>BTPG01000003.1:129654653-129947859 GCA_036245525.1 Semisulcospira habei | reverse complement strand
ACTGAAGGCTTAGAAAATGGTATACAAACGTGCAATGGGAATAATATTAAAAATAAAGTTTCGCAAAGGTCAGTGAGTCAGAAACTGGGAAATCTATCCCTCTCTCCCTCACTCTCTCTCCCTCCCTCGCTAGCTCACTCTCAAACATTCTCTCACTCTCTCTCCCTCTGTGCCTCAGTCTATAACTCTGTCTCTCTCTCACGCTCTCTCTCTCTCTCTCTCACGCTCTCTCTCTCTCACTTACATATTTTGATGTCCTGATGACACAATGCAAGCTTACCAGCCTGGAATTCCATGGCATTAGCACAGCATTCTTAGAATTGAATGAAAAATTACGACCCTTGGAGCTAATCTGATTGAGTGCATTTTTTGGGGCTTTGGGTGACGCCTTTGTTGAAAGTAAAGAATAATTGTACCACAAAATTGCCTAGGTGTTGCCTTTTCAAAATTAGTCTGTCTTCTTCCACTGCAACACCTCATAAAGCTCTAGGGATGCAATCCGCGCTGTACTTGTGGTGCTACCAGTAAATTCTGGAAGCGGCTTCTAGTACATGCCTTGTGTTTGCAATTTCAGGTTACGCCGTATGCCTACCTGAAGAGCCCCCCCTTGGGGCAAAACCGGTCATAGGCAGCAAAAACTTAAATCTACTCAGCAGGTCCAACATCTGTTTGGGAATATTTTCTAGCATCCCCCCTTGGGGGGAGGTCTGAATATTCTCCAGTTGATGGTGAGGCGCCTGGGGGTAGTCCCTACTGCTGTATGTAGTAGGTGTTCAGTGGAAGGCTCAAAATGATAGGTCTGCCATTCCTTCTCCCCACTACCCTCTCCTTTCTAGAACTAGTGAGCGATGCTGTCACAAAAAGGACAGCTGATGACACAATGCAAGCAATTCCATGGCATTAGCACAGCATTCTCAGAATTGAATGAGAAATTTTATTATATATATATATGTATGTATGTGTATATATATATATATATATATATATATATATATATATATATATATATATATATATATATATATATATATATATATATATATATACACACACATATATTATACACATATACACACACATATATATATATATATATACATATATATATATATATATATATAAGGGGAGGACAAATTTTATATATATATATATATATATATATATATATATATATATATATATATATTATAAGGGGAGGACTGGATATTCTCCGGTGGATGGCGGGGCGCCTGAGGGTAGTCCCTACTGTTTTATGTAGTAGGTGATCAGGGGAAGGCTCAAACGATCTAGTAAGCGATGCAGTCACAAAAAGGGCAGCTGATGTGACAATGCAAGCTTACCAGCCTGGAATTCCATGGCATTAGCACAGCATTCTCAGAATTGAATGAAAAATTATGTCCCTTGGAGCTAATCTGATTGAGTGCATTTTTTGGCTTTGGGCGATGCCTTTGTTATAAGTAAAGAATATATATATATATATATATATATATATATATATATATATATATATATATATATATATATATATATATATATATATATATATATATATATTCCCTAGTAGTCCCTATATATATACTCCCTAGTCGTGACAATATATATATATATATATATATATATATATATATATATATATATATATATATATATATATATATATATATATATATATATATATATATATATATATATTGTCACGACTAGGGAGGGACAGATGAGATTGAAAGATAGAATAGAAGTAGAACCACCAAATGTCCCGAATAAAGAGAGATAGACGAGAATGAAGGTTAGGAGTACAAGAGAGGAAAGAGATGGATAAAGAACCCTAGCGTCTTGCCTCAAGACAGGTTACAGCTCAGCACAAGCAACACAACACATTTACTTTACACATACACTCACTCTTTATTACTTATTACACTAACTATCCCCCCTTCCTTCCTTCCCCTCTATTCTGGGGCATGCGTTTCTGTCTACCCTTTGTCCATTCACCTGTATTTGCCTTTTTAAAACTCTCCCTACTGTCTGCACTGCCTGTAGCTCTTGATATTGGATGTGTGTTGCTAAATGGTCTTGGCTTTATTTAGGCCCCATGTGTTAGGTTTATTTAATGTGTTTGACCGGCTGGCGACATACATTCAATGTTCTGTTTAGTTTTTTTTTTTTCACAAGCAGTGCAGGCACGTCTGAGAAAGCCTTGTTGCTGTCGGGACGTTAAGCAATGTACAATCAATCAACTCTTGATATTGGATGTGTGTTGCTAAATGGTCTTAGCTTTATTTAGGCCCCATGTTGTAGGTTTATTTAACGTATTTGGCCGGCTGGCGACATACATTCAATTTTCTGTTTAGTTTTTTTTTTTTTTTCACAAGCAGTGCAGGCACGTCCTGAGAAAGCCTTGTTGCTGTCGGGACGTTAAGCAATGTACAATCAATCAATCAATCCTTCCTTCCCACACTTCCCACCGACACTTCCCCTCCCTACCCCTCCTCCCCCTCCCGGAAAAAAAAAGAAAGAAAAGAAAAACAAAAGGAAAAAAACTAAACCAAGGTTAATACTACTTCCACAGCACAAGCATTGCATCGAGTGGTGGAAACAAGCACTCCCCCACGCTACGCAGCACTGTTGCTCCACAATAACAATAAAAGTCAGGTTACAGTCCTCTGAACTGACGCTGAAAATGTCATTTACAACATACTGTTCATATACAAGAGTCATGGAACTACACCAAGACAGAGTGAGTAATGGAAAGCTGAATAAGAATGTGACCACCTTGGTGAGTCGACGAACGCCTGTGGATCCCTCCCGTCCGGCTTCCTTAACGGTCGTACAGCCTCGCGGGTATTCTCTCTCTCTCTCTCTCTCTGTTTCCCTGGCGCTTGGTCTGGCCACAATGGTGACCCAGCAGCTTCGGCAGTATAAGTGTCCACGCCGACACCCGGTCAAGCGAGGTGTGGTTGGTCCCGATGCCGGTCGGCCCTCCAACCGGTCCCGACCCCAAAAACGAATGCAAAACAAAAGCAGGAGCCTAAACGGCCTCATAAGTAACGTAAACCAGTGGGTCGTTAAAACGGCTAACCTCCCATACCCACCCTGCTTGGTTTACAAAAACACTACCACTAACCGTTCAAGCACTCGACCCTTGCCCATGTGACACGTGCTCTCCAAACCAAAAATTACACAAAAACCAAAACAATGAAGTTCTCAAACATTATATAAAGCCTTCCTAACATTCTCTGCACTTTCACAACCAGCCAATACAACATTCCACTAACCAACACATTCCACTAACCAATGCAACATTTCACTAAACCGTTAAAAATAATTAATAATGAAATAGAACCAAACCAATAACGTCAATACCATACTTTACCACCCATCGCGTTCTCCCCTCCTTTCCCCCCTCATGATACTTCTAGCCCTAACTTTCTTAATTACGCCTGTCGCCCCTCCCCGGGTATAGGCCATCGACGAGAGACCTCCAGCGACTCCTGTCCTGTGCTTCTCCTTCGAGTTTACTCCAGGTGGTTCCCAGTCTCTTGATGTCTGCTTGGAGGTCTCGACGCCAGGTGTTTCTCGGCCTGCCTCTTTTCCTCTTTCCCTGGGGGTTCCATGACAATGCCTGCCTAGTGATACTAGATTCTAGCCCTAACACATAGTACCAACACCCATACCAACTGAACATAACAAAACATCCGCACGCGGGTTTTTTAAGCACTTACCTCCTCTGCGACTCATCACAAAACGCCGCCACCCGTAGGCAAAACAACCCCAGTCTGCGGCCTCCAAGACCCCGGGACTGGATCGGCCCTGTGTCACCGACTCTCACAGACGGTCAGTCACTGACTCCCAACAGTCAGCTAGGCAAGACAGCTTGGTCCAACCGAGTACAGCTGCTAACTAAAATATCATTCCCTTGCTCCCGACAAACTAAACTCTGCAGTGAACACACTACCGCATTCACTAGCGCGCCCCGCATGTGCAAAACAAAGAACACTAACCCGACTCTACCAACTTGTAAACAACTCACTATCTCTGCGTGACCGGTGCTTCGGTAACTTTCGACTACCACTGTCAAAACGGTCACTAACCGTGACATAATATATATATATATATATATATATATATATATATATATATATATATATATATATATATATATATATATATATATATATATATATATATGTATATATATATATATATATATACTGTATGCTTAATCCAAAAACAGAAATAAAATAAAAAAATGAATGTGAAAGAACTTTAAAAAAAGAAAATAAAAAAGAAAGAAAGTAGAACTTTGGTAACTCATAATCCTCCATATGCGTTACACAAAGAGTTTCTTGATTTTTTTTAAGCAGGGTCAATTTCCACCATCTTCACCCCCTCGTCCGACAAGAACCCCCCAAAAACCTGAACACACACACACACAAACCCACCACATGACCACAGTGTCGGTAGGATAGTATTAAGTCTGCCACTTGCACGATTTCAATGTGGCATTTTGAGGTCCAAGTTCGACGGCGTCAACAGGGAGAGAGTGATACCAGCTGCTCACTAGATCTAGAAAAGAAGGGGGATGGGAGAGAAGGAATGACAGACCTATCATTTTGAACCTTGCACTGAAACACCCATTGCAAAAAGCATTAAGGACTACCCCCAGGCGCCCCGGAGTCCACTTGACTATGTATATCCAGGCCTCCCCAATCCTGGAGAGGGTGCATTGGACCTGCTATTGGGCAGATTTAGGTTTGCTGCCCCAAGGGTTGGCTCATCAGATAGGCATGCAGAGTAACCTGACAATTGCAAACACAATGCCAGTACTAGAAAGCACCTCCAGAACCCCTAGTATAGTGCGGAATACATCCCTAAAGGTTTATGTGAGGTTTCAGTGGAAGAAGACAGACTAATTTTGAAAAGACAACAACCTAGGTAATTTGTGGTGCATTTATTTGTTTAACAAAGGCGTCGCCAAAAGCCAAAAGTACGCTCAATCAGAGTAGCTCCAAGGGTATCTTCATGACATTATCATATTTCTGAGGTCATGTTACTTACTTACGCCTGTCACCCCTACCCAGGTATAGGCCGTCGACAAGAGACCTCCAGCAACTCCTGTCCTGTGCTTCTCTTTCGATTCTACTCCAGGTGGTTCCCAGTCTCTTGATGTCTGCTTGGAGGTCTCGACGCCAGGAGTTTCTCGGCCTACCTCTTTTCCTCTTTCCCTGGGGGTTCCATGACAATGCCTGCCTAGTGATACTGGAAGCTGGCTTTCTCAGACTGTGACCGATCCATCCCCATCTTCTTCGCCCAATTTCATTCTCTGCTGTTATCTGCTCTGTTCTCTCCCAGAGTCTGACGTTGCTGATCTTCTCTGGCCAGTGGATTTTCAGAATTCTTCTAAGGCAACTGTTCATGAAGGTCTGTACTCTGTTGACTGTGGTATCTCCAAGTCTCTGCTCCATATAGGAGAACTGCTTTTACATTGGAGTTGAAATCCGGACTTTGGTGTGTTGTGACAGCTCTCTGGAACTCCTCACTTTTTTCAACTGGAGAAAGGCTGCTCTGGCTTTACCGATTCGTGCTCTGACATCTGCATCAGTGCCGCCTTTTTTGTCTATGATGCTCCCGAGATAGGTGAAGGACTCCACCTTCTCCAGCGGGGTGCCAGCAAGCAAGACTGGTTCTTCCCTGGTTGCATTCAGCCTCATTGTCTTTGTTTTCCATTTGTGAATGGTGAGGCCCACTTGGGACGAGATGTCAGCAAGCCTTGTGGTCTTGTCCTGCATTTGTTGATGAGTGTGGGACAGTAATGCCAAGTCGTCTGCAAAATCGAGGTCGTCAAGCTGTGTCCACAGTGTCCACTGTATTCCACTTCGTCTGTGCTCTGTGGTCATCTTCATGACCCAGTCTATGGCCAGTAGGAAGAGAAACGGAGACAGCAGACACCCCTGCCTGACACCGGTTCTTACCTGGAGCTCCCTGGTGAACTGCCCTTCGTGGATCACACGACATGTCATGCCATCGTAGCTGCTCTTGATCAGGCGGACGAGTTTTGTGGGTACACCGTAGTGTCGTAGGAGTTTCCACAGAGTCTCTCGGTCCACGCTGTCAAATGCTTTCTCATAATCCACAAAGTTGACATACAGCGGGGCGCTCCACTCCAGAGACTGTTCCACGATGATGCGGAGAGTGGCGATCTGTCTGTACATGATCGGTTCTTCCTGAATCCTGCTTGCTGGTCTCTCAGCTGGGTCAACGGAGCTCTTCATTCTCTCTAGGATGATCCTGTTGAAGACCTTTCCTGGTACTGACAGCAAGGTGATACCTCTGTAGTTGGAACACTTGCTGAGGTCGCCTTTCTTGGGAAGCTTGATTAGGTACCCCTCCTTCCAGTCAGCCGGCATCACCTCCTCTTCCCAGATCTTTCCAAACAGTGGGTACAGCATCTCCACTGTTGTCTCTAGGTCTGCTTTCAGAGACTCCGCTGGGATGCCATCTGGCCCTGCTGCTTTGCCGTTCTTCAAAAATGCCACTGCTCTTCTGATCTCTTCCCGGCTGGGTCTGTCATAGCTGATGGGTAGGTCGGTTTCTGCCGGCTGGATGTCTGGGGGGTCGGGTGGGCTAGGTCTGTTCAGTAACTCTTCAAAATACTCAGCCCATCTGTCAAGTTGGTCTGCTCTGTCTGCAATAGGCTTGCCTTCTTTGTCTTTTACTGGTCTTCATGTGTTCTGTTATTATTTTCAGATCATAATATCTCTATCTCTTGCGCACTGGCGTTATGTTAACTGATTTGAGCACGCACACATGCTCACCCACACCCCCATACACAACAAGCATGCACACATGTACACTACCCCCATGCTTCCCCACCGTCTCACATGCATGCTGGTGAGTGAAGAACAGGTGAGCATGTGCGAACGTATGCACTGACTCACCCTGGGAGTTTCAGAGCTCCGTATCAAAACGACAGGAGCAGGCATCTATTATGCAGAAGGAATCAAGCTGACAGAACAACGGTGACTCACTAGAACTAGCATGGCAGAACTCTGCCTGGCTGGTGTGCATTTCCAGTCAGTCATTGTATGTATTCAGACTGGGCAGCAACCGAGTCCTCAGTTTGCTCTGGTAGAATTGCTCCCATTCCCTAATTTTGCTGTTGATGCGTATCACATTAGGCGGCACACATTTCATGTCTCTCATGGAATGGTTCACAAACTTGAAGTGCAGTACCATGACTTAGCTTAGTGCAGTGTAAAGATTTGTGATTGTTTCATTGGCAGCATCCTCATTGGGTGTCCAAGTCACGGTTTGTGGTGTACATGCCTCCACCAGATGACACCAATGACCAGGCTGCCATGGGAGAGTGGATGGAGAGACTGCAATACCTGAACACAGATCTTCACTGGCTCCTGCAGCTGTCACATGACAAATTCTGGTGCCAGGTAACATTGCTGGTTCTACTGTCGCAGCTTTTTTCACTTCGTTTTTTTGGTGTTTTTTCCCCTCAAACACAATTCTTTTTAGCAAATAAAACAGAAAAGTCCAAAGTATGCCACTTTGTTCCACTTTGCCTCAGCTTGTGTAAGAATAATAATAATAATACCAGTATTATATAGGCGCTTCTTCTCTTTATTTTGGGCGAATCGACTCAAAGCGCCGCGAACTGAAACCCAACACGCACACTCACGTGACGGACACGAATTTACTTCGAAGACAAGACAGACGAAGGGTCAGCTCAGCTACTGAAGTTACAGAAATTGTTGATCGCTTGTATTTGAAATTTATAAAGTGGCTTGAAACCGGTACCAAAGTGGGGGGAGGGGGGGGTGGAAGAACCAGAGTACCCGGAGAAAGAACCCCCGACGGTCCGCCCGAATTAACAGTGACACTTACCAGAGGAGAAAAGTCTGACGCCGGAACCCGTTTTCGAACCTCGCACCTTTGGCATTGGTGGCAGGCGCCTTAATCACTGCGCCATGTACTTTGGATTCTTTTAGTGTAAATCAGGCTTAAGTATTCATTAGCATCGGTAGCATAGTACCATGTAATCTAGTAATTTGTGATGTATAATTCTTAAAAACTAGAGCTGCACATATTACTGGAGATAAAACATGAGAATTGCATTTTTCAAGTACGGTATACAGTACCAGTCCATGGTAGTATTTTGGTACTTGTATGCTCAGCAGTTTCTGGTAATAGTCATGGAAAGAGCTGAAGGTGAAGTTATTGTTGAAAGAAGGGTTACTTTCATCAGAAGACTCCACTTTTCCTGCCAAAACCTACATTGTGAAGTAATAATGAGCAGCCATACACAAAATCCTCTTAGTCTTACCAGGGTGGAGAACTCTCCTCGGATCCGCGATTTTCCGAGGAAAGGTAGCGTCACTTTCGAGAAAATGAAATAGAGTTCCGAGAAAAATTCGCGAAACACATTTTGTCCAAGTCTCGATCCGAGTTAAAAAATAGGACGAGTTCCGGTCCGTGTCCAGCTTTTACTTTCTCATCACTGAATGTGGCGCCCGCGAGTGTAACATTGTTTGCACGGCCCAATATAAATAAGCATAAGGCTTACTTATAGGGCTTCCGTTTTAGTGCATCTCTGGCGCGCAAAAACTCAAAATCACGTACTGAAAATGTAACTAAGGGGTAGTCAGAAGCACTAAAATTCAGTGCATCTGCGTCCGAGACACATCATCCTTGCGCCACCGTGCGTACCCTAACAGAGGTCGCGGTGACAGTCGTTCTGAGGCTACAGTTCTACCTCAATCGCCGCACGTGCCGTTTGTGGGCGTGGTCTAGAAGTCGGCTCAGATGTGAAAGCTGTCAACACATCTTGATAACTCGGCCTGCTAACTCGCACTGTTAATGTTTCCGCGGTGCTTGCCTGGCATCTAGTCACAGTCAAGCCGGCCCTGTTTCATTTAAACTCAGTTTGAGAAACATCAGCATGAATGACACCAGTAAGAGGTATAGATTCTCATGAGCCCTCAAGCAGAGGGGATAATGAGTATCTATGCCCTTGCAGATGTGGCGGATTGGTTTCTTGCACAGACTACTATCGTTACTTAGTCCGCGTCCACTCCCTCAGTCAGTTACAAACGCACAAAAATGAAGCTAAAGGCATATATTTTTTTATAAATAGTAGCCTTTTGTGGCGAGGACATATGAAGATCTGTACCTCTTGCAGATTTCATAGACTCACTCTTGCAACTTGACAATCCTTACTTCAGCCGACGGTTATTTTTTACCGGATACATGTGATTTTCTAGAGAGTAACAAAGGTCTTTGGGTATACACGCAACCCACAAAAACAAACGCTATCTTCGAAACCTATGTACGAAGTGAAACATGCTGCATGCTGTAAAAGAGAAAGAGTGCCACACCACTTGGTTTTAACTGTCATGGCTGAACAAAGTTTCGAAACTTGATTAATTATTTATTTTTTACTGTAACATTTAATTCAATCAGTTGCACTGACAAGATATGTTGTGATGTGTGATCACTGCCAGTGCCAATTATACAGTCTCAGTGATCAGTGATAACTTACAGAGCAGAAATACAGAAGGTTGGGCTTTTCCCTCTGATAAAAAAAACAAAACAATAATGAAAGAAACCACTAATGATCCGTAGCTATGTATACCAACGTGCCTAGAGAATAAATGTGTGATTTCATTTGTCGCTGAGTACCTACAGTGTCATAAATTGTGAAAATATCTGTAAAAGAAAGGAAAGGTGCACCTCAGTAACTGAAGGTCCATGACTTTAATTTTTTTTAAAAGACAGCAATAAATAACCGTCGGACTTCCTCTTTGGGAAACAATATCAAAAAGTTAAAGGACAAGTCTCAGTCCTTCTTGCACAAGAAACCAATCTTTCGTAGTCCGCAATGGTATGTTACCGGGAATTTATGAGGAAAGGCATATAATATGTCAGTAAATATTCACCCCATTTAATATCACCGTTGTACAAGTTTACGCTCCAACAACAAGCTATGATGATGAGGAAATAGAAGACTTATATGACCAACTGCAGGAAGCCCTGGACCAGACCCCCAAGACAGACATTCTTGTGGTGCAGAGAGACTGGATTGCCAAAATAGGAGAGGATGCTACTGCAATGCAGAGACCAAACACAGAGGCTTAAGGCTCCTGGAATTTGCTAGCGCAAATGATCTGAAGCTGATGAACACGTTTGGCCCACATAAAGCAGCACCATAACCAAATTGACTACATCATGGTGAAGATTCGCTTCCAAACCAGTGTGAACATTGCCAAGACAATAAGTTTTCAAGGAGCAGACATTAGAAGCGACCATTACTTAGTGATGATGACCTTCAGACTCCGCCTGAAGAAAGTCAACAAGCAGGGTCCCACCAGAATCAAGTTCGACCTCGAGAAGCTAAAATAATAATAATAATACCGTTATTATATAGGCGCTTTTTCTCAATTTTGGGGAAATCGACTCAAAGCGCCGCGCCTGAAACCCAACACACACACTCACGAAACAGACACGGATTTACGCCATTTAAGACAAACACAGTACAAGACAAACGAAGGGCCAGTCAGCTACTGAAGTTACAGAGATTTTTTTTATCGCTTGTATTTGAAATTTTGTAAAGTGGCCTGAGACCGGTACCAAAGTGTGGGGGGTGGAAGAACCGGAGTACCCGGAGAAAGAACCCCCGACGGTCCGCCCGAATTAACGGTGACACTTACCAGAGGAGAAAAGTCCAACGCCGGAACCCGGTATCGAACCGCTCACCTTTGGAATTGGTGGCAGGCGCCTTAACCACTGCGCCACGGACCGCCCCAGAGGTATCGGAAGCCTTCCGGGCAAAGATAGGAGGAAAATTCGCGCCACTGTTACTTCTAGGTGCAGAAGACACGGATGTGGACACACTGATCAACACATTTAACACTGCTGTAACACAAATAACTAGTGAGATTCTTGGCAAACACCGACAAGCAAAGAAACCTTGGCTTACAGCTGACATCCTTGATCTGTGTGACAAGCGTCAAGAATTAAAGAAAAAGAAGTCGGAGGTAGAAGGAGCTAAACAATACAGGGAAATTAACCAGGATATTAAGAAAAACATGAAAAAGGCAAAGAAGAGGTGGATTGAAGACCAGTGTAAACATATAGAAGAAAAACTGAACAAAATACATACCAAAAAAGCATACCAGCTGGTGAAAGACCTGACCAGTGCAAAACAGGGATGCTCCTCTATCATTTAAGATAGCGAAAGGAAATGTCTTACGGAAGACCAAGCCATTCTGAAGAGATGGACAGAGTACTGCTCACATTTGTACAACCACCGAACTACCGGGGACCCAGGAATACTTGTCACCCCACCAGTGACCAAGAGTGACAACTATCCCATCCTCCAAGAAGAAGTAGAGGCTGCCGTGAAGTCGCTGAAAAAAAGGAAGGCAGCAGGAGCAGACAACATCCCTGCAGAACTAGTCCAAGAAGAAGGAGAAGACATGATAAACGCCTTACTAACTATCTGCAATAAGATCTGGCAGTCAGGGGAATGGTTCACACCATGGACCCAATCACTTATAATAACTCCCGAAAAAAAGGAAACTTAAAGCAATGCCAGAATTATCACACGACGGTCTTATGCCACCCAAGCAAATTCATGTTAAAGATCCTGATGAAAAGGCTGAAGCCACAGGCAGAGGAAATCATAGCTGAGGAACAGGCAGGCTTCAGACCAGGGCGCAGCACAACTGAGCAGATCTTCAACCTGAGAGTTATATGTGAGAGGTACCTCCAGCACCAGCAAGACCTTTATCGTGTCTTTGTGGATTTTAAGAAGGCGCTTGACAGGGTGTGGCATGCAGCCCTTTGGTCCACCATGAAGCTACACAACATCAATGCCAACCTGATTAAAGTAATAGAAAACCTATACAACAAGGCCAATAGCGCAGTCTGCTTCAACGGCAAAATAGGAAATTGGTTTAGGACAACAGTCGGAGTCACTGAGACAAGGCTGCAGGGAATGGAGGGAGCTGGTTGCCAAGTCATCAGTGGTGCCCCAACGGTCGGCAAGACTACGGGATAGATGGATAGAAATATTCATCGTGTTCTGTTCTCAAGTGCTTTATGAAGTCGCACAGGGAAAGGAAATAAGAACTAAACTAACAAGTCGACTGACGTTTCAGTCATGTCCAAATATAAAGCGTTAAGAATTTTTTGTACCTTCCTTGTAATTTGCGGCCTGACTATGAAACGCTTTAGTGCGTCACAAATTGGAACAAGACAACGATATACATGGCACGCTTTCAGATACTCAGCCCGTGATTTATTAAATCAACAAAATCAATGTGGGGAAAAAGAATTTCAATTATACCATGCAGTGGGCACACATGCTGCTCGATGATATCGTGCAAACTGTCGGGAATCGTGTACAACGTCCAACTCTACGCTTTTTGAGCCAACTCATTGAGCTTTCATTACAATGGATCGAACTTTATCCAGAATTCTCCTGCCTTTGAGTACTGTTCGAATGATCTATATAGTGTTGCTGCTCTTTGTGATGACTGTGATAAACGTATCACCATCTGGATCAGTTTCAGGTATATTTTTTACCCATAAAGTGACGATAGTTGCCATCTTTTCATTCTGTTGGTTTCCTCTGATATTCCTGTCAAAATCAAAACCATTTTGAAAGTTGTTTGATAGGCTACTTTTGTATCATCTAGCATTGTCTACAAGTGGGTTGGGCAGTTCAAAAATGAAAGAGAACATTTGTAAATTCAGATTACAGGTCAATTTTGTCAAGTGTTAAGCGGGACCTGCAAGCCTTGCTCTTTGTTTACATAAAGGAAAAGATCGACATTATTTTGAACAATATTTGTAACTTCCCATCTTTATTTCTGAGTAGTGCCAAAGGATAGAATTTGTGAATTCGGATTACAGGTCATTTTTGTCAAGTGTTAAGCGGGACCTGCAAGCCTTGCCTCTTTGTTTACACAAAGGGAAAGATCGACATTATTTTAAACAATACTTGTAACTTCCCGTCTTTATTTCTGAGTAGTTCCAAAGGATAGTGTGCGATGCCCCTGGCCTCCGAACATTCTCTGCAAAGGATACTCCATTTCTCGACAGAGGCTCAGAAGAAACAGAAAGTGGATCTCAGAGCAACTATTGAAAATGTTTAGGACAAGTGGCCCCCATAGGACAAAGTGACTGGCTGCATACAAGAACAGTTGGTACAATGCCCGTCGCATTTATGGTCGTACCATGTTTCCACAATGTCTATATCCTTTGGGACACCTTTCACTGAAACGGGCAAAGTGCATAACTGGGATGATCTGGACTCTCCTCTGCCTGTGTCAGAATGAAAGGTTAGCCGCACCAGGTTGTCCAGACAGACAACGAGAAAACAATCTCGAAGACTAACTGACTGCCGCACACGTCCACCCACTAAACAGTACTCCAATCTGAAGCGTCTTTTGAAGGTGTTGTAGTCAGTTGTTGAATGATGCTTCCTTTTTCAGGCGACGCTCGGCTTCACACAATCTTACTGTCAACCCGGCTCGTCCAGTGATCGCGAAGACTGTCCTAACACTGTGGTAGCTGTATGAAAGGTAGTCAGTACAGAGTCCCTGCAGCACGCCGGCCTGCATAGTGTATATCATGTGTTCCGAGCAGTGTGTGAAATGTTTGGTACGAAACGTTTCAATCTCTTCATAATGTAAGAATCTGCATCGACGGCTTTCGAAATATACCTCTTGTTTAAAAATGATTCAAAGAAAAGCTGGACTTCCAGAGGAACATTGTGAAACCGCTCTATGACCACGTCTAGCTCTTTCCAATGCAGCGGGTCATTTGCACTGGCTGCATGACTGCATGCTGCACATGGCAACTCGTCACCAGTGCTGACTCCAGAGCCATTATGATTTTGGCGATATGCAGACTGCGAGAGACTTTCTTCAGCTGGGTGATGATCATCCAACCTAAGAACTTCTCTCTCTCTCTGCACATGCAGGGATTTAGATCGAAGCTTCCCGAGACTGAGAAATGTCATCTTGTAATCGCAGAGTGTTATCGTCCGCATACGCTTTTAATGTACCACTTTCGAACACGTGTATTTCATGGCAAAAGTCCAAATGGCGCTGCTGAACTTCTATTTTGACGAGCAGCAGAACATCATTCAAGAAGGTTGGGTCTGTACTGACTACTTCTCTGGAAAATTCAATGAAAACATGAACTCCCTTTTCATTACCACAGTGAGTAATGGCACAATCGCCGCAATATAGCTGTGGTTTATCTGCCTAGTGTATCGGGCAAGTTTTTCAAAATGTCCCTTTGAATAATGTCAGGATAATGAATACATCTTGCGGCATAAAGCTTGATGCCTTCCCGTAGGTTTCCAAATGCTTGCCTGTTTTTCTCTGCTGAAACTGTTTCAGCGCACAGCTGATTGATCTTTCAGTTTCTCGCACAAAGTTACACACTTACTCAAGAAAAAAATCTTCTTGTCCAAAAGCCTTTTATGCAAACTCTCAACAATCTGGAAATTCAAGCTGAAAATGCCACTCGAACAGTTTGATTTTCTCTCAGGATGTTTTGTTATGATCTGTTCTGTACTGGTGTACAGAGTTTTCAGATGAGTCTCAGCGGTTGATGAATATTTAAAAAAAGAATGTATCAATCTATCTAATATGAATGTTAGCCCTGGCAACATTTTGATAAAGTTCAGATATTGAATTAATAGAGTCAGATAGATGGTTTGTTTTTTCTCCAAATGTCCTTCCTGCAGCACACGTGTTCGCAGACGGCGGTGAACAATTTAGTACACAATATTCCACCTCCTTTGCGAGCTGAGCACAGATGCGCAAAGCATTTTTGTTTATGAAGACGTCTGCTAAAAGCTCACAAAACTGAAGATATAATTTTCCATCTTTGTTAAGCAATACACTCTGGGCCTTTAGGGACTGCAGGATATTATCCTTCCTTAACGTGACAGTGTCTGAAGCGCAATGACTCTTTTAAGAGTAATATAAACTGGTCAAAACCCACCCACACTTGACTGTCTTCCTCTATGTGAAAAGGTAGCTTTCCACTGCAAGACTAGACACACATTCAATGGCATTTGATAATATAAAAAATAAAATAATAAATAAAATTTATAAAAAATAAAAAAAAATAAATAATAATAAAATAAATAATAAATAAATAATAATAAATAATAATAATAAAATAATAATAATAATTACGGTATTTATAATGCGCTTATCTTATAATAATTATAACTCTAAGCGCGCACTCACAACTCGCACACGCATGCGCACGCTTTAGACAATGACTCACGTACCACAAATGGTGAAAATACATTACGACGGTCAGCTTGGGGTGGAGAGTGTAGTGATACAGTGCTAGAACTGTTGAAAGAGGTGAGTTTTGAGGGCGGACTGGAAGGAGGAGAGAGAGTATTTCTGACGGAGAGAAAGTGGGAGGGTGTTCCAGGTGGATGGACCGTAGACGGAGAAGGAGCGGGGGCCGAAAGTGCTGAGTTTGGTGCAGGGGATGAGGAGGCGGAGAGGGTCGGAGGCGGAGCGGAGGGAGCGGGAGGGAGTGTAGGGGTGAAGTAATTTGGAGAGATAGGTAGGAGCATAGTTGTTCAGGGATTTGTAGCAGAGAGACAGAATCTTGTATTGGATGCGTTGGGGGATCCAGTGAAGGAGCTTGAGCAGGGGAGTGATGTGGTCGGATTTTTTTAACATGTCAGGAAACCTGCAACATGTTCTTGACTGGATGAAAGAAGTTAAGGCTTTAATGATAAGATGTAATAATACAGAGGAAATGTTAGGTCCTCATGATTGCAGATTTAAAAACAAAAACAAGAACCCAGGGTTGGTAACTTCAGGTTTCCACATCGAATGCCGGCCCTCTAATTATAAAAATCATACACACTGAAAATCGGCGGCGATGAAACTGACTATTTCTAGGATGCACTTTGTTCATTGAGGACTAACTGGCTACTACTTTTAGTGGTGGTTCGTTTAGCCGCTCGCTTGGTCGCGGCTGCGTTCAAAATCGCCCTGACTCCGGGGTCCGTTCAAGTGTCATACTGGACGGGCAAGTTTACGTTTGGTGTCAGCATGTTATTAAAAAGTGCGTGTTACATGTTGAACGCTTTACTTGCTGTGACGTCACCATACATACTATTATGGGATGCGGCATCGCGCGTTTCACTTTCGATCTTGAACGAAGTTGTAAATGGCGGAGCAAAAGCAAAGGAAGCTGGAATGCTTCGGATTCTTCAATCCGGCACCGTCTGATCTTGATAATCGCTTAGAAGAAAGTTCCACTTCAACACCGCCATCTCCACTGACAAGCGACAGTGCCAGAAATTATACCCCTGGGCCGTGTGTAGCACCGCCGCTGCAACGCAGTTTCAGAGTTCACGGCTGCTTGTATTTCCGTGGCTAAAGCACGACGCGACATGGATGACATGCGCAATATGCATGGAGGCAAACTCAAAAAGCAAGTCCAGAAATTTGAATAGAAATAAGTTTGTCAGATTTTTTTTTTATCATGGTCGATCCATCTTCTGGTACACAGTTATTAGGCAAAAGCTCTAACATTGGAGAAATACGTCTTTCGGGTTAAATGGGTTGAAACAAACTGTTAAGTACATCAGTTCACACACACACGCACACACATACACACTCACACACACACACACACACACACACACACACACACACACACACACACACAGACACACACACACACAAAGAGAGAGAGAATTTAGACAAGTCGGACTTTGGTTGTCAATCTGCATTCAGCAGAAAAGGCTATATTCTCAGTTACAATACATTATCAAATGATCATACAAATAAATACATGCTTTGGCACAACAGCTCACCACTTAAAGAATCAGTATTATGGAAAGGACACACAGACACTGTCACAACAAATTTAAAGAGGAGAGAGCAAAATGAGTTAATTTATTTTAAAGAACATACAGATGATGCATTTGTTCTTAAATAAATTTGCGGACCCTCTATTATGCTCAGATGGGGTCTGTGTACCCTCTAAAATGTATACCTGGGGGTCAACAGACCATTTAACCTGTTGTGAAAACAGAAGCCCTGATAATAAATACTCATCACTTGATTACAGTGGGTGATAGCGATGTTGAACGTTTGGCGTTTCACCAGAATTTCAGTCCTCTGTGTCGGTCATTGTTAGTCTATTGTGATACTCCTCAATAGCCTACCATGTCGTGCTGTTCACGCGTGATTAACCGGGGAGACCCTTTGACGATGTATTTTACTCTGTAATCTTGAGTTTGCATGTTGTCAAATTTGCGCCTTTTCTGTGTGCTATCTCTCACAAAAAGACAGAATATTTACCTCTAAAAATGAAAAATATTGATTTTTTGGCCCCTGGACCCCACCGGGGCCTAGGCGGCCCCTGGACCCCGGCCACTTTTCAGAGATTTTTTCTTGAGCTTGTTCTCCACCCTGTCTTACCCTGCCAGGTGATCCTGGGATGTTCAGCCCAGGAACGCATCATTTGCAACTTGTCCTTGTGTGATTTACTGACTGGATGTCTTTGCAACTTGTATCGCCTATAGACTGGACCCTTATCCACTGGGTATACCTACTATACCTATACCCTACCCTTCATCACTGGAGAGGGCTGAGATATATTGTTTAGTGTTAAAAAATTGCACATCAATGACTTATGATGTAATTAGTGACCCTATCATCATTGGATATTGAAAGATAAGAATACATTATTGATCCTGTGAAGGGAAACTCAATGTCTGCGCTAACACAGTACAAACTGCATAAATACATATCACATACAAAATCACAAACACTCATTTAAATAGTAAACATAAAATAAGTCTCATAACAAATACAGTCCCATATGCTTAAATGGAAAACATATAATTGAAAACAACACGTAAGTGGAAAAAAACAAAATCCCAAACAATTCCTGAGCTCCAGTGACTGACACAGAGATAAAGAACACACCTATCCATTTAATCAGGTAAATATATTATGGCCACACCTAAAAATAAAGAACTTTTTGATTTTCATGTCTGTAGGTCATGTTGATTATTTAGGTGCCTTTGACAAACGAAAAGTAGGTCAAGACCAAACAGGCCGCATTTTCATGCACACGGACACTAGTGACACTACACATTGGTTGGCTTTCAGCTGTGTCCTTTCAGATGCTCTCCATTTCACTTTCAATACCCCGTGATGGTAGTGTCACTGATGACATCATAAGTCATCGATGTGTGATTTTTAAGACTAAACATTTTATTTGCACACGCCATAACACACTCTTCAAAACATTTTCTAATAAATGATGTCAAAATAACCCGGATTAAAGCATATTTACGAAGAAAAGCGCTACAGTGAAAAATGTATGTTTCTTTTGTTGATCGGTATATTTCTCAAACTGTCGAGTTCGGGTTAATGAAACTTCAATTAAGTCGAAAGTGTTTATCATTTTCCAAACTCGGAATGAGTTGAACCATGGTTTTCCTGTGTCCAAAGCTGCTGTTTTATGACTAATATTACAACTGAAAATGGCATAGTTAAGTTGAACTTTGGATAAGTCAAATGTGATTCCAAACACATAAGTCGAACTCAGATATTTATGATCTGTTTGAACACACAGCAGCATATTCAACCCAGCACATTCTGATCATATTTCTTTGTCGATTGCTACACACATCGAACTTTGGGCCTGACATAGCCGCCATTAAAAAAAATTGTGTGTCTGTATGAGAGAGAGAGAGAGAGAGAGAGAGATTAATCAATAAAGTATGGGTGACTTTGAGAGCAACCTGTTCCTGACAATAGAGGATCAATGATTGGCAATACCTGCTATGTATTCAAATGTTCTCAGTATGTCTTTCAAAAACGCTAAACAGCTTTGATGTCTAAATGTAATGAAATAATAGACTTTTCTGCTCTCCTCAGTTCTCCTTCATAGGTAGGGCCCACTATGGCACCGGCTTCCTCGTGGCGTAGGTGGGTTGTCACCTCAGTCACTGACTGAGTGGGCTAGCCAAGGGTTTAAAAAAAAAAAAAATTAAATCAAATTGATGCATGTTTCTGGAGAGAGAGAGAGAGAGAGAGAGAGAGAGAGAGAGAGAGAGAGAGAGAGAGAGAGAGAGAGAGAGAGAGAGAGAGAGAGAGAGAGAGAGAGAGAGAGAGACTGTTCTTGGAACTTGTTTTGTGAGTACATACTGCATACATACTGCATGCATGTATTGGTATCAGATAGTTGTCAAATTTCAGCAAGGAGTAACTGTGAATCATAGCAGGCCAAATCTAACCCAACTGCAGTCTTCAAAAATTAACAAAATAGGTAACAAAATTTACACAATGTCCAAATAAGGCAGCCACACGTGTGAAAAGGCTAAGTTTTTCTAACAGTAAATACATATTTCTCAGTCAATGTTTTTTAACTCTGCCAGAAAAACAGGAAGGTTTAGCTGCTTATTCAAACAATGGCACCAGTAAATAAAATATTTTGCCATTATTAAGAGCAAGTCAAGACCTGGGTCTGTCCACAGCACATTTTTCAACCCAAACACAACTAATTCTGTACCGAGTTCAAAATTGTCACAATGAGCACATTTTTATTTCAGTCTGTTCAGTAATTTGTCCCCAGAAAACATGCACCACTGTGCACTCCAAAAACAAGTATTCTGTAGACTCCTTAGAGAGTGAACAAGAAGTACAAAGGTTTGAAAGGTTTGAATCCTTTAACTGTCTATGGCGCAGGTAAACATTGGTCGTCAGTATTCTATGGACAATTCGATACTGAAACCAGCATAATTTGGTGTCTTGTGTGACTGTTATAGGATGCACAAAAATAGCTTTCCACTTTAGGTCATTATATTTGTTTTCCCATTTTTCAATACATGTAGGTGGTGTCGTTTTATTTCAGAAAACATATTGTACCCTTTTTGTGTTAAAAGACAAGACCCAACTTGTTCTATTATAGTATTCGAGAAAAGAAACATCTGCACCAAAAATTTTACCAAAAATTTTGAAACTAATAACATCACCATTATCATCAAATACATCACCAGTTGTAAAAATATTTTTCAAAACCCACTTGTCAACAGATATCGAAGTATCGTTTTTTTAGAAGTCATGGATTAAAAAACAATGGTTCGCTTTTGAATGCATCAATACTTGGGGGACAGAAAAGATTATGATATTCTTTTAGAAATTACAGCCACTTTTTTCCAGAACGGCTAATTCATCTCTAAACTTTCTAGGAAATAAGCACCAAAACCTTCACACTGTTTGATATTACCATACAGAGATGCGAGTAAAAGGTTCCAGTTAGTGCCCAAAGACAACACTCTGAATCCAGGTGACCTTAAGTGCTTTGTAAAAAGTTTCAATATCCATTACCTTGAGCCCTCCTGCTACATACCGTCTGAAAACTGTGGTTCTTTTCACTTTATCTCTCTTCCCTCCCCAGATGAAGATAAACATCGCACTATTAATTTCTTTGAAAATTACACTCCCTGGGGAGGGCAAAGAGATGAAGAGATGAGTAAAAATTGAAAGAATTAAGGACTTGAAAACAACATTTCTTCCAATAGGAGTAAAATTTCGCTATTTCCAATGCTTTTCCAGTTTCTTCATTTTTGCAAGTTTCTATATAGGGTCATTCTCTGAACAGGTGTGAATGTGTGACATAAGGAGCCAAGACCCAACTTCCTGCAGTTTGTCCAGTAATGTGGTATAAAGTACTCCTTCTATCCCTACAATGTATGAAGAACATAAAAAGATAGTTCACACAGTGGTTTTTGTGTGAGCCATAAATAATTAATGTGACATGGCGTCTTTGGAGGTTGCTACATGGACACCAAACAGTGCCTATAAACAAGCTTAATTAAATAATTTAAATTCAGATGCATGATAGGAGTGTTGAATCAAGCTTATTATAGTATATTTAAACATTTTTGGACTACAGATTTGAAAATACAATGATATTGGCTGCAGGATCGGCTTCTTAAAGCATGGTGGACAAAAAGTGGGCAGTGAACAATTAGGCCGTCATTTAGGAAGTGAACATTCCGCCCCCCCTCACCCCCCCCCCCCCCCCCCCCCCCGCCCCCACCCCCCCTCCCCCCGCGGGGGATCGGAAACCACATTTTTTTTAAAGCCTATCACCTATGATGATGAACCATAGGTGTTTGCCCAAAACAAATACCATATTGAATATAGGAGGACATGTACTATGGTCATATTTTTCTTCTTTGGACCCTATATTTTGCTTTTGGGGGTAGGGTTGGTGTTAACGATGCATTTGCCGTAAAAAAAAAAGCCAGCAGAACTAAATGACTGGTGTCTTTGGAAACAGAATACATTTACCTACCTTTTACAATGATTCAATGTCTAAAAAGCAAAATGGTGACTTCATCATGGCACCATCTTTTTTACTTTTTATTATTCCCGAAATAGCATTTTTGCTAGAAGAATAGGTGTCCAATCTTTCACATACTATGATCAAAACATATATACCAATATTATGATATATCATCAATGGAAACATAGCAACTTCGACTGGTGACCTTGAAAGGTCAAGGTCACCTACAGTTGTACTTTATGACAAAAAACCCATAGTTTTGAAAATGTGATCACCAAAAATTACTAAACGTGATAACATGTAAAGAATTGCTATGAATAGTTGATAAACGATTAGACGTGACCTTCATGAAGGTCAAGGTCATAGTTTTTTAAGAGTTCATAAGAAAATTCAGTTTACTATAGGGGCCAAACATTTGCTCTGATGTTAGGAAGATCTGCTCACAACACGTAATGGATCTCTTACTACTGAATCATATTCTTTTGAGTTGAGATGATCAGAAAGATTATAATATAGATACCCGTTATAATTAAGGTCAATATTACAATTGTGCATTTAATCTCATACCGTGGTCATGAAATTCTCTCTCTCTCTCTCTCTCTCTCTCTCTCTCTCTCTCTCTCTCTCTCTCTCTCTCTCTCTCTCCACACACACACACACACACACACACACACACACACACACACACACACACACAAATAAATGTTGGAGGGGGGGGGGGGTTCCAGGGGTTCAGCCACACCCATCCCACCCACCCCTCCAAACTAAATATTCTTTAAAACGCTATAAATAAGAGTACTTTATTATCTCTAAAAGAGATTTTCGTCTCAGGTGCAACTCGCAATCACACACACTCACACAACAGTTTACAAACAACAAATGGACAATGGCTCGGGACAGGTGAAGCCCGTCACCAAGGCGTCCCATGGCCGGCGCCAATGGCCCCAACCCGACCTGAACCTCCCTAACACAAGCAAATAAAGACGGCCCTATTGTAGTATCTTTATAACACATAATATAATGTTTTAAAACTTTTTGCTTGGCTAAGACTAGTTGCACAAATAAAAAATATGCATTTAAAAAAAAAAAGACGAATACTTTCACAGTTGCTCCCTGGGGGGCGGCCGTCGCCATAAGAACAGCGCCGGCTATTAGACAGTCGCTCTGGCATAAACAGTCGCCACCTTAACTTAACTTAGATATAACTTCATAGTCATTTTTTAAAGCAATAGTAGTAGAACTACAGCATTAACATGAAAGCAATCCAAAATGGTTTCTAAAGAGTACACACATGCACACGTTGTAAGAAACACAGTCACTGTGTCTGGGAGGCATCTGTCATCACATCATTCGGCTGGAATGTGGGGGCCTGAAGCTCCCTTTATGGGGAGTTTGGAACCACCACCCCCCCCCCCCCCAACCCCCATGCCCAGTGTATATTTTGACAAGCTGAAGCAGTGAAAGTCCAGACACGTGCCCCCACCCCACTTCCCCTCCAATGTTGTTTAATATTTCGGAGACTGGTGAAAGTTTTCGGCCAATGGAAGTAAGGTGTAGTGTTGGGAGACCTTTTGTGCCAAGTTGAAGGTCCCAAACAAAAGTTGGACACCCCCCCCCCCCCCCCCCGCCCCCCCCCCCTCCCCCAGGTAACTGTTCTGCCCCCTAATGTGTGTGTGTTTGAAATGCCCAAATAGCGCACACAGGTGTTTTTATGGGAAAAATGTTAGCAATCTACGATACCGTACACACTAAATAACAAAGAGCACCATAGTTGAAGCGTTGTCTCATGTATATGGCTGTTTGGGCTTACTGGACGGTCTGCTCGGCCGTTGGCCCACCACTTGGGATATTTGAAAAAGTGCTAAATGCCTTTTAGTACAGCAATAGTACTGTTTTTACCGTCATCGTCTGTGTGATTAGTTCTTTTTATGTCTGACTAGTCTTGGATCTTGCTATCAGGATGTTATACGCTGCTATAATCTGCCATACTATTATATTTTTATTAGGATCATAGAAAGCTCAGTTCTAGGCAAGGTGGGCATTTTATGTGTTGCTCCTCATGATCATAACAATCCATAAACCGGCTGCTGTTTTGATTCCACATGCTCACATTCTAATCGCAAACCCATCCCTTGACCACCCATTCTTTAACAGAATGACTCACCAACATACACATGCGTATGCACGCACCGTGGCACTTACACACACCAGGGGCGGATTGGGGGGGGGGGGGGAGGTTCCAGAACCCCCCTCCGCCCAACCAAAATTCTGTAAAATGATATAACAAAGTCCCTTTTTGGGGTGCTTGGACCCTCCCCCCCCCTCCCCCCCCCCTCCCTCCCCCCCCCCCCCCCCCCCCCTGTTGTTTGGTATTTTGGCGAATGGTGAGTCTTAACGCACACGTCTTTTCTCCCCCCCCCCCCACTGATCTGCCCCTGCACACACACACACACACACACACACACACACACACTGATCAACAAATGATCCCAACATTAGAACTGCTATTGCATTGGAACTGGTATCAGAATCCCCTCATCTGCCGGTTTGTCAGTGACATAAGGGAGATAGATATTTTATGCAGCTGACAGGCCCCCTATTACAATAGTCTGTACGCTTATTCTTTCATTTTATTCCGATTTGGGCAGCACAACTGTCGTCAGACGTAACTGTAGTCTCAGTCTTAATTAAACTAATTAGAAACATACTGTAAGCTCTGTGTGTGTGTGTGTTTATTGCCCCTTGCACCCCCCCCCCCCTCTCACCCACAACCTCCATTTTTTTATTTATGCCCAGCTTAGATACATGTAGTACTCACACTCTTAGCCGGCCAGAAACTGACCAGTTTCCACCACACTTCAAAGCTGGAAAAATTACAAGAACTATAGCCATACAAATTCGTATTCTGGAAAGGTAGTGAAAATCCATCTTTTCTTTTTTTTTCTTTTTTTTTTTTTTTGGGGGGGGGGGGGGGGGGGGGGGGGGGGAATCAGTCAATATGGGCGACAAATGCCCTAGTTAGAAGGTGTCCATTCTTTCTTTCTTTTCCTTTTTTTTTTTGTTTTTTTTTTGGTTTCCTTCTGACATCATATTTCCCTTATTTTTATTTTATTTCAAGGATAATTTTATTTACTCAACTATATCAGAGTGGAGCAATTAACACACTATATTTTATGACAACAGTATACGTTGTACTCTCAAAAAGGTGATTTGATGGACAGTTTGTTTTAGTTATAATGAAACGCATTTTATTCGCAACATCGGTATAGTACAAAGTACAGCCACAAGTCGTTAACATAGATCAGGTATGTGGCAATGTATAAGCATGCACAGCACATCAACACGTACAGAAGCGCAGACAAGAGGGCGCTCCTGTATGCCTGTGAGTTTGTGAGCATGTATGTGTGTGTGTGTGCGTGTGTGTGTGTGTGTGTGAGAGAGAGAGAGAGAGAGGTTACAATCAGTTTCGCAGTTACTATAGTGCGAGATGTGAGTCACGTGCAACTATTACGTGAATCTGCGGGAAACGTTATTGTCTCTACCACAGAAGCTTTCTGATTGTAATTTCAAATTCAAACAAAAATATGATATCTATTGGTGTACCATACTTGTACTTGCTAATACACAGCTTAGCTACTAAGGAGACGTGATTAATAAGTGCAATTTCTGCTGCTCCTAACACGTTATCACGGTATCCCAATAAGGCTTGGGCAGGGGTTATGCGTATCTGTACATTGCACTTTTTCCTGAACAAAGTTGTTCAACTCTTTTCCAGATTCGAGATATTGAATCACAAAAGTAGAAAAAATGCTCAATAAAGTCAACTTCATGAGGACAAAAGCTGCAGTATCTATTATTAACGACGCCCATTTTAGACAATAAAATATTGGTTGGGTAAATATTGTGTAGAATTTTCCACTGCAGTTCTCGCAACCTCACTTCCTTTGTTGCTCTATTCACAATACCCCATTGCCATTCACTTAATTGGACGTCAAACTTCATCGCCCAGAAATGAAGGGCACAAGGGGGACTGTATTTCTGCTGCACAATTGTTATCCTAAACTCCTTTGCTGAAGTTGGCGTTATACTCTCTGACATGGAGTCAGCGTTCTTATTAAGGCATCGCATGTACAAGGTAAGGACACTTTTTACAACGTATTCCAGCAGCCTACCAGGGGAATCTCCATCAATGCGACAGACATTTTCAAACAACATAATCTCGCCATCTTCCTTCACATGAAAATCCATCTACTTTAAGCTCACTGTACTATTATATGACCTCACCAAATTTTACAAACTGCGTAAATATGAAGTCCACATATATTACTGGAAGTGTTTTAGCATATAAAAGTCTTTTGTATGTGTTTAATTTCACGCATTTAATGTCATCGCATTTTAAAAAAAATATATAATAAAGTTTTATTATTTTCTGAATGCCCTATAAAGGATGAACATGCCGATACCAAATAATAAGTATTTTCTTGTAGTTACCATAGCTTTACTGTCTATGTAGTACCCCTACCCCCAAAATTATGACCCCTTTGGGGGGGTGGGTTCAGTCAAACTCTGTAGTATCTTTGATACGGTGTTTATTTTTGGCAAACACCTAGGAAGCTACGTGGTTTGGGATAGACTTTCAGAAAAAACAGTCTCCGATCCCCCACAGGTCTAATAATGCAGAGGTGAAAAATAATGCAAGAAAAGTAAATTTTACTCCTGTGTCTGTACTGTACTACATTGTAAAGAAACAAGCCATTACGCAGTCGGTACAGTGACTACACAGACATTCACACCGTTGCTTCACAGACACAAGGCGCATTGTCTAGTCACGAGTGTGTTGCATCAACCGACCATAGTTTCTTCAAAATCGTACACCATGAAGCACATACAATCTTTGCACAGCATGTTCCAGATCAACCTTTGTGTCACAGAAGCACAATACCTATGAAGAATCCTGTGAACAATGCATGATTCTTGCATTTTACTGTTCGGGGGACTGCACGTGCACTGCGGTTGTTACAAGAAGGTGTTCGTGGACCCAACACTTTCAGTGAATGGCATTGAGTAAACAAAGGCCCTTTCCCACACTTTCATGCACTTTACGCTACTTCCACCGAAACACGTGCATGTTTACAGTAACAAAATAGTGCACGCCTTCTGTTATAGCCGTGGGATTTATCATTTTGTTCCAGTGGTTGATACTCAGAGATCTTGACACTTGGCTGCATTTTTTAAATGTCATTCATTAGCATTATTTCCTTAAAGATTTAAGCAAACTCAGTGTGTACAGAAACGTATATGAACATGATTTCCGATAGTATGTGTAAAAGTAGTTTGTGCTGTGTGTAAGCACTGTACAGGAGAAAAAATGTGATCGGTCCGAGTTGGAGCCGAACTGAAACAACCGCCGGACAAAAAGTTACATGCAATTTAACTAGTTAAAATCGGCCACTAGGTATAATTTGTATGAATGGTATTATGCAACAGTGTTTACCAATCAAAACAGTTCGTTAAATTTAAAGCAGTGAATTTGTCTGATCAAACAAGTTCTTGTCAGACACTATGAGCCATGTCACAAATCAGCCTTGTTCATTCTCAAGCTTTTAGGCATAAAAAGGCATCAAACTTAAGATAAACAAAATGCAAAGTTATGGTTTTATGAATGCTATCCTCTTACTATGAGAAGAACAAGTCTAGCAAATAAAATGGGTAAATATGTAAACACAAATATTGATTTTGATTGCTCAAACTGTTGCACCCTCAGATGACCACCTTTTCAGAGAATGACCCATATAATTCAGGAGTATGATATCAGACAGTTCTGTAGAGAAGGTCACTCCCAGCACTGTAAAGGTATCTGGATTCCAGGAGATGTTTAGATGTGGGGCATAGTGTGTAAGACAAAACATTAATGCCAATCCAAACAGCAATAGTCATATCAAAATTAATTTTTAGCCCAAAAATAACTGCAAAATGTTCCAATTCTAGGATGACATAATCAAATTGATTTTTGTGACCCATCCAAAAACAATGACATAGCAGCAGCAAACAGGGAGACTAAGAATTCCTGTTCTTTGCATTTTATACCTGAAATGTTTTTATTATTCCTCAACTTTATAGCCAACAGTTCAACACATATTAAAACGATATAATGTGAGAACCCTCTATAAGAGTTTCTTTCAATTCTTTTTTTAAAAATCTCCCTGCTGTCCGCGCTGCGTGTTGCTCTTGATGTTGGATGTGTGTTACATAAGAGATGATAAGTCTTGTGTTTGCAGTTTATGCAATTTTTTATATATCATTTCCCTGTACATATTTTGTAATTGTAACGATTTTCTACTCTTTTTTTGGGTGTAAACTAGGGTACAATAGATTAGCATGAAGGTGCAGTGACCCTAGGATGTCTTAGGTTTATTTGGCATATTAGACCGGCTGGTGACATACATTCAATATTCTGTTGTGGTTTTTTTTTTCACAAACAATGCAGACATGTCCAGAGAAAGTTTTGTTGCTGTCGGGACGTTCAGCAATGTACAACCAACCATCTGTCAATTTTGTCGAAGCTGAGTTATGACAGTAGCTAGAAATGAATAAAAGCTGGCTTGAAGAGCATGCAATACATTAACCTTTCTCTAGAAGAAAACTCCTGCTTACACAGTTAACAATTGCAACAAAAAACACAAAAATACAAAATTATTCTTGTGTTTCAAAGAACATCAAGCAGTTTATATAATCTATTGATCTCCTCGGCGTTAAACCCTAATAACTAACTTGATAACTATTGATATCTTGGTTCAGGTTACAAAGTGTTACATTTGTGGTTGTGTTATTATTTTGAGAGCATGTGTGTGTTGTGTTGATAATAGGAAAGATCCGATATTCATTTGAGTTATTTTGGATAAGAATTACATACCTTTTTAGTAGGATTCATTTTCTTTTGCACGGAGAATTGCAATTGATTTCTGTTGTGTAGCTAAAATGACGCGTCTTTTCGTTACATTGTTGCTGTAGTTTGACCTTGTTTGACCTAGAGCATTCTGGAAAAGACGCGATTATTCTAGCGACCTCAAATATGATGTCAAAGTTGTTGGTTACATTTTGCAGCGTTTTAACCAATGCGCCTAGATTGTAGTGGAAATTTGTGGTGGAATATTAATGAGTTTTGGTTACGTTTTCTTTTCTGATTGGTTGAGTTGTGTGAATTTGCTGGATTGTTCTGGATATCTGTAATATTGTAAAAGACAATGTTATGAAATATGTGTGTACATTGTATGCGTGTCAAAAGTGTTGATGCATTGTAGAGGAGACAGTGTATCAGTCTTGGTGCATTTGTGGATGCATTGTGCGGAGATTGCATCGCTGCAATAAAATATTGTTGGAACTCTTACTCCAGTGTGGTCTACAACCTTGTGCCACATGTGATTAGTTGCCGCTGAGTGAAGTTTCTTTACAAGAACCCTACATGTGTGTGTCTGGTGTGATTGTATGATACTACGACTACGACTACCACATAACATTTGGCACCTCCGACAGGACTTCATCAGTTGGCTCAGTGGAAAGGGTAGCCGGAGACAACAGCCAGTAGTGAAACGCAGAGACGGTAACATTAGAAATGGAGAAATTCCTGAGAGTTGGCAAGGAATGTGGACTGGAGGGAGTTCAGCTCCTGGAGTTTGTAAAGGAGAGAGAGAAGGAGAGACTGGAGAGAGAAAAGGAGAAACTGGAGAGAGAGAATGAAAGAGGCTGGCGAGAGAAGAAAAGGAGAGATTGGAGAGGGAAAAAGAAAAGAGACTTGAAGAAAAGGAGAGACTGGAGAGAGAAGAAATAGCCAAAGAATGTGAGATCAAAAAGCTCAAAATTCAAGCTGTAGAGGCAGAGAAACAGCGAGAACATGAATTTCAGCTCAAGAAGATGGAGTTTGAGGCACAGGGCCAGAGGACAGCTGAATCAGCAGCCTTAGCCAGCAGAAAGCAAACAGCCTGTGCGCCAAAACTACCACCTTTTGCAGAAACTTCAGATAAAATGGACTTGTACCTGGAGCGATTTGAGCGCTTCGCAAGCAGCAACAACTGGAAACAAGAGACTTGGGCCATCAAACTGAGTGCACTTCTAACCGGCAACGCGCTTGAGTTCTACACCCGCTTGCCAAGAGAAGAAGCCGAGGATTACAATCAGTTAAGAACCGCCCTGCTGAGACAGTATGACTTCACTGAAGAGGGTTACAGACAACGATTCTGAAATTGCAAGCCTGAGGAAGGAGAAACACCCGGCCTATTCATTGAGAGAATCAGGACCTATGTGGGGAAATAGATAGAGCTGGCTGGCTTGAAGAAGGAGTACCAGGACCTGTGTGACCTCATCATCAAAGAAAAAATCCTCAGTGCATGTTCTAAGGACCTGGCCACCCACCTCAGGGAGCAAAAGGACCAGTCCCTGAAGGCCCATGCAGACTTTGCTCAAAGCTACCTGGACGCCCACAACAAAGTTTGGGTACATCAAGCCACAGTGTGTGTTTACACTAACAGAAGAAAAACAAGACATCAGAGATACCCAGAAACAGATGTCGGTGGAGAGCCTGACATGTTTTTCCTGTGGAATGAAGGGACACAAGGCGATCGTTGTCCTTCCAAGGGTGTTCCCCAAGGTGACAACACCAGAAGGCCAAGACCATGGGACAGCAGGCCGAAGTAGTACCACATCTCAACACAGAGTGGCTGCTGTATTGGCCAGTGATGTGACGTCATCTAGTGACTTTGAGTCTGGAGATAGGCGGGCGACACCAGAGCAGATCGAGTTTTTCAGAAGGAGTGGACGCATTTCAGTTGATGATGGTGCAACATTCTTACCAATTTCCAACATTGCGCTGCCTGAGAGTGAAGTACCCAACATGCCAGTGGTGTCAGGATTCGTCGGCAATACGGCTGCTTAGAGACACAGGTTGTAGCGGCATCATCGTGACAGAGGACGTAGCAGCTGAAGACCAGAAGCTACAGGAGTGGAAACCCTCTTCTTGGCAGATGGAACTGTGAGAATTATCCCCCTTGCCAAGGTTAGTGTCAACACCTCGTACCTGACAGGAGAGGTGAAGATGTTATGCGTTTAGACCCCAGCCTACGACCTTATCATCGGAAACGTTGATGGTGCCCGAAATGCAGAGGATCCATATCCGGAGTGGAGACCTGAAACCTGTGCCGTTACCATGAGAAGTCAAGCAAAGAAGAGTCACGAGACTATTCCTCTAAAAGTGGCTGACAACACAAAAGCAGCTGTAGTGAATAGAGACAAGCTGGTGGAACTACAGAGAGCCGATCCTATGCTTGACAAGTTCCGAGGTTAGACCGAGCACTTGACATGAAGAGGGAAGGAGGTAATCTTCGAGACCAGATCCGTCAGGTGGTGGTTCCTGAACCCCCGAGGATGCAGGTGATGAAACTGGCCCATGATTCCATCTTGGGAGTACACCTGGGAATCAGTAAGACCCTCGAAAGTAAGGCTCAGTCTTCTACTGGCCTGATATGGGGGGGTGACATCACCCGATTCTGCAGGTAGTGCGACATATGCCAGAAGACAATTTCCAAGGGGAAGGTGCCCAAGGTTCCTCTCAAGAAAATGCCACTGATCGATATGCCTTTCAAGCTGGTAGCTGTGGACCTGGTGGGGCCAATATCTCCTCCAAGTGAAGATGGCCATCGCTACATTCTGACACTGGTGGATTACGCTACAAGATATCCTGAGGCCATACCACTAAAGAAGATCAACACTCCAACAGTTGCAGAGGCGCTCGTGGACATGTTCAGCCGTCTGGGGATTCCTGAGGAGATCCTGAGTGATCTAGGGACCCATTTGGCCTCCGACTGCATGGAGGAAGTCAGTCGGCTGTTGAGCATCCGACACCTCACTACGACCCCTTACCACCCCATGTGTAACGGGTTGGTTGAAAAGTTTAACGGAACATTGAAGGCTATACTGAAGAAACTGTGTGCTGAGCAGCCAAGGTTGTGGCATAGGTACATCAATGTTTGCTCTTCACATACTGTAAAGTTCTCCAGGATTCGCCAGGGTTCTCCCCCTTTGAATTACTGAAGGAGCTGTGGACCAAGGACATCGATGCGCCTGAGGTGAAGATCAGCTACCAGTATGTCTTCGACCTGAGAGAGAAGCTGGATGATACCCTCAGGATGGCTCGATAAGAATTGGAGAAGGCGCAGAGCAAGGGGAAGCATTACTATGATCGTAAAGCCAAACCTTGACGGTTCCAGCCAGGTGATCAGGTGTTGGTCTTCTCCCCACTGACAAGCTCTTGGTGCAATGGAAGGGACCGTACATGGTTGACAGTGGTTGGTATCAACGACTACAGAGTCAGGGTTAACAACAATGCTTTACAACAAGATTTACAATGTAAATGCTCAATACATTCTTAATGCAAACTTTTACATTACAATACATGAATCTCAAGACTTGTGGTGATTCAAAATCGTGAATCGCTGTATGTGCCATTATAAGCATCACAGTCCTGCATGGATGGAGTTCAAGTTTATATGTGGGCAAGGTCAAGGATCACTTTGGTGAAATCTGTCGTGGTGCTTCCTACTATCTGAGACGCATTGCCTCTGTCTGACAGTCTTTCTGAATATGCCACTGCAAAGTTCGTGAATGCTTAAGTCATGAGCCGTCTTGACTTCTGCAATTCTCCTCCCGCCGTGAGATGGCCTTAGTCGCCTGCTCGGCGTTAAACCCCAATAACTGCAATTCTCTGCTTTTTGGTCTTCTATCTGAGCACCATCTTCAGCTATTTCAAAATAATGCTGCAAGGCTGCTTGTGAAGCGCAGGCGAAAACGAGACCACGTAACCCCTATACTGAAAGACCTTCACTGGCTTCCAATCTAATCCCACATAAAGGTTAAGATTGCGACCCTTGCATACCGCCACTTTGATGGCAGTCTTCCATCATACCTTTCCTCCAGTCTAATTACTTATCATCCCTCTCGCTTAATGCGTTCATCAGGAGAGAAACTTCTCAAAGTTCCAAAGTTCTATCTCAAATCTGCCGGTGAACGCTCTTTCAGATGTACTGCTCCATTAATTTGGAATTCCTTACCGACTGAGCTCAGAAATGCCTCCACTCTTATGCAGTTCAAAGCAAAGTTAAAAATGTACTTTTTCTCGCAGACTTTCATGTAATTTCTACAGTATGTCTGTACACACCCCCTGCAGACTGTGTGTGTGTGTGTGTGTGTGTGTGTGTGTGTGTGTGTGGTTTTTGCCTGCGCATTGAGTTATAAATTATAAATATGAGATGCGCTATATAAAGACCATGTATTATTATTATTATTATTATTGAGGACACAGGTAGACAAGGTCAAGGACACAGACGGACAATAAACATAATTATAATCCCTGTAGGAGGGTATTAAGCGACTTTTGCTGTACATAATGCTTCTTTATGGGGCTGTAAATAGTAGTAGTACATGAAAGGTCAAGGTCGTACGCATTTAGGGAGACTGTTAAACCCACACATGTAAGCCTACATAGTTATACAGCAATAACAAAATCAAGGCTAATCCCTGTTACATTTTAACATGTCAGAACTATGCACATGTCATACTTGTAAGAAGGGGTTGAATGTACGTTACCATTAACATACTTCAGTCATCAACTTTTCCTCAATTGACGATAGCAATAACAACAAGATGGGATGAACCATAACCCACAAAGTCCCTTCTATATGGAAGGATGGTTCTTTGTTGGTGGTTACATATTCCAACACTTTTCACATTAATTGTATTGCCTCTGAGTATATTTCCGAGACAGTTTAAGGAATTAACTGAATTCATGGATTGACTGTAACATGTATTGTTTCATATAACTAACAACCTGCTTACTTGCACTGATGAGGGACGTTTGTCACTGCTCTCCTTGGACTTCTCATCAGCGTTTTATTTGAAAAGACTTAGAATATCTTTTGGCATCTGTGGTAAGGTTCTTGCTTAGTTCTCCTCATACACCAGTGGTATTTGTCTGACAGGTTTCAAAGTGTGGTTTTACAGAGCTCTACCTCTGCTCTCCTTCCCAGAGATTGGTTCTCAAACCGGTCCTGTTTTTGTCAGCCTGTATCCAAAGTGATTGCCAGTAAAGGATGTGAACACCACAAATATGCCGATGACACGCAGCTGAAGGAAAACTCCTCTGGAACAGTTTCCATCTCGGGTGCATGACATGGGCAGTCTATTGAAGCTGTTAATAACTGGATGATGAACAGAAAGCTAAAGCTTAGCGAAGGAAGAACAGATGCCATCATCATGGTTGGTTAGTTCGGGGTTTAACATCCACAGCACCAAAGTGATAATGGACAGCCCTGATGCCAATGGGCGGGTTACGGGGGACAGGGACAACTATTGCCTATGGAGTACAACCATAACACTGATCAATTCAGGTGCGCTGCAACTGTGCCACTTTGATTTACTAGGACCTTTCAACGGACATGCTATCTGAACAAGCTCATTGTTTTGCCTGGACAACCTATGTGTTAATGCCGACTACGGCACTGGACTTCACGTGGCGTGGGTGGGTAGTCTCCTCAGTAGGACTTGATATCAGCAGATATATTGTTCAGTCTTTCTCACTGGTCCGGTTTTTAAGGAGCTGTGCTAACCTAGGTCTTGCCATGTTGGATTGGTCCTTAAGAATACCTATTAGCTTTTTTGTCCTTTGGATCACAAGTGTTCGCCGTGGTTGGAGACCCGTGCCAGCCTAGTCAATCAGCTCTTGTCACGTTGAGCCCTATCCCACTGTTGACATGCAGGTTGATATACGGAGCACCAGGCTATAGGTGCTCTGATTAGGTGCTTTAGACTTGTGTTCCCCTGCATTCAACAATGTCATAGAAGGCGGTGGCTCAGACGGTACAATCGGCTTAACACCCATCCCCCACCCCCCGAGTATATCTTTCGGGCAGTCTCCAGCGTGCATCGGCTGGAGACCCGCTGACAGATGCACTTTCCCTTGTTGGGCTCGGTGATGGATGAATATCTCTACTACTAAAATATGGAAACCACACCCAAAAAAAATGGCACAAAGGCGGCACATAGCCACCGAGATTGTACTTGATAGTGACTTGGACTGTGAGGAAGCGACGCCTCAGGCACGGCCGTCTGGCCTTGCTTCCTCATTGTCCGTAACAAAGTGAAAGAGAAGCCTGTTTCCAAGCTGCATCTTTTTCTTTTGGGGGAGACCCTCAGGAGCCATGTTGGCAGGCCTGATCAGGTCTGGGGACTTGCTGGTAGGGTGCCGCACCTGGGCACACTCAAATGGGCTACTGAGGCACTCTTCCATCGGAGACACTCCAGTGGAGGTCACACTCCACAAAATGATGAATTCTTCTAGAGGTGTGATAAAAGATCAAGCACTGGCAGAACTGTCGGAAGATGAACTTGTACGGAACCTTAAGTCCCAGGGGGTGACTTACATCAAGTGCTTCGCTTCCAAGCGAGGTGGTAGGGAGATCCGTCTCCCTATCATCATCCTGACGTTTGGCACCCCCACCCATCCTACTACCATCTGGGGAGGTTATTACTCCTTGAAAGTGAAAAAGTTCTTCCCTCTCCCCCTCTGGTGCTTTTAGTGCCAAAAGTATGGCCTTGGGCAGAAGACCTGCCACCAGGCAGAGTCTTCTTGTACCCGTTGTACTAAGCCCGGACACTCTGCTGAGTCCTGCACAGCCACCCCCCTGTGTGTGATTGCCAGGGGGCGCATATGGCTTTGGATAAGAAATGCCCTTGTTGGATATCCAAGTGCAAGATTAAGCAGGTGCGTGTGGAGAAGGGGCTGCCCTTTGCAGACGCAAAAAAAAAATGGTTGAAGGCCCTGGTGCAGCCGAGGCTGCATCAAACTCTAGTAGCACCTCTGTTTTTACATGCAGTGTTGTGCTGGCAGGCAAGCGCCCCACCAAAGATTTCTCATGTCACACCCCCAACGTCTTGGTTGTGGGTGGAGCCTCGTCTCCTTTCGCCCCTTGAGAGTAACCCTCCTGCAGTGGTGACGAGGAACCAGGGAACGCAGAAGGCGGACACTACCTGTCCAGTAGCACCGCCTTCTGCTGCCCCTAAGCCTCAGCCCCCACCCAAGCCTGTCAGTCTGTCTACTACAAAGGCTTCTGGCACTGGTCAGCCTTCTAAGGCCGCTAACTCTAGAACCAGAAGTCCAAGAAAGTTTCAGACCACTGTGTGCATGGGCCCAAAAGGGGGACACTGATGTCCCCCTTCAAAATAAATATGCTGCTTTGGAGGAGCAGATAGAGGGAGTGGAAGTTGTCATAGCTGGTGCTGCGGCAGATCCACTCCCCTTATCTCTGAAGAACCAGAGAAGGCCCGGGTGCTGGCCCCCCACTGTTTCTTCAGCTCCTTCCAAAGCAAAGGAAAAGGGGGAATAAACTCTTCTCCCCCACATAAGACCTAATCATGTACTCTCTGCTTCAGTGGAATTGTGGTTTTCACGCTAACTTTGAGAAATTACGTCTTTTAGTCAAGTCCTATAACCCCACAGTAAATCTCTTCAGGAGACTTACCTGAAGACTTCTGACCCTGATCTAGTTCTCTTCATAGACCTCATTGTGTGTGATCCTTCTCTCATGCTGGACTTTGACTGGAAGGTTAACGACGACCTGTGTGGTAGTGACCACTTCCCAGTAGTCCTGTCATCTGTGAAGAGGATCCACCAGTGGGGTGCTAGAATCTCAAGAAAGCTAACTGGCCTCTGTTCACCTCCCTCTGTCAGTCTCGTATTACAGAGGAGGTGGTCATGTCAGCTGATGAACCTGTTTCTTGTTTTACTTCTATTTTGTTGGACGTTGCAGGTGAAGCCATCCCTAAAACTTCCACATCAGTCCCTCGGAAGCCAAGAGTACCATGGTTCAAGGCCCCAAAACGCGCAAATCTGCTCAGCGACGTGCTTTTCGTAATCCGTCAAAAGCGAATATTTTAACCTTTAAAAGACAGAGGGCGAAAGCCCGTTACATTTTTTAATGTGAATGCCATGCTTCCTGTAGACGATTCATCTCATCTTTATCTTCTAGGACTCCATCCCAGAAAGTCTGGTAGGCTGTTCGAAGAATTATGGGCAGGGGTGGCTTGGCTTCTGTTGGACATCTTAGAGATGTTGCCAGCTTGGTCACAGATAAAAAAGCTGTAGCCAATTTGCTTGCCTCCACTATTGCCCATAATTCTTCAACAGATCATTATTCACCCTTCTTCCAGAGAGAAGGAGAAGCGAGAGTCTTGTATTTGTGATTTTAAATCAGATAACTCAGAAGACTATAAGACCCCTTTTACATTATCAAAATTGCAGCAAGCCCTGCAGAAATGTAATGACTCTGGTGCTGGACTAGATACTGTCCACTATCAGCTCCTGACGCATCTGCCTTAGAGGTCACTCCTGTTACTTCTCAAGGCCTTTATATCTGGATAACTGGCCATTTTCCACCATCTTGGCGCCAGGCTGTGGTTGTGCCGATCCCCAAGCCGTTTAAGGATCATTCTGACTTGGGCAACTACCAGCCAATTGCTTTGACATCATGTTTATGTAAAACTATGGAACGCCTGGTCATCGCCCACCTGGTGTGGCATCTTGAGTCACAGGTTCTCATCACAGACCTCCAGTGCGGTTTCCGGCACTTTCGTAGTACAACTGAACATCTAGTCCGCTTTGAGTCGTTCATTCAAGATGCTTTTGTCAACAAGCAGCATGTCTTTGCAATTTTCTTCGATCTTGAGAAGGCATATGATACTATTTGGAAGTATGGTATAATGTTTGACTTGTATATCTGTTTTAAAGGGCACCTGCACATTTTTATTCAATTTTTTTTTACCCCCCACCCAGGTCTGCCCTGGGGGACTTGGATGGGGTTGACTACTTTTTAGTTCCCAGGGTCACCCTGGTCAGCCCCACATGGTGGGTTTTCCCCTCTATTCTGGGGCATGTTTCTCTTGGTCCATTCACCTGTATTTTCCTTTTTTAAACTCTCCCTACTGTCTGCGCAGATGATTCTGAATGCTCTTTGTTTGTTGACGACTTTGCTTTGTGCGCACAAGGTTGAGGACTTGTGTCACTTGAGAGGCGATTGCAACTGTGCGTTGATCATACCCAGGGGTGGGTGTCTCTCAACGGATTCAAATTCTCACCCTCCAAGACTGTCTGTGTGCATTTTACTAACCAGACCAAAATTTTCCAGAACCTAGCCTGAGCATTGCTGGAGTGCCAATTAAGGTGGCCAAGGAGGCAAAGTTTCTGGGGGTCATCTTTGACAAAAGACTGACCTTCCGCAAGCATATTAATTACCTTAGAACCTCTTGTCAGAAGGCCCTCGATGTTCTTGTGTCGTTTGTCGTACTAACTGGGATGCAGACTGCACTGTCTTACTTCGACTGTACCGGGCCCTTGTTCAGTCCAAACTGGATTACGGCTCTGTGGTATATGGCTCGGCTTCCAAGTCTGTTCTACAGCATCTGAACACAATTCACCATCAAGATCTGCAGATATGTCTGGGGGCATTCAGGACATCTCCAGTTCCTAGTCTGTATGCCGAGGCCTTCTCTCAAGCTCCGCCGCATCCGCCTCATGCTCAGCTACGTTCTGAAACTGAAGGCCCATCCAGACAATCCTGCCTCCTATGATTGTTTTTTTTAAACCACCGTTTGCAGAGATTTATGATACCCATCGGGAGCTGTCTGTCCACTTTCCTTTCGTGTCCGACCTCATCTGCAGGCGGCCCGAGTGGACCTGGACAAAGTTTCGGAATGCCACACATCACTCCACCCTGGCTATTACCAGTTCCTAAAATCTTGCTGGACTTGGCCACCGACAAGAGGGACTCTACTCCACCAGCCATATACCAACAGAGCCTCAATGAACTCCTTTCAAGTTTTCCTGGCTATTGTCGTATTTATGCGGATGGGTCAAAGTCTGAGGATGTGAGAGTGGCTGCGGCTGCAGCGTCCTCTTGCCATCCTAGACGCATATTTAAGCACCGCCTCCCAGACCATTCATCTGTATTTAGTGCAGAACTGCAGGCGGTTCTGCTGGCACTCAAGCATGTTTATCGGTCTAGGGAAAGGAACTTCCTTATTCTGTCTGACTCTTTCTGCCCTGCATGCCCTTCAGGGTGCAGGAACAGACCACCCACTGTTGGTGCAGATCAGAGAGCTCTATGCAGACTTGATGAAGGAATATTATGACATCATTTTTATTTGGGTCCCAGGGCATGTGGGCATTGAAGGCAAACGGATTGCAGATTCTGCTGCCAACGATGCCCACAGCGACCTGTCCCTGTCCCTGTTCATAGTGATTTTAGACCTGTGATAAGTGTGTACATAGCCCGTGAGTGGCAGTCCGAGTGGGACAAAGAGGAAGCTAACAAGCTGAATGAAGCTCTTCCTAAGGTGTCCGACAGTCCTCCTTATCTCTGCGGCAGCCGCCATGAGGAGACTGTCCTTGCTCAGGTCTACATCGGGCACACGTATGTTACGCACAATATATTTACTAAAACAGGAGGAGCATCCATGGTGTTGTGCATGTGACAAGCAGTATTCTGTTAAGCACTTTTTGCTGTCTTGTGCTGATGTAATTGACACAAGATATTAACACTTCACAGCAGACTCATTGAAGGTTTTGTTCCGGGATGTACTCCTGGACAAAATCTTCATTTTTTTGTGAGTCAAATATTTTAAAATAACATTAGAGCATTCATAGACTATGATAATTCTCTTATTTTTTTTAATCTTTTTGAGAGTCTGTAGACGTTTCCTTTAAAGACCTGTGAGACATTTTAGCATGAACTATTTTAAAGATATATTTACATCTTGTCTTAAGACGTTTCTTTAGTCTGGCTGGCCAGATTTTTACCCATCCTGCCGTGAGATGGCCTTAGTCGCCTGCTCGGCGTTAAACCCAAATACTAACTTACTAACTATGTGTAAATGGTAGTTACTTGCTCCAGGGTGAAGGTCTCCCATGAAGTGTCTTTTTCTGTTGTTTGTGGACAGAACATCCATTACAAAATGTGTGAAAAACGTAGATGTTTACATTGACAATGTAAATTTTCATAAATTTTCATGTGTCTTACCTATGCCACTGTTGTGATCTTGAGTTCAGCTCTGTTAGACTGTTCCTTACTAATGATGCCTGTAAGCAGATTGCATGTTCACAGATTTTGTCAAGGCTTGACTATTGTCATGTCAGGTATTTTGAATGATCAGCTCTACAGGCTCCAAAGGATGCTGTAAGAATTTTTCTGAAGAAATTAAAGCACAGCTACATCACTCCCTTGCTTAAACATTTGCGCTGGCTTCTTGTGAAGTTCCGAATTTAATACAAAATTGCATCTCTCACTTGCCAGGTTTCTGGATGTGGGTATTTGTATGTCATCTGTACTTTGCTGTAATTTAACTTTCCCCCATGATTTAGATTATTTAATTTATTTTATTTTATATTATCTAAATGTAAACCTCTCAGAGCCATTTTTATGAGGATATTGCTATGTTTAAGAGTTATTATATTATTATTATTATTATTACTATTATTATTATATGGAAGAGATGTTTACTTGACTCAGGAAAAAATTATGTTAAATGTTTATAATAATAATTACGGTATTTATAATGCGCTTATCTTTTAATAATTATAACTCTAAGCGCGCACTCACAACTCGCACACGCATGCGCACACTTTAGACAATTACTCACGTAACACAAATAGTGAAAATACATTACGACGGTCAGCTTGGGGTGGGGAGTGTGGTGATATAGTGCTAGAACTGTTGAAAGAGGTGAGTTTTGAGGGCGGACTGGAAGGAGGAGAGCGAGTGTTTCTGACGGAGAGAGAGTGTTCCAGGTGGATGGACCGTATACTGAGAAGGAGCGGGGGCCGAAAGTGCTGAGTTTGGTGCGGGGGATGAGGAGGCGGAGAGGGTCGGAGGCAGAGCGGAGGGAGCGGGGAGGAGTGTAGGGGTGAAGTAAGTTGGAGAGATAGGCAGGAGCATAGTTGTTCAGGGATTTGTAGCAGAGAGACAGAATCTTGTATTGGATGCGTTGGGGGATGGGGAGCCAGTGAAGGAGCTTGAGCAGGGGAGTGATGTGGTCGGATTTTTTCTTTCTGAGAACGAGGCGGGCAGCATTGTTCTGGATGCGCTGGAGAGTGAGAGTGGTGGAGTGAGGAAGGCCGGAAAGGAGAGAGTTGCAGTAGTCGATGCGAGATAAGATGAGAGATAAGCAATCCAGACCAAAAAGGTGACTGCCAAGCGTGTAATATGCAAAGAAGTACCCAACGGAGAAAGAAACACGCTTAGAAAAGATGGGTACAACACAATTTATTAATATTTCGGGTAAATACCCTTTGTCAAAATAGACAAACAAACAGAGAGATTAGCCGCTACTTATCTTCATTGGCAAAAGGAATGTGGCAACAGTACCCAACGGAGAAAGAAACACGCTTAGAAAAGACGGGTACAACACAATTTATTAATATTTACAGTTGCCACATTCCTTTTGCCAATGAAGATAAGTAGCGGCTAATCTCTCTGTTTGTTTGTTTGTCTATTTTGACAAAGGGTATTTACCCGAAATATTAATAAATTGTGTTGTACCCATCTTTTCTAAGCGTGTTTCTTTCTCTGTTGGGTACTTCTTAAGATGAGAGAGACAGCGAGTTTGGTGGCAGCTTCGGTAGTGAGGTATTTTCTGATCTGACTGATGCGGCAGAGGTGGAAATAACATGCCTGTTTCTTACTAGTCAGAGTTCTTTAAGTTTAGATTTTTGTTAGAAAGCACAAAATTCTCTATGTGTGGCATTATTTTTCCTGTGCTGTCAGGATAGTGACATATTTTGTTTATTGTTTAGTTATTATTTGTTTATTGTTAAAAACAATCGTTGAGTTGGAGGTGTAATACAGTTTAGTCGCTTGATTCAGGGTTTTTCATAGACCCAAAAGTTCTAGGGTCTGTGAAGGAGAAAACCCCTGAATCAAGTGACTAAACTGTATTACACCTCCAACTCAACGATTGTTTTTAACAATAAACAAATAATAACTAAACAATACGCTTTTTCATGGGCACGCACACATGTATGACACACTTCCGTACACACCATCAGACACATACGCAAACACACGCATGCAAGCACATGTACGCACACACCTTGTGACTGCTAGCGTTGAGCCGTTTAATGTTTAAACGCACACACGCATGCACGCACGCATGCACGCACACACGCACACACACACACACACACACACACACACACACACACACACACACACACACACACACACACACACACTCTGAACTTGCTATTTAATCTTTAAACTTATTCCTGAAAGTGATAAGCACCTGAAGTATTTAATTTGAAAGGATCAAGCATTTAGTGTTGGACCAGTTGTGACTTAGAATTTTTTTGGATGAGTTCTTGCGTCAATGAGTTGATGTTTGACAGTAAGTGCGGTGCCAACTTTTCATTCAACAAATTGTTGTTCGATGAGTTGTCAGGTGAGAGTGTTACTTGATGCACATTATACCAGTTAAAATAATTAAGCTGACCTGTGTTTGATTTCATAATTAGAATTACACAGTGATACTTGTATGGCTTGTTTCAGGCCATATTTGATGATTCACTCCATCAGATGCTTGATTCCTTCCTTCATTTTGCACCCAGGTAAAGTACATTTGTTTTTTCACTTAGATGCAGTGTTGTCACCTTGAAGCAGCCCTCTACAAATAAATCCAAGCTGTCAATGGAAATTCTCCATACTTGATGGATACATTTTTAAGGGATGGAAAAAATGAAAGGCAGACAGACAACAACTTTTACAAACTTTCTTTCACTTTAGAAAGACAATGTTTGCACTGTTGCAATTAGCAGACCCTTGCCTAGCACGTTTCAGTGGGGCGGAAATGTTCTGTGCCGCTGCTCTTGTACCTCTTTCCATTTGCCCTGCCCTGCTGCCCGCCCCGTTGCCCGCCCTGTTGCCCTGACATCTGACTAACGTTTTCACAACAAAACCCGTCCTGTCTCTAGGAGGTACAGATTATCATGGGGCCCCTGCAGCATCAGCAAGACATGAATTATGTGGCCTATGAGAATTTATGCCACATATAAACCTCAGTGTTGATGGAAATACGGAAACCGCTCCCTACTGCAAGAGGCACAGATACTTACATTCTTCTGAAAGGTTTATACATTCTCAGGGCCCCTTAGGCACACAGGTCACATGTATTTACGACTCTCAGTGCCATGTGTCACCATTGTTTGAAGTCTCGAGGAGAGTCCTCGGTGTTAACACAAACAATCAATAATTAATAGGAGGATTAGCCTGTCTCAGTCACAGATCACTACAGTGTCTGCAAGAATCCCCTGTAAAATGCATAGATTCTAATGGCACCTGCGGCCACAGGGGAAAATTTGAACTGCAGGGGACCATGAGAATCTATGCCTTTTGCTGGTATATGTCGGCTTTGTGTCGATAATGGATCTAAGCTGGCCTTTCCATCTACAAGATCAACTGGAAAAAGAAGTGGCATATATCACCATGTGCTTATTCAGCTGCAGGGTCCCATATGAATCGTGCTTTCAGTGATCCGCTGTGTGTACATCATCAGACGGAGGAAGATGCTGGGGGTTAGGTATGTGACTAGGAGGGCGACATGCACTATATAATAACGGTATTATTATTATTATTATTAATGAAAGCATTTTGATGGAGGGTGATGATGACCATTGACACTCGCACATACGCACATACCTGTCGCCCAAGACAAAAGAGCAGTCAACACCTGTTATCACCGCAGGTCATGACTGATCGCTGGTGTTGTGTGTCAACAGAATTGCCAAGTTTGATTTGAACTGCCAAAGACGCTAAACTATCCCCCCCCCCCCCCCCCACCCCCGGTCCCTTCCTAGAGTCCTCTGCAACCACAGGGCCTCATCAGAATGTACATAGCTTTTTAAAAAAATCAGCCCCGTATTTTTATGTAGACATTGCTGATTGGAAACATAACCTTCGCGTACAATCTGCAGCATTATATTGCATTTGTTAATTCTCTTCAGTAAAGAAATACAAATAGAGTTGAGAAAACAACGCAAAGTACACTCCCCCCCCCCCCCCCCCCCCCCCCCCCTGCCCCTCTCTCTCTCTATCCTTCTCTTTTTCTCGCTCTCCCTCTCTCGCGCTCTTTCTCTCTCTCTCACATACACACACACGCACGCGAGCACGAGTGCGAAGAGTGTAACATGCACATAATTATGTGACTGTACGCACAAACTGCTCTCCACCAAAATATTTTATATACTACACAAGGGCAAACCTTCATTCTATACAAAGTTTGGTTTAGAATCAGACCTCTGGTTGACACATCAAGTACATCCTGTTGGTCAGAGCATGCTGGTTACATGCTCTGACGGTCACTGGCGTTTGGCAGCCTGGTCTTTCAAAGTACACTGCATTATGCTTGCAATCGCCATAAGCGGTCATAGAAAGCAGCACAATGCATACAAAGGATTAATCCTCCCAGCCAACTGTGCTCAGATCAATGGTAAAGTTGGCTTTAAGTCCTAAGATCACAACTGGCGACATTCTTGGTTACCTAAAAAGCCCTTAAAACACTGTACTAACTAGTAATATACCAGCAAACTCTGTTATAGGCTACTTGCTGAGTGGCTGTTGGTTATTTCATCGTGTGTGTATTATGTGTTTTATTGTATGTTTGTACAACATTTGATGCACCTAGTGTTAAAGGGGCACTCCTCACCCACTCCTGACCTTTTTTAATGCTTCATTTTGCAAAAAGCTTTTACTGGGATTCAGTATACACACCCACTTAGACAGTGACCACCCTATTGTCCCACCAAATGCTTTCTTTCGTCCGTTCAAAGCAAAAAGAGGCCACCAGAATCTTGTGACTGGACCCAGTGAAAAGATTGCTTCTGATAGGTGATGGTAGCTGAGTTCATTACTATTCTATATGACCGTAGGTCATCTGCATAATTATAACCAATCAGAGACAAGATGGCGGATGAACCAGCGAAGAAAAAAAGAAAGTATCAGTCGACTCGCGCCAGCCGAAATCTCTCTTGGCTTGACTTCGCGAACGAAGATACAATAGGAAAAGTCTTTGGGGGTTGCCCACGACGTCTGCAGGCATGCTCGTGACTGCGGAGGCCAATCCGGGACAGGCAGGTTCGACCGCAGCGGCTGCAGAGGGAGGTCTGGCCAGGATTCTGAGTTGCGGCATCTCTGTTTTTTCTCCTGAGCCGCTTGTCTTTAAGGCTAGCTCTGCGCGAGTCCTCAAAGGAGACAGCTGCCTTATAAATGGTGGAGCGCCAGGTGTCACTGTCCGCAGCGAGTGAAGACCACTAACGGTGGTCGATTTGGCAGGCACTAAGCGACTTCTTGAGATAGTCTTTGTATCTCTTCTTTGGTTCCCCTCTGTGTCCAGTGGCGAGCTCGCCGAACAGGGTGATCTTGGGTAGGCGATGATCCTCCATCCTGGAGACATGCCCCGCCCAGCAGAGCTGTGTCCACAGCAGCAAAGCCTCGATGCTCACAGTTTCTACCTGTTCAAGGACCTCGACGTTGGTGACATATTCACTCCAGTGAATGCCCAGGATTGTACGCAGGCAGCGCTGGTGGAAGCGTTCGAGGAGTCGTAGTTGGCTGCGGTAGAGGGACCAGGACTCGGAACCATACAGCAGGGTTGTGAGGACGACAGCTCTGTACACGCTGATCTTGCTGTTTTCAGCTGTTGATTGTGCCACACCCGCTTATATAGACGCCTGAAAGCACTGTTTGCTTTAGCCAGTCTGCTGTCCAGCTCCTTGTCCAGCTTGGCGTCTGATGTGATGATGCAGCCAAGGTAGGTAAACTGGTGCACTGACTTCAGTTTAGAATCGCCGATGGTGATGTGGGGAGGGTGATGCTCTACCTTGGGTGCCGGCTGATGGAGGACCTCTGTCTTTTTCAGACTGACCTTGAGTCCAAAGAGCTGGGCAGCTTCTGCGAAGCAGGATGTGATACGCTGCAGGGCTCTCTCTGTGTGTGCAAGGAGGGCAGCGTCATCAGCAAAGAGCAGCTCACGAATCAGTTGGTCTAGGGTTTTCGTGTGGGCCTGCAGTCGTCTGAGGTTGAACAGACTGCCATCGAGACGATACCTGATGTACACTGCATTGTCATCGATGAGGTCCACTGTGGCCTGCTTCAACATCATGCTAAAAAAGATGGTGAAGAGGGTCGGTGCCAGCACACAGCCCTGCTTCACACCGTTTAGAATGGGGAATGGTTCTGAGAGGTCATTGTTGAGTCTGACCTGGCCTTGCTGGTCCTCGTGCAGCTGGACGATCATGCTGAGGAACTTTGGGGGACAGTCAAGTCGCTCCAGGATCTGCCACATGCCTTGCCTGCTCACAGTGTCGAACGCTTTTGTTAGGTCGACAAATGTTACATACAACCCTTTGTTCTGCTTGCAGCACTTCTCCTGAAGATGTCTCAGCACAAAGACCATGTCGGTGGTGCTCCTGTTGGCTCTGAAGCCACACTGGCCCTCTGGGAGGTGGTCTTTTGCGATGGCAGGTACCAGCCGATTTAGGAGCAGCCTTGCAAGAATTTTCCCAGCAATGGACAGCAGGGTAATTCCACGATAGTTGGAGCAGGCGGACGTCTCTCCTTTGTTCTTGTACAGGGTGATGACAACTGCATCGCGGAGATCCTTTGGTAGTGTTCCTTCCTTCCCAGCAGCAGAGAAAGAGGTCATGGAGCTTGTTGTGCAGTGCTGGGCCTCCATGTTTCCAGATCTCTGGTGGGATTCCCCTCGCGCTGGGACCATATGGCGTTGAGGCGCGTCCCCTGAGTGGTGGATAGGGGGTCCCTCGTGAGAGGGGTGCACCGAATGAAATAAGGTGCCGTGAACCAACATGGTCTAAGGGAAGGTGACCCCGACAGAAAACCCCTGGTCCTCCTAGTAAGGGGGTTGGGCGTGGGGGTAGCTTCCCCACCCTGCAAAAAAGGAAATAGCTACAAAAACGCCGACGAAAAGACTAACAGTAATTCCTTTCCTGGAGGAGGAAGGTTCTTCTACCAGAAGACTTATGACGTCCTGTGGTGAAAGCTGGAAATCTTTGGAAGCCACAGGAGCGGCAAGGCCGCCCAGATAGCAGCGGAAATGCAAAAGTACAACCTTTCCCTGCTAGGTATCAGTGAAGCCAGATGGACGCAGTCTGGCCAGAAAAGGCTGTTAAGTGGGAGATGATTCTATATTCAGGTCATGAAGAGGAGAATGCCCCCCATACAGAAGGAGTAGCATTCATGCTGTCACCAGTGGCACAGAGAGCGCTGATGGGCTGGGAACCTCTTGGGCCAAGAATTATCACAGCAGCCTTTAGAACCAAGAAAAAGCTCAAGCTGAACGTCTGCCAGTGTTATGCGCCCACTAATGACAGTGACGAGGAAGAGAAACCAGAGTTCTACGACCGACTCCAGAGTGCCGTGGACAAATGTGCGGAGCGAGACATCACCATCATCATGGGCGATTTTAATGCCAAAATGGGGGAGGACAACACCGGATACGAAGAGGTGATGGGGAGACAGGGACTAGGCTCGGAGATGAGTGAGAACGGGGAGAGGTTTGTAGACTTTTGTGCTCTAAACCGACTTGTCATTGGAGGCAGCATCTTCCCACACAGAAGAATACACAAAGCAACTTGGGTCTCACCTGACCATACAACAGAGAACCAAATAGACCATATCTGCATTAGCAAGAAATTTAGAAGATCCCTTCAGGATGTTCATGTGAGGAGGGGAGCAGATGTCGCCTCAGACCACCATCTGCTTACCTTAAGAATGAAGCTCAAGCTAAAGAAAAGCCGCACAGAGACAACAAGAAGACAGCGCTATAATGTAGGCCTCCTGAGAGAAACTGGAGTTAGAGAAGAGTTCAAACTGGTGCTGTCCAACCGGTTTCAAGCGCTACAGGAGCTAGTAAATGAAGAGGCGGTCACCACAGAGCAGCAGTGGAAGGCAGTTAGAGAGGCGCTGACCTCAACCTGCAAAGACACTGTAGGGTTCAGGAAACACCATCACAAGGACTGGCTGTCGGCACAGACCTTGAAGAAGATAGAAGTGAAGAAGCAGAAGAAAGCAGTTGTCAACAACAGTCGCACAAGAGCAGCCAAAGTAAGGGCACAGGAGGAATACTCGGAAGCCAACCGCGAGGTGAAGAGGAGTATCAGGGCAGACAAGAGGGCCTACACAGACAGCGTGGCAGAGGCAGAAAAGGCAGCAGGCAGCGGCAACATGAAACAGCTCTACGACATTACCAGAAGATTGTCGGGCAAGTATGGTCATACAGAAAGACCAGTAAAAGACAAAGAAAGCAAGCCTATTGCAGACAGAGCAGACCAACTTGACAGATGGGCCGAGTATTTTGAAGAGTTACTGAACAGACCTAGCCCACCCAACCCCCCAGACATCCAGCCGGCAGAGACCGACCTACCCATCAGCTGTGACAGACCCAGCCGGGAAGAGATCAGAAGAGCAGTGGCATTTTTGAAGAATGGCAAAGCAGCAGGGCCAGATGGCATCCCAGCGGAGTCTCTGAAAGCAGACCTAGAGACAACAGTGGAGATGCTGTACCCACTGTTTGGAAAGATCTGGGAAGAGGAGGTGATGCCGGCTGACTGGAAGGAGGGGTACCTAATGAAGCTTCCCAAGAAAGGTGACCTCAGCAAGTGTTCCAACTACAGAGGAATCACCTTGCTGTCAGTACCAGGAAAGGTCTTCAACAGGATCATCCTAGAGAGAATGAAGAGCTCCGTTGACCCCCAACCCCACCCAGGTCTGCCCTGGGGGACTTGGGTGGGGTTAGGTATTTTTTAGTTCCCAGGGTCACCCTGGTCAGCCCCACAGGGTGGGTTTTTCTCTCTATTCTGGGGCATGTGTTTCTGTCTACCCTTTGTCCATTCACCTTTATTTGCCTTTTTAAAACTCTCCCTACTGTCTGCACTGCCTGCAGCTCTTGATATTGGATGTGTGTTGCTAAATGGTCTTAGCTTTATATAGGCCCCATGTGTTAGGTTTATTTAATATATTTGACCAGCTGGCAACATACATTCAATGTTCTGTTTATTTTTTTTTCACAAGCAGTGCAGGCACGTCCTGAGAAAGCCTTGTTGCTGTCGGGACGTTAAGCAATGTACAATCAATCAAGTACAATCCGTTGACCCCCAGCTGAGAGACCAGCAAGCAGGATTCAGGAAGAACCGATCATGTACAGACCAGATCGCCACTCTCCGCATCATCGTGGAACAGTCTCTGGAGTGGAGCTCCCCGCTGTACGTCAACTTTGTGGATTATGAGAAAGCATTTGACAGCGTGGACCGAGAGACTCTGTGGAAACTCCTATGACACTACGGTGTACCCACAAAGCTCGTCCGCCTGATCAAGAGCAGCTACGATGGCATGACATGTCGCGTGATCCACCAAGGGCAGTTCACCAGGGAGCTCCAGGTCAGAACTGGTGTCAGGCAGGGGTGTCTGCTGTCTCCGTTCCTCTTCCTACTGGCCATAGACTGGGTCATGAAGATGACCACAGAGCACAGACGAAGTGGAATACAGTGGACACTGTGGACACAGCTTGACGACCTCGATTTTGCAGACGACTTGGCATTACTGTCCCACACTCATCAACAAATGCAGGACAAAACCACAAGGCTTGCTGACATCTCGTCCCAAGTGGGCCTCACCATTCACAAACAGAAAACAAAGACTGAGGCTGAACGCAACCAGGGAAGAACCAGTCTTGCTTGCTGGCACCCCGTTGGAGGAGGTGGAGGCCTTTACCTATCTCGGGAGCATCATAGACAAAAAAGGCGGCACTGATGCAGATGTCAGAGCACGAATCGGTAAAGCCAGAGCAGCCTTTCTCCAGTTGAAAAAAGTGTGGAGTTCCAGAGAGCTGTCACAACACACCAAAGTCCTGATTTTCAACTCCAATGTAAAAGCAGTTCTCCTATATGGAGCAGAGACTTGGAGATTGACAAAAACCTCAGTCAACAGAGTACAGACCTTCATGAACAGTTGCCTTAGAATAATTTCAAAAATCCACTGGCCAGAGAAGATCAGCAACATCAGACTTTGGGAGAGAACAGAGCAGATAACAGCAGAGAATGAAATTGGGCGAAGAAGATGGGGATGGATCGGTCACAGTCTGAGAAAGCCAGCTTCCAGTATAGAAAGCCAGCTTCCAGTATCACTAGGCAGGCATTGTCATGGAACCCCCAGGGAAAGAGGAAAAGAGGTAGGCCGAGAAACTCCTGGCGTCGAGACCTCCAAGCAGACATCAAGAGACTGGGAACCACCTGGAGTAGAATCGAAGGAGAAGCACAGGACAGGAGTTGCTGGAGGTCTCTCGTCGACGGCCTATACCCAGGTAGGGGTGACAGGCATAAGTAAGTAAGTAAGTGGTGGTATTCCGTCAATGCCTGCTGCTTTGTCACTCTTGAGTTGGTGGATGGCTACGAGGGTCTCTTCAGCAGTGGGCGGTTCATCCAATTCAACCTTTACTGGGAGGTGTGGGATTTGGAGGATGACTGCTTCTTCAACAGTGCGCTCAGCACTGAAGAGGTCCTGAAAGTATTCCGACCAGCGGTTCAAGATGGAGTTATTATCTGTGAGGAGTGCCTGTCCATCAGCGCTTCGCAGGGGACTTTGTATCAGGTGCCTAGCGCCATACACTGCTTTCAGTGCTTTGTAGAAGCCCCTGTAGTCACCGTTGTCAGCGCAAAGTTGGGTCCTCTGTGTGAGTCTGGTCCACCACTCATTCTGGAGATCTCTGAGCTTGCGCTGGAGACTGCTGCAGACGAGGCAGAAGGCAGACTTCTTCACATGGCAGGAAGGTTGGGCTAGGTGGGCCTGATGGGCGGCTCTTTTTTTTTGCTAGGAGTTCCTGGATCTCTACGTCTTTTTCGTCAAATCAGTCTTTGTTCCTCTTTCTAGCGTAACCCAAGACTTCTGCAGAGGATTTTGCGATAGCCGTTTTCAGTTGTTCCCAGAGTGTTTCAGGGGAGGAGTCTGCTGGGTCAGCTGTGCCTGCGCTGTAAATCTGTCTGAAAGGCAGCTTTTACGTCGTCACACTGAAGGCTGGCAACATCAAGCTTTTTCTTGGGGGCCCCCCTTTCTTGGGTTTTCGCTTGAAGTGGAGCCTGAGTTTGCAGCGGATAAGGCGGTGGTCAGTGTGGCACTCTGCGCTGGGCATCACTCTGGTGAAGAGGACGTCACTGCGGTCCCTCTGACGCACTAGGACATAGTTGATAAGGTGCCAGTGTTTGGAGCAAGGATGCATCCAGGTGGTCTTTCGACTGTCCTTTTGCTGGAAAGTAGTGTTGGTGCTAGTCTAGGGCCTCTTGGCCTTCGTGAGGCACCCTCGTGTGTAATCCCTCCAGACTAGCATAGCATCCCTCTATCCCAAGACTGTCTGTGCGTGGTCCCTGGCCACATCCTCTCCGAGGTGACCTCAAAAACTGGGCAGTACGAGCCCCCAGGCTAAACACAGCGGATCTAGAGGAGAGAACCTCGAAAATTAATCATCATTGTCCTGCTGCCTTGCAGGCCTGGTCGCTTGGCTGCAGAAAGGCTAAGGGAGGAAAACCCTGGGCCTGACTTCAAAGCCCCCATGTCTCCGAGGAAGGTTTTTGAGCCAGAGACTAGGACAAGGACAGTCTGATATAAAACCTATGACCCGAGGACCTCGATGCTATTGTCCCAGCTTGCTAGGCCATGGCAGATGAACCAAGGGTTTAAAGGGTGGGGCCAGTACTGCGCACACTACACTCCACCAAAAAGCTCCACCGTGCAGGCTTTAGGAAACGTCCATGGACCATGACGCAGACCATTCCAAGTCCTGTAGCGATGGGCGAGGGGCGAAACGGCAGGTGAAAGATGTCACTGGAAGCCGCAGTCTCAAACCTGCATGCAGGCGGTTCAGGATATTGGTCGCCTGATGTTGACCTGGGGATGACAACGTCACTCGTCACACCCTGAACGACCAAGCAGCCTTCTCTAGGGACAGCACTGCTTGCTCCACACGAAAAGGTGGCCTAAACAAAGCTCATCCCCTCACAACCCCATTTGGCTAGCCGCGGTCAACGGGCATCTTCTCCTGTGGTCAGAAAACAAGTAAAAAAAACGGACCCACTCTAATGACGACCACGACCGGACTTGACGTAGCATGCTGAAACATCCGAACCATGCTCGACACAGCATACAGCGGACGCCCCGAACGTCGCTCCGCCCTCATTGTCCATGAATTGCGGAGGTTAAACATTGACATCGCCGCGCTCAGCGAAGTACGCCTCCCAGACGAAGGCAGTCTCCAAGAACTTGGCGCTGGCTATACCCTCTACTGGTCAGGCAAGTCTGCATCAGAAAGACGGCTCTCAGGCGTGGGCTTCATGGTCAAGACCTCCATTGCGACTAAGCTGGAAAACCTACCAACTGGTCACTCAGACCGCATAATGTCCATGCGCCTCCCACTGAGACATCAGCAACACGTCGCCCTTCTCAGTGTGTACTCCCCAACCCTCCTGGCAGAGCCTGCAGAAAAGGACAAGTTCTACACTGACCTGCACAGCCTCCTACAGAGCACCCCTGCAGACGACAAAGTCATCATCCTTGGCGACTTCAACGCCAGAGTGGGCCAGGACTCTGAAGCCTGGAAAGGAGTACTCGGCAAGCATGGCGTCAGGAACTGCAATGACAATGGCCGACAATGACAGACTTGGAATTGAAGAGAAGAAAGAGAAAGAGAGACAAGATACCCCTAAGTAGAATTGACATCAGACAAGGGAATATAGAGCTTGGCTTGACAGCGCCATCCAAAATTTGTCGCTTTCTTGCTATGTGAATCAGTAAGTAATCCGCTCTTTGTCGATCTTCCTATAGTTCCGCGAGCGCTAGTGATTTTCAGAATTCATAATCTTCAGTAGAATTTATCTCTTACTGATTTCGCAAGATTTTAAACCTGTTTTTTCATAAAGTTACGAGCTAGTTCATCAGATTTTATGCAGCAAGGATCTGAAAACTACGGTGTGTCAAAATTGCGGCACTGACATCGCTGGTCGTGACACGTTTTTGTCTGTGCGGGCTCTCATTCACTCGATTCACAGAGGTAGTGTTTCTGCTGCGATGGTGCATTTGCCGGTTCCAGAGATGCTTTCAGTTACGTAGACTTTGATGTGTGAGATGTGAAATTGCAGTGCAGAAAGTGGGTATAAATACCACTGTTCTGTTTCGTGTTTCCGAGGGATCAAAGGTCAAGCTAGGTGACGCTGGCTCAGTCGCTTGGCGCGGAGACCGGGTCGAACAAGCCACACCCCCAGCATGATCATTACTCAGGGTAGCAGGTCAAGCGGAACCCGCATTGATTTTGACAGCATAGCGAGTATGGAAGGTTTATTTTACATTCTCTTGAAAAATTATGTCAAAGGGATGCCGGAGAACATCAGTACATGTGTACACTGACATGTGTGTACCCACACCGATGACCTCATCTGCAGTATTGACCGGGTTCTGCCTTGTGACATAGGCTAGTAATTATGCACAAATTCAAAACAAGGCCAATGCAGATGATAATCTGCGCTCTTGGGTACAAAAACAACACACCCACCAAACAATGAATTTCGACATTTGGCATTGTATTTACATTGTATCCGGACTGTGGTTAGCTAGCTTCTACTAGCCTGGCTGGCTTGTGTATTAGATGGTCAGACTCTGCGGACTGCCCATCCAACGTGCAAGTCAGGTGCCAGTCTAGTTCAATTTTAGCTACCTTTAAGTCCGTATCCCTTTTTAGGTTTAGGGAAGGGGCTGGAGATTGCTGTGGAGTGTAATCTTCAAGTCTTTTACACTGGTCGCGCATGCGCACTCACAAAATATGTGTGTCTGCCTCGCGTTGTGTTCAAAATACCAAATCGCGCAATGGACCTACCACAGTATCCAGCGAAACCCTAGTTGATATGATCGTAGTAGTGACTGTGCGTGCGTTGCCACACTAAACTGATAAGCTAAGAACGTTAACAAACTCTCAGCATGTTCTCAGTCTCACCCACACACAAGTACACACACTCTTGCGCTGCCATCATCACACACTGAAACGTGTACAAACATCAGTACTAACTCGCATCCTCGCATGAATCTCTGACTCTCAGTGATGAGATTTCTATAAGTGCTTTAGTTTTATTTACAGTACATACATTTCATTATCAGTCATGATCTGAGACATGTCAAAAGCCATTCATTGTAGCACATGACAAAACAAAACACAATAATACAGACGCCCATAAGACACCTGTAATCATAACTATGCTTACCTACTCATTAGACTCTAAGCACCCAAAGCTATGCTAGCCTACACACTAGACATAATAACTGACCCAAGTAAAACCTAAATTATAATAACAAGTTCTATAGGACCCTAACTCACTTAACTAAGTACTTAAGTTATCTACTTAAATACGGTTACAGTATGTCCGTTGCAGGACAGTGTTCCTACAAGGGGTTCTAACTTACTAATGTTCTCTACAGAACAGTCTTCTCTTGCGGGAAGTCTTACTACTATTTAATGTTCTTTTACAGAACAGAGTCTTCCTTTGCGGGAAACCTTACTACTATTTTATGTTCTTTTACAGAACAGAGTTTTCCCTTTGCGGGAAGCCTCACTACTATTTTCTTTTCTTTTATAGAACAGAGTTTTCCCTTTGCGGGAAGCCTGCTCGCTTTCACTAGGCACCGCTATTTATACCCTCACCCTTAAGGGTGTGTTCGGCGTGCCTTTCGCCAATTGGCTTGGTACTTACACGCTCTGACACTAGCAGGACTGCTGACCACTGGGCCTGCGGGCGTGCTGGGGGAAATTGGTACTACTGTACTAGAACACTGAGCTAAATTATCTCCCCTGCTACAACATCATAAAGCTCTAAGTTAGTACACAAAGGACCCATACATAATACTGTCAGCAGTATCTGTGGCAGACAGTTTTCTGACTGTGTTGAGATGCTTGATCCTGGGGAAAATAACTTTAACATACACAAATATTACAATACAGGAGTATTTATTAAATGTGAAAATAAGTGCAAGGATATACTTTATCAAGACACACAACTACCTTATGTACACCTAGATTGGTTTAGAATTACCTTCTTTCTTTTTTTTTTTTTTTTTTTTTGTTGCTTGTGCCCTCTCGAACATGTGAAGTGCCCCTTGCCTTAGCAGATGCCCCTGTAGACCAGGCTAGTGCCCTGCCCCATCAACATTCTAGCTAGGGGTCAAATAGGTGAAAGGTTCCATAGGGAACTACCAACCCCCCCCCCCCCCCCCCCCCACCCTCCTCCCTGGGCCCTTTCTCTATGTACTTATGTCAGTCATCAACTGGTGTTGACACCCTGTTTTGCGATCTGTACTGATACTATAAGTTATTGGTCGGAGGGGTTCGCTACACGGACCTTTGTAGGCCTGAGGGAGGTCAAAGGAATCATTGTACAATGATTCCTTTGATTTCCCGAAGACCTACAAGGGTCTGTGCAGCAAACCCCTCTGACCAATAACGTATTTGTTTTCATTCCTCCACTATTTTCATAAAAGAAATCAAGAAGACATCTTTCGACCAGGATCATGCCAGACATGACTGACGTCAAAGGAATAATAGACTTATGACGTAATTTAAAATATGTCATGACGTTCTCGTCTCCAGTACTGAGTGTGCTTATTGTTTCGAACAACACTACGTAACTTTGCACTTTAGAACGTTTGGCGATCTTTTATAGAACAAAACTGGCATCCAAGATGCGTCATCGAGAGGGCTACAAAACGTCCGCCATTTTTCACTACAGGGGTTTTTATATCACGGTCATGTGGTACGGTTTGCGCTAAAGTGATTGGTCGTGTGACGTAGGGAGGAAAACAAAAGTACTTATCTCATCCGTGACAAAAAAACAACACAAAATGTATGCAATGGACTGAGATCCACAAGGCAGATTTTTTCATGCTGTCTCTCTTGTTAATGGACAGTTTTATAGATGTGGTTCTTTGGATCAAGCATCTCAATACAGAGAACTCATCAGAGATCTGCAGAAATTCTATAGATCTCTTAGATGGATGGCAGTCCTGGGCCATCGACCGAGAACTCAGAAGGTTAGCAACATCTTCGTTGATCATATTGACACTCCTGTCAAAGAGTACCAGCTCATGGTAAACTTCCTGAACTTCAATGCTACATCAAGAAAACCATGTCTGACATTGGCCAACTCAAGTTCAAACCCATTACTCACTCAAATCTCACAAAAGCTGAACTCAATGCTCTCAACAATCTTCATCACAGAAGCGACATCATCATCAAACCAGCCATCACTGTATGGGTCAAAGATGCCTACAGAGAGAGAACCCGGAACACTACCAACACCTTGATGATAGCTCCCTCCAAGCTGATCAAAATCGCGTCTCCAAAACAGTCAAAGAGATGATTCGCAACAGCTAACCTACTCATAAAAAAGCAGTCTAAACAACCTAACTTTTACTTTCTCCCCAAAATCCACAAACTCGACAACCCCGGCTTCCTCATTGTGTCAGCTTGCAGCTGTTCCACAGAACACATCTCCGAATACCTGGACATCATCTTTGAAACCTGTGCCGCTACCTACCTACATTAAAGACACTAACCATGCTCTAGAGATTATAGACCAAGTCAACCAGAAACAACTATTCAAACCTGATCTGCTGTTTTTCCTTGATAGTACTTCACTATATACTGATGGCCTCAGTGCTCTTGCATACTTCTCAACCAAAGAAGTAAAACCAAAGTACTCATACACTTCTACGTCTGGCAGAATTAGTTCTCTCTCTGAAAAGTTTCACCTTTGATGGCATCACCTTTACTCAGTGCAGTGGTGTAGTGATGGGCACAGAAATGGGACCCAGCTATGCTTGCCTCTTCATGGGATTCCTTGAGCAACAAATACTTCAGAAATACACGGGGCCTGCCCCTGAGATGTATAAAAGCTACATCGATGACGGAATAGGAGCTACAAACATGACCCAAGCTGAACTTTTAGACTTATTCACTTCGTGCAGAAGTGTCACCCATCAATCAAGTTCACATACAATATCTCAGCTACTTCAGTCGACTTTCTGGACATGAACATCTGTATTGACTGCGGAATGTTGAAGACTTCAATCCATTACAAGAAAAACTACCGACTCGCATTCCTACCTTGACTACCGCTCATCACATAACCCCTAAACTAAGAACAGCATCCCATGTTGCCAGTTTCTTCGACTGAAAAGACTCTGTTCCGAACAACCAGATTTTGATGTTAAATCCAAAGAAATGGCTGGATTTTTCATCAGTAGACATTACCCACATGCTGTTGTTCAAGGATCTCTTTAAAAAGGTACAAAAACTTAGTCATCAGAAAACACTGCAGACTAAACCTACAGCTGATAGTGACAGGCCTATTGTCACCATGATCTACCTTCCCCACACCAATCTGGTTCATAAAATACTTCTGTCCAACTGGGGTCTTTTGTCATCCAGCAAAGAGTCCACCGATATATTTTCAGTACCTCCGTTGGTAGCTTACAAGAGGGACATTAAGGGACATGCTTATTCGCTCTACTCTGAATCCTTGTCATATCACCAGACCCTCCGGCTCCAAACCTTGCAATGTTCTAATTGCAAGACGTGTCCCTTTATTTGCCCTTCCACTGTGGTGAATGGTCCACGTTACAAATTCAACATAGATACTTCACGCGTCAAACTCTTCTCTTGGCTTGACTTCGCGAACGAAGATTCTATAGGGCTTGCCCACGTCGTCTGCAGGCATTTTCGTGGCTGCGGAGGCCAATCCGGGACAGTCAGGTTCGACCGCAGTGGCTGCAGGGGAAGGTCTGGTCAGGATTCTGAGTTACGACAACTCTGTTTTTTCTTCTGAGCCGCTTGTCCTTAAGGTTAGCTCTGCGAGAGTCCTCAAAGGAGACGGCTTCCTTGTGAATGGTGGAGCGCCAGGTGTCACGGTCCGCAGCAAGCGAAGACCACTGGCGGTGGTCGATTTGGCAGGCACTAAGTGACTTCTTGCGACCGTCTTTGTATCTCCTCTTTGGTGCCCCTCTGTCTCGGTGTCCAGTGGCGAGCTCGCTGAACAGAGTGATCTTGGGTAGGCGATGATCCTCCATCCTGGAGACGTGCCCCGCCCAGCGAAGCTGTGTCCGCAGTAGCAAAGTCTCGATGCTCACAGTTTTCGCCTGTTCAAGGACCTCGACGTTGGTGACGTAGTCACTCCAGTGAATGTCCAGGATGGTATGCAGGCAGCGCTGGTGAAAGCGTTCGAGGAGTCGTAGTTGGCTGCGGTAGAGGGCCCAGGACTCGGGACCGTACAGCAGGGTGGTGAGGACGACAGCTCTGTACACGCTGATCTTGGTGCCTTTTTTCAGCTGTTGATTGTGCCACACCCACTTGAATAGTCGCCCGAAAGCACTGTTCGCTTTTGCCAGCCTGTTGTCCAGCTCCTTGTCCAGCTCCTTGTCCAGCTTGGCGTCTGACGTGATGATGCAGCCAAGGTAGGTAAACTGGTGTGCAGACTTCAGTTCGGACTCGCCGATGGTGATGTGGGGAGGGCGATGCTCTTCCTTGGGTGCCGGCTGATGAAGGACCTCTGTCTTTTTCAGACTGACCTCAAGTCCAAAGAGCTGGGTGGCCTCTGCGAAGCAGGACGTAATGCGCTGCAAGGCTCTCTCTGTGTGTGCAACGAGGGCAGCGTCATCAGCAAAGAGCAGCTCACGAATCAGTTGGTCTAGGGTTTTCGTGTGGGCCTGTAGTCGTCTGAGGTTGAACAGGCTGCCATCGAGACGATACCTGATGTACACTGTGTCATCATCGTCGAGGTCCACTGTGGCCTGCTTCAACATCATGCTGAAGAAGATGGTGAAGAGGGTCGGTGCCAGCACGCAGCCTTGCTTCACGCCGTTGCGAATGGGGAATGGTTCTGAGAGGTCAAACTACCAACGTGATTTATTTCATCTCTTGTGTGAAATGCGGCCAGTTATATATTGGAGAGTTGGAAAGAACCATTAATGACCGTTTCAAAGAACATCTCCAAACGGTCAAATACAAATACAACAGACCGGTCGGATGATTTCAACCAGGCCTGCCCCTGAGATGTATAAACGCTACCTCGATGACGGAATAGGAGCTACAAACATGACCCAAGCTGAACTTTTAGACTTATTCACTTCGTACAGAACTTTCACCCATCAATCAAGTTCTCAGCTACTTCAGTCGACTTTCTGAACATGAACATCCGTATTGACTGCGGAATGTTGAAAACTTCAATCCATTACAAAAAAAACTACCGACTCTCATTCCTACCTTGACTACCGCTCAGCACATAACCCCTAAACTAAGAACAACATCCCATATTACCAGTTTCTTCGGCTGAAAAGACTCTGTTCCGAACAACCAGATTTTGATGTTAAATCCAAAGAAATGGCTGGATTTTTCATCAGTAGACATTACCCACATGCTGTTGTTCAAGGATCTCTTTAAAAAGGTACAAAAACTTAGTCGTCAGAAAACACTGCAGACTAAACCTACAGCAGATAGTGACAGGCCTATTGTCACCATGATCTACCATCCCCACACCAATCTGGTTCATAAAATACTTTTGTCCAACTGGGGTCTTTTGTCATCCAGCAAAGAGTCCACCGATATATTTTCAGAACCTCCGTTGGTAGCTTACAAGAGGGACATTAATTTAAGGGACATGCTTATTCGCTCTACTCTGACGCCTCGTCATATCACCAGACCCTCCGGCTTCACACCTTGCAATGTTCCTAATTGCAAGACGTGTCCTTTTATTTGCCCTTCCACTGTGGTGAATGGTCCACGTTACAAATTCAACATAGATACTTCACGCGTCAAACAACTAACGTGATTTATGTCATCTCCTGTGTAAAATGTGGCCAGCTATATATTGGAGAGTCAGAAAGAACCATTCACGACCGTGTCAAAGAACATCTCCAAACAGTCAAATACCAATACAACAGACCAGTCGGACGACATTTCAACCAGGCCGACCACTCAGTCTCAGACATTCGGGTTAAAGGCCTCTGGCTTATGCAAGCCAGCAATATCTGGGCCAGGAAAGACCCAAGAAAAATTTCTGATTAATAAACTGGGCACTGTTGCACCACTTGAGATGAATATGAAAGATCAACATTTAAAAAACAACTAACCTGTGACATTCTTATATGCTAAAGGTACCTTTACCGTACTACTGTGTCGCTTCTGTTTGACTACACTTACCATCCTTCTCGTGTTACGGACAAATCTTACCGTTTTATTCAGACTTAAATACAATATATTCACACCATTTTTGAGGATTTTAATCATCTTACATCAGTTGACCATTAAACAAGATGGGATGAACCATAACCCACAAAGTCCCTTCTATATGAGAGCTGTCCTCCCTGTCACAGGTCTCTACCTTTTGTCTTTGACCTGATCCTAATGTTGAAATATCGCTTATTGAACAAGATGAGGATTTCATCCAAAAGTCTACCATATTGTTTGGAGCTCACATGCGTTTTTCTTTTAGGAACATTCAGAGTTGTTCATATTTTTAAGCTTATCCTTCTGATTCATTTCCCTCCTCTCTAAACCATCCTCTGATCAACACATAGGCTGGCACACACAAACAACGATAGACAAATGGCACTTCCCGCCATTAGTACCCTCTGTGGGCTGGAGTAGCGACAGGAATTCTGAAGAAAAATAGCACAAGCAGCAAAATGACGTCACTATAAGCTTGACGTCTTGGCATCAATAGTCTCAGGACGCCGTGTACACAGTGACGAAAATTGATGTTTCACGTCACTCGTCCGAAAGGAACGCAGCCCCTTTTAGGGCTGACTGTTCGTTACACACAGCCTCTTCCAGGGCTGACTGTTTGATAGGAGTATATAGTGGATCCAAAACTTGCAAAAATGAATTAATTATTATTCAAAAAGTTGAAGAGGTACAAAGCTGGCTAACGAACTCATCCAATGTCTTTCTCCAAACTAACTATATCCAAAATTTCAAGGAAAATGATTACGGACTCTAATCTGGGTCAACCGACTTTCTATAAACGGTCTTTTATGTCTTCAATGAGACAGTTACAACATGCTCGGAGGCTCTCGTAGCCACCCCTTAAATAAAATATTCTACAAACACACACACACACACACACACACACACACACACACACACATGCAGACAAAAGCGTCAGAGTGGGTTACCTACCATTTTATGTCAAAATGGATTCCCATATTTCTATTTATTCTAGGGCTCTGGAATTGATGCGAATGTTTAGAACTCACCTTATAACTAAGCTCTATAACTTAAAATAAAATAGACATTTTCTAGAAACAGAGCCACTAGATGGGAAAAAAATGGGTTTCTACCCAATAAAGTGGGTGCCTCTCATCACACAAAAACTGGCATTACAGTCCAAATGGGTGTCTTCACAACATTAGGCGTCTGTAATAAGGTCAAGTTCATGGAATACTTCTGTTTCACATTATTTTTGGGGGTTGTTGTTTTTTCAACTTAATGTGTATGTGTGCTTTAACATTTTTAACATTGTATGGTGCAAAATTCAATAAACACTGGCCCGTAACCTTTCGATTATGATTTTTACAGAGGAAATCTTTTAAACATTGCTGTGTTTTGTCCTTCTGAAGCAAAACAGTTTATCATGGCATTGATGTGAGAATCAACATAATGTATTCTGGAAATTAAAGGACTTTTTTTTTGTTTTGGTTACTCTGGAGTTTCAGACAAACAGCAACAGAGCATTTTGAATATTAACCCTTATTATTCAGAATACACCAGTGTGTGCAACAAGTGTGACTGAAATAGTCCAAGGGTTAGTGCCAGAATAGCTTGGTGCCTCTAGGTGCCAAGCTATTGTGGCACCACCCTTGAACTAAAGCCATTGGTCTATGTCCTCATCTGTAAGTACTGTAATGTAGCTTGCATAGAATTATGGCAGTGAACAAATTTGAAGCTTTTAGCCTCAGTATGATGCGGGTCAAAAAGTGTGGAAAAATATGAAAGATAGAAAAAGACCCAGACGAAGAAACTAACACTTAACTTATTCTACCCCAGACACACCACAGCAAAATAAAGATCCACCACGATAGTTCAAGGGTGATGCCAGAATAGTTTGGCGCCTATGGGCGCCAAGCTATTCTGGCATCACCCTTGAACTATCATGGTGGATCTGTGTCCTGCACTGCAACGCAGTCTTCTGAAGACAACTTCAACATTTGGGCGTAACTTATTCTACCCCAGACACACCACAGCAAAATAAATTAAGCTATAAACCAAGCTATTCTGGCATCACCCTTGAACTATCATGGTGGATCTGTGTCCTGCACTGCAACGCAGTCTTCTGAAGATGACTTCAACATTTGGGCTTAACTTATTCTACCCCAGACATACCACAGCAAAATAAAGATCCACCATGATAGTTCAAGGGTGATGCCAGAATAGCTTGGCGCCTGTGGGCGCCAAGCTATTCTGGCATCACCCTTGAACTATCATGGTGGATCTGTGTCCTGCACTGCAACGCAGTCTTCTGAAGACGACTTCAACATTTGGGGATTCCGGTCTTGGGGTAGAATGAGTTAAAATGACAGAACAGAACACTGACATTAATTAATTAACTGACAACATAAGAAATCACTTGAAACTTCAGCCTTTATTATTGTCTTTCGTCCCCAACAACCAACCATTCTTCCGCATTTGCAGAGTTTTAAATGGTATGCAGTATATTACAAAATGATCCAGGCCCCCCCTCCCCCCCCCCCCCCATAATAACACTCTTGTAATCAATCTTTACATTGTCAATGGTTTTCTTATCTTATTATTGTCTTTTGTCCCCAGCCGGCTGTTTCGTTTTGCAAATCCAAAGGTTATACAGTATACAAAATGATCCAGGCGTCCATCAGATAAAAAAAAGCAGGCTATACATGCTGAAACCACCCCACATAATAACACTCTTGTAATAAATCTGTATGAAACCGAAAATGCCGCGAGTGGCGGGGAACCTCAGTTCATTTCTTTTGTAACTTTTTCAGTCTGTTGCGGACGTAATCCTTAATGTTTGTCCAGCGCCTATGTCTAAGTGCGGGCTCTTCGGCCATTGCGTGCTGTCAAGGATGGGCAAGTAGAGAGAGTAGCGACTACATTTTGTAGTTTCGCTACTATTTGGAGTAGTTTGTAACGATCCAAACTACATATTTTAAAAAAGTAGTTGTAAAGCAGCGAACTACTAATTTGTCAGTAGCGAAGTAGCAAAAATGTATCTTTCGCTACGCTACTTTCCTTGCCGTGTGACTTGCCTATCCCTTTCAGCCAAGCCGAAGCGAGTGGCGAAATTGCTGTCTCGCGCGAGATTGATCGCTCGCTCAGTGAACGGAAGCATGATTGTGATTGGCTGATAGCAATAGCAAGCCACCTGACTTTCAAAAGCGCGCGTCAGTCATCTCTGTTCTTCAAATCAAGCACAGAACGCACAAATTTTTGACCGCAGAAGATGGAGAAACTTCCTACTTTGTTTGAAGCATATCTAGAAGTTTTTCATCTCAAAAAAGAAAAGGACAATGCATTTATATTCAAATGCAAGTACGGATGCAAAGAGTATTCAGCGAGCAAGACGACAGCATCCAATCTTTAGGCTTCATCTCAAGGTTTATTGACTTTTTGAGTTTTCCTATTTTGATTTTCTCCCCACCCGGGTCTGCCCTGGGGGACTTGGGTGGGGTTAGGTACTTTTTAGTTCCCAGGGTCACCCTGGTCAGCCCCACAGGGTGGGTTTCCTTTCTATTCTGGGGCATGTGTTTCTGTCTACCCTTGGTCCATTCACCTGTATTTGTCTTTTTAAAACTCTCCCAACTGTCTGCACTGCCTGTAGCTCTTGATGTTGGATGTGTGTTGCTAAATGGTCTTAGCTTTATTTAGGCCCCATGTTGTAGGTTTATTTAACGTATTTGACCGGCTGGCGACATACATTCAATTTTCTGTTTAGTTTTTTTTTCACAAGCAGTGCAGGCACGTCCTGAGAAAGCCTTGTTGCTGTCGGGACGTTAAGCAATGTACAATCAACTATTTTGATTTTCTTACATTGCGAAATGCGTCCGGTTTTATTCTATCGGCATTCACCCTAATGACAAAAGCTATATTAATTTATTTTCATTTACTGAAAGAATTCCATTTTCTTGTTTGGAGTGCTGAACAGGATATATATAGCCTATAAAACATAATGGCGGCTTTTTCGTATAAATCGGTTTTAAATTTAGTAGGGGAGTTGTCCGAGTGAATGCCGATCTATTGTCATCTATTACTAGTATTAGAATTATTAGAATGGCTGGGAACACAACAGGTGAATCATCAATCATGCCCTTCGATCACTCTACTTTTTGATACAGAACAGAAAACAAAGCTTCGGAATTAATTTATATTACAGAAAAGCCTAGAATAAATGCATGATGTTGGCAATGCCTGGCATACTTCATATTTTTTTTGCATTTATTTATTTTATTTAGCTTAGTCTTTTTGAACACAATTTTTTTAATTTACGTTCTGACATTGTGATAAAACGTTTAGACCAAGTTGAGTATGGATGGTCTTGGAAGGGGGTAAGTGGGAATAAAAATGATATTTGCTACGCCTTTGTGTGTTACAAATTTATGAACAAAACAAAGGGGGGAAAATCAAAAGAAAAATAATAATAATGATAATAATAATAAATATAATCATAATGATGAAAAAAATAGGTAGGCCTAAGTATTGATAGCTATGATTATAATAATTTGAAATAATACTAAAGATATTATATATTTAAGAAAAGGCGCCTGTGTCACTAAACCACATTACGGACTGGGAAATACTTTAATTTCATTGTTACGGATAGGCTATTGAATGTGAATTGGAAATAAAATGCTGATTTTTCTTTATAGTATAAAAGTTAAAACAGATTTAGTAGGGGAGTTGTTGTCCCAGCGTCTGTTTAGTCAGGCTGGACTTATTTTAACAAAGATTAGAGCCAAAGTTACTGATTCTAACTTTGAGGCAAAAGTGTTGGTTAAGTACAACTCCAAAAAAGGTTTATAAGGAAGTGTCAGTGTTTTTTATGAATCATTGAATGATCAATTAACTTCTTTGGCCCTTTATTCTCAACTGCCTATACAACCTTGTGGCTGTATTTAAGTTTTATACTAGACATCACTGTCAGTGTATATATAAGCTGCTTTTTTTTCTCTCCTATTTTTGACTTTAAAGTTGATTATTTACTTGAACTTCAAAATACTTATCAGTCCCAGTTGTGATTACAGTTTTACAAAAAAGTAGTTTGTAAAGTAGTTAGCTACTTTTTTCAAGTAATAATAATAATAAGAATTACGGTATTTATAATGCGCTTATCTTATAATAATTATAACTCTAAGCGCGCACTCACAACTCGCACACGCATGCGCACGCTTTAGACAATGACTCACGTAACACAAATAGTGAAGATACATTAGGACGGTTAGCTTGGGCTGGGGAGTGTGGTGATATAGTGCTAGAACTGTTGAAAGAGATGAGTTTTGAGGGCAGACTGGAAGGAGGAGAGCGAGTGTTTCTGACGGAGAGAGAGTGGGAGAGTGTTCCAGGTGGTTGGACCGTATACTGAGAAAGAGCGGGGGCCGAAAGTGCTGTGTTTGGTGCGGGGGATGAGGAGGCGGAGAGGGTCAGAGGCGGAGCGGAGGGAGCGGGGAGGAGTGTAGGGGTGAAGTAAGTTGGAGAGATACGCAGGAGCGTAGTTGTTCAGGGATTTGTAGCAGAGAGACAGAATCTTGTATTGGATGCGTTGGGGGATGGGGAGCCAGTGAAGGAGCTTGAGCAGGGGAGTGATGTGGTCGGATTTTTTCTTTCTGAGGACGAGGCGGGCAGCATTGTTCTGGACGCGCTGGAGAGTGAGAGTGGTGGAGTGAGGAAGGCCAGAAAGGAGAGAGTTGCAGTAGTCGATGCGAGATAAGATGAGAGAGACAGCGAGTTTGGTGGCAGCTTCGGTAGTGAGGTATTTTCTGATCTGACTGATGCGGCGGAGGTGGAAATAACATGCCTGGGCCGTGGCGGAGACGAAGCTGGTCATGGAAAGAGAGGAATCGAGGATAACGCCAAGGTTCTTGACCGAGTCAGAGAGGGAGATGGGGGTGCTGTCGAGTTGAAGGTGGAGAGAGGGAGAGAGCTGGGAAAGTTTCTGGCGAGTGCCTACCAGCATGGCTTCCGTTTTGTCGTCGTTCAGTTTGAGCTTGTTTGCTGTCATCCAGTTTTTCACGTCCTCATAGCAGTCAGCCGTGCGAGTCAGTAGTGTCTGAGTGTAGCGTAAAAGTAGCGAACTACATTTCTTCAAAATGTAATTGTAAAGTAGCGAACTACTATTTTTTACAAATGTAACTGTAGTGTAGCGGATTACTTTTCAAAAGTAGTTTGCCCATCCTTGCGTGCTGTATCTCGCCCTTTCCAGGAAGTTTGTTCATGATGAGGTGCGTCTTGAAACGAGTTTGAACAGCTTTCTCTTCAGCTTCCCCCCATCATCTCTTTCCATTTTCAAATCCAAGCTTAAAACACACCTTTTCTCTGTTGCATATACGTAAAGACCATTTTGTCTGCCGGCTCATCATGCGTGTGTGTGTGTGTGTGAGTGTGTGAGTGTGTGGTGTGAGTTTTTGCCCTTGTAAATTAATGTATATTTTTTGTTGTATGTGCTTGTTTGTGTATTCTGCTTCACTGTTTCATTACTGTGATTGTAAAGCACCTAGAGCACCTTGGTGATTAGGCGCTATACAAATTACCTTTATTATTATTATTATGGTTTCCTTGTAAATCTAGCTTTCTTTCGAACAGGAGCTGACGCAGTACTGTCATCATCAAAACTATCTAGATTGTCATCAGGCTCTGGACGTCTTTTCTCCGTCATGCTCATTGATTCCTGTGTTGTTGACTTGCTACTTGCTTCATTCACAGGTGCTGTTCCCCCCGAGACCTCTCTGCCAGTTTCTTATGTGTCTTCATTGTCAAAGTCAATCTCTTCATCATCGCCCCGCTCAGCTCTAATGCAACTCTCAAAATCTGTCATCCCATTGTTAACTGACAGAAGAATCTTTGCCACTTTTGCCTTTTGAAGGACGTCTTGAGGTTGGCGGTAGATATGGCGATGTATCCAAATATCATGGCCAAGGAAATCTGCCAGCTGATCCTGGTCTAACTCCGAGATGGCCATTGACTGAGCCAAAGTTGCAACCTGCTTCCGTAACTGAGTAAATGTGAACATGGCTGGGTATTACACCCGTGCTTCTAGGGCATGGGCCTTCAGAACATCATGGCCTCTGTAAGGCCTCTGACCAGAAGGTGTGGCAAAGATGTACTGGGAATCAGCGAGAGCTGGCACTGATTGCCTCATTTGAAGGATTCTGTCCACAGTTGTCATCATCTTCTTCGTCAGCAAAACGGGAACACTCCTATTAAACTTGCCTCTGATTTCCACTTGCTGAAAATGATTCACCATTTTCTTCTCAACCTCTGTGAGACTTTTCAAGATATCTTGATTGGTGATCGATCCAATCTTAGCATTCTGGAAGTCTGACACCTTCATTCTCTGAACTTCTCCCCCTCGTTTTCGGTTGAAAAGTGATACAGCACAAAGAGTTGCTTTAACCACTGTCGGATAATCTTCCGAAACCATCCTTGTCTCAAGAAGCTGTTGGACCTTCCTCACATCTTCACATGATGGGATCAGCTTGGGTTTGTTCATGGTCATTTTCCCGACCGACTGGGCTGCTGTAGCGGACACACAATCATACCAGTCCCCGTTGAAGACAGAGTCAAACCGCTGCGCCTCAGAGAGCTCCTGTCGCCACCTGTCGTCTGAACCCTGCCCAAGCTGTTTGGATGCCTGTGACTGTTTGATCTGTGAACACTTTTTCAAAGCATGGCCTATGCGCATTGCGAGATTGCCTTTTTTGAACTGATGTGTGTCCTCATCAAAATCTGCTAGCTCTTTTACAGCCAGGACAACATGATCAAAGCTAGCTGAATTGATCACAGCATTTAAACTTGCGATTTTCATTTCTGACCTAACTCTGATAATCTTTAATAGTCTCCCTAACTCCCGCTTCCTGGAGCTGATTTGTCCAGCCATGTGTTCTTCAATGTCCCTGCGATCAAATAATCTCTTTCCATACTCAAGAAGCAAGGGGTCAGTTCTGATGAGACGGCTTATCTCATCATATCTCTGGCTGGCCAAGACCTTGTGATGGAAGGAAAATTCAACGTCTAAGGGTATTGGAAGCATGAGCCGATCACGGCGCGCCGCGTCCCCTCGCTGAGTGATCTGAAACCCTCCTGGCTTCTGACAGCAACGTTTTGAGTGTACAGAGATCAGCTTTTTTTGATAGAGCCCTTTGCAATGGCTACAGGCGAGAAGGTCGTCTACCTTACTAGTTTTGGTGCGATACTTGGGAATCAAACATCCGGATTTGTTTTCAAGAACAACAACGTTATGCATGTAATCACCATCATCTTGTAGTCTGATCCAAGCTCGACGTCTCTGCTTCGTCCCTTTTTTCATCAACAAAATTTTAGCAACGTCTGCCTCATCTGCATGGACATCTTGCAAGTGCGTGCTCATTTTCAAGACAAGCTTGCCACACAATTTGCATGCATGTTTCTTGTCCCATTTGTACTTTCCTTTCCCTCTCAGTGACACGTGCACACCTGTTTCTTCTGTAAGTGCTCTTTCCCCACTCTTTCCAGCATCATGTTCCTTCTGCCTATCCACATTCTCATTGCCACCCCCTAACGCACACTGCACCTTGCTGGTACTAGCGTCACCGACATCTGGCCACCCCGAACCTGCCACTTTGATGAAATCTAACATAGTCGATACAATACTGTCTATGTCAGAGATCCCAGCAATTGATGCCGACACACCCTCTGAATCTGGTGAGCTCGAGCCAGGAACAAACTCCTCGTCATCACTGCCCTCGTATTGCGATGCGCTGGCACTACTCTCAGTCTCAGGTCCATCCCAGGCTCCATTTGCCAACTGGAGAAAGAAAGAAAGAAAGAAAGATTGAAACCAAAGCTGAATTAGGACAGAAACAGCCCAATTTTGGTTTAAGGGGCCTTGCACAAGAATAAAAAGAGTAATCCCATGTATGACCGATTTACATATGTGTGACCTCGGTGACGAGGGCTGGCTTCTGCAGCAGCAAAATCCACATTTTCTGAAAATGCAAGCAGTTTTCACACATTTGTCAACCCTGCGTGACCCTTTGAGAGAGGTCACTCAAATTGGCACGTTTAGAAAGGTCTTGCCACAAAGTATCCTTGGGCCAAGCTTGAAGAATGTGGCTTGAATAGTCTCCGAGAAAATGCCACCGTTAACTCATTCTACCCCAGGCACACCACAGCAGGATAAGGATCGACCATGATAGTTCAAAGGTGATGCCAGAATAGCTTGGCGCCTACTGGCGCCAAGCTATTCTGGCATCACCCTTGAACTATCATGGTCGATCTGTGTCCTGCGCTGCAATGCGGTCTTGAGAGGACAGGGGCAAAATTTAAGGAGTTTGGTGTTGGGGTAGAATGAGTTAAAGTTTACCATGGACGACGGACGGACGTCCAGTGGCCCGGAACATAAACTCACTTTTGCTTCGCACGCACGCCAGCCAATAAAATGAAGATGATCATAGAATCACTTTACTTACCAGTTTGTAATTGGGAGCATTCCGCTGCCGTCCATGCACCCTCCTACCAGACCCACCCTCTGTGGCAGAGGCTGGGGGGGGGGGGGGGGGGGGCTATGATGCTGCAGCTGACTAATTTGGTCATGGGCCTTGGTCATGTGCCAGGAAGGGGCGTGCTTGTCCACTTCCATAGATCCCGATGGGTTTGGACAACCTGCTGCCATCCGGCGCTGGGTGTGTGCAGAAAGTCCAGAGCTGGTGTGACTAAAACAGTGTTGCTGCAAACATGTCCAATACAACCATGTAAACCAATTGACATTTTGAATCAGATTGATTGTACTTTGCTTAACGTCCCGACAGCAGCAAGGCTTTCTCAGGACGTGCCTGCACTGCTTGTGAAAAAAACACCTAAACAGAACATTGCCATGTATGTCGCCAGCCGGTCAAATACGTTAAATAAACCTAACACATGGGGCCTATTAGCAAGAAATTTAGAAGATCCCTTCAAGATGTTCGAGTGAGGAGGGGAGCAGATGTCGCCTCAGAAAACCATCTGCTTACCTTAAGAATGAAGCTCAAGCTAAAGAAAAGCTGCACAGAGACAACAAGAAGACAGCGCTATAATGTAGGCCTCCTGAGAGAAACTGGAGTTATAGAAGAGTTCAAACTGGTGCTGTCCAACCGGTTTCAAGCGCTACAGGAGCTAGTAAATGAAGAGGAGGCGGTCACCACAGAGCAGCAGTGGAAGGCAGTTAGAGAGGCGCTGAACTCAACCTGCAAAGACACTGTAGGGTTCAGGAAACACCACCACAAGGACTGGCTGTCGGCACAGACCTTGAAGAAGATAGAAGCGAGGAAGCAGAAGAAAGCAGCGGTCAACAACAGTCGCACGAGAGCAGCCAAAGTAAGGGCACAGGGGGAATACTCGGAAGCCAACCGCGAGGTGAAGAGGAGTATCAGGGCAGACAAGAGGGCCTACACAGACAGCCTGGCAGCAGAGGCAGAAAAGGCAGCGGCAACATGAAACAGCTCTACGACATTACCAGAAGATTGTCGGGTAAGTATGGCCATACAGAAAGACCAGTAAAAGACAAAGAAGGCAAGCCTATTGCAGACAGAGCAGACCAACTCGACAGATGGGCCGAGTATTTTGAAGAGTTACTGAACAGACCTAGCCCACCCGACCCCCCCGACATCCAGCCGGCAGAGACCGACCTACCCATCAGCTGTGACAGACCCAGCCGGGAATAGATCAGAAAAGCAGTGGCATTTTTGAAGAATGGCAAAGCAGCAGGGCCAGATGGCATCCCAGCGGAGTCTCTGAAAGCAGACCTAGAGACAACAGTTGAGATGCTGTACCCACTGTTTGGAAAGATCTGGGAAGAGGAGGTGATGCCAGCTGACTGGAAGGAGGGGTACCTAATCAAGCTTCCCAAGAAAGGCGACCTCAGCAAGTGTTCCAACTACAGAGGAATCACCTTGCTGTCAGTACCAGGAAAGGTCTTCAACAGGATCATCCTAGAGAGAATGAAGAGCTCCGTTGACCCCCAGCTGAGAGACCAGCAAGCAGGATTCAGGAAGAACCGATCATGTACAGACCAGATCGCCACTCTCCGCATCATCGTGTCCCCCACCCGGGTCTGCCCTGGGGGACTTGGGTGGGGTTAGGTACTTTTTAGTTCTCAGGGTCACCCTGGTCAGCCCCACAGGGTGAGTTTTTCTCTCTATTCTGGGGCATGTGTTTCTGTCTACCCGAGGTCCATTCACCTGTATTTGCCTTTTTAAAACTCTCCCTACTGTCTGCACTGCCTGTAGCTCTTGATATTGGATGTGTGTTGCTAAATGGTCTTAGCTTTGTTTAGGCCTCATGTGTTAGGTTTATTTAATGTATTTGACCGGCTGGTGACATACATTCAATGTTCTGTTTAGTTTTTTTTTTCACAAGCAGTGCAGGCACGTCCTGAGAAAGCCTTGTTGCTGTCGGGACGTTAAGCAATGTACAATCAATCCGCATCATCGTGGAACAGTCTCTGGAGTGGAGCTCCCCGCTGTACGTCAACTTTGTGGATTATGAGAAAGCATTTGACAGCGTGGACCGAGAGACTCTGTGGAAACTCCTACGACACTACGGTGTACCCACAAAGCTCGTCCGCCTGATCAAGAGCAGCTATGATGGCATGACATGTCGCGTGAACCACGAAGGGCAGTTCACCGGAGAGCTCCAGGTCAGAACTGGTGTCAGGCAGGGGTGTCTGCTGTCTCCGTTCCTCTTCCTACTGGCCATAGACTGGGTCATGAAGATGACCACAGAGCACAGACGAAGTGGAATACAGTGGACACTGTGGACACAGCTTGACGACCTCGATTTTGCAGACGACTTGGCATTACTGTCCCACACTCATCAACAAATGCAGGACAAGACCACGAGGCTTGCTGACATCTCGTCCCAAGTGGGCCTCACCATTCACAAACAGAAAACAAAGACAATGAGGCTGAACGCAACCAGGGAAGAACCAGTCTTGCTTGCTGGCACCCCGTTGGAGGAGGTGGAGTCCTTCACCTATCTCGGGAGCATCATAGACAAAAAAGGCGGCACTGATGCAGATGTCAGAGCAAGAATCGGTAAAGCCAGAGCAGCCTTTCTCCAGTTGAAAAAAGTGTGGAGTTCCAGAGAGCTGTCACAACACACCAAAGTCCGGATTTTCAACTCCAATGTAAAAGCAGTTCTCCTATATGGAGCAGAGACATGGAGATTGACAAAAACCACAGTCAACAGAGTACAGACCTTCATGAACAGTTGCCTTAGAAGAATTTTGAAAATCCACTGGCCAGAGAAGATCAGCAACGTCAGACTCTGGGAGAGAACAGAGCAGATAACAGCAGAGAATGAAATTGGGCGAAGAAGATGGGGATGGATCGGTCACAGTCTGAGAAAGCCAGCTTCCAGTATCACTAGGCAGGCATTGTCATGGAACCCCCAGGGAAAGGGGAAAAGAGTTAGGCCGAGAAACTCCTGGCGTCAAGACCTCCAAGCAGACATCAAGAGACTGGGAACCACCTGGAGTAGAATCGAAGGAGAAGCACAGGACAGGAGTTGCTGGAGGTCTCTCGTCGATGGCCTATACCCGGGTAGGGGTGACAGGCGTAAGTAAGTAAGTACATGGGGCCTAAATAAAGCTAAGACCATTTAGCAACACACATCCAATATCAAGAGCTATAGGCAGTGTAGACAGTAGGGAGAGTTTTAAAAAGGCAAATACAGGTGAATGGACAAAGGGTAGACAGAAACACATGCCCCAGAACAGTTCTAACTCAGACTCCGAAAAGCCTAATCATTTTGATTCGATGGAATGTGAGCGTGCGCTCTTCTCGGTTTTGGTCCCCATTTTTCAGCCGAGCGGTTTGTTTATAATTGCTGTCATCGCGTCTAATACACTATGGAAGGCAGTCACTGAATCAGCTCGCGCAGCTTCTTGTATGTAAGGACCAGCATAATGATAGAGGCAGGCAAGAGTCAGGATTCTCATGAGCTTTTATATCTGCGGGCGGCATGAGGATCTATGTTTATTCCAGGCAGGAGGTGTTTATCATTGAGTGTATCTCGGACAGTGTGATAGTGGTCCTTTCTACAGATGAGAAAAGGCATAGATCCACAAGCGTCCGCCACGCAAGTTACAGGAACGTGACCCATGAGAATCTGTGCATAAGTTTTGCTTTTTCAGTTCACACAATTTTAATTTCCAGGCTGAGTGGGGGAAAGGGAGGGAGATGCGCTATTGTGGTTTGCAGTGAGTTTCAGCCGTTTCTTTTGTTTTTCAGTATCCGTACATCAATGACCATATAAATGAACACACTTTCCCGCCCTCTATCGTTCTGTTAAAGACAGATTCGGGTTTACTACGGAATATACTTGGATCTGCTGAGGCACATATACGGGCAGAAATTTAAAAGCCAGGTTACAAATTAAAAATATATACTAAAAATGAATGGGTTTGGATAGGACTATTATTTGGCCGAGGGCTGGGGTCAGTACAAGGCTTTAGCCAGCCTCAAAGGCCGCTTTCATCGGAACTGCCGTCAGATGGTATGGCAGAAGGTTCTCTGTTCCGTCTGATGTGCACAGAGACAAATGAAGCTATCAAGAAACATTCATTCCACCGTTACCGCATACTTTCACGAGGATAAATATATTCTTGTTTTTACATCAGACGGATGGCATTCACTGCCTAGCAATGTTCGCCCATAACCAAAGACAAAACTCCCCAAGAGGCATAGATCTTCATGAGTTCCGCGCAGAGTGCGGGGGCTTGTGAGAAGCAAAATGTACTGTATGTATCTTTGTGGCTAGTGTTGCCTCTATGCTGCTATGTTTACGCAGCCGGGATAAAATCGCGACCACCGAGCCCAAAACAAAACACCCATGGCTGTCAACACGTGCGATTGGACGACCGTCCCGGCACTGCGGCGTAGAACAGCCGTAGAATAGCGCGATGCTCATGCTCCCTTTAGGTTCACGGCAGTGCAAACTCGAGTTTGGAGACTAACTGAGAATAGAGAGAAAAACCCACCCTGTGGGGCTGACCAGGGTGACCCTGGGAACTAAAAACTGGTAATACAGTAAAAAGCGACACTTCAGTTGCACATTCCGAAAGACCTGTTTGTGGACGTTTGTTCTTCGAATCGCGAGGCAGTTTTGCGAACGAGGATTGAAATCTGGCGCCATTTTTAAAAATTTTTTTTAAAGTCAACTCATACTGTGTGCATGCATGTGTCAAGTTACTTTTCGATCACTGACAATCACACGTCAGAAAAAAAAGAAACAAAATCGCGTGGCAGATTGACCTTGTAATGGGGTTATTGAACGAATTCCTTTCATTGAAGAAGAAAGCTTTTGTTAAAATCGTGGGGTTCTATTATCATTTACTACAAGACTCGACAGTCAGAGAGAGGAAGACACGGACCGAGCCACGGCTGAAGCAGACGCCTTATTTTTCTGGGCCAAACGGGTATCGGGGATTGGAGGCATCTCTCAGTTAAATAACTGCACTGAACAAGTACATTTGGGCGTGCTCTTAATTGAGAAATATTGCATAAAGTACCTCTGCAAACGTGAAGAATGGCCAAGCGGTTGGGGACGAAAGACGTTCAGTTTAGGAAGGGCAAGGGAAACAACTCCGTTCATCGGTGTTGGGCTAACCAATCAGCGATCATCAAGTTGATCTGAAAACACTCGCTTCCGTGTCAACACACAGGCCCAGGGCATCGCCAAAACACAACATGAAGTAAATCTGGTGAAATGGGGACATCCTATTTTGATATTTTTTTCTGACTTTTGAATGAAAGATAATGCAGAAACAGAGATATAAATACTGGGCGGAGTAAAGCACCATTATCATAATGACTGAGTTAACCCTCTCAATATTAACTTTATAAACCCTCCTTACCCATGTTCCCCACACAGAGTAAATACCATTGGAAGTTACCACTCATACATTGATAATAAAACATTAACAATTATGTTTCCCCACAGTAATATTTTAAGGGGTTAACTCAGTCATAGTGTTAATAATACTTCAAATCCCCCCCCCCCCGCCCCCCATAGACAAAACGCCCGATCAAACCAGTGCTTGTAACCCGAAGCAATTACATATAATACATAAACACCTCATGCCTACGCTTGACTGGTTTTGAAAGACCCCCACTTCAATTCAGGTAAGATATGAATAGACCTGTTCTGAAAATAGCAATTATTCACATTTTCTTTTCGGGACGAGATTGCCTTTTGAAACCGGATCGAATTTTTTTGAATCAGATCGATATGCACCGCACCTGAGTCGCTATTCATACAGGAATTTATAATTTTTTCAATTATGTGTTCACCCGTTCGATTTGCCATTAAATGCAAATGGCTAACAGCCAACGCCAGGGCGTCGCTATTCAACTTAGTAAGGGAACACTCTATGAATAAACCGGCTCTACAGCTTTGAAAAGGCTATTTGCTGAGAGGTGACAAGAAGAGTTTCTAAATTGACTTCATATTTACTCAATGACTGGTTCCCAAAAAATCAGACGGTGGTTATACTGTGCACTATAAACAGTTTGATAAGAAACTAACAAGTAATATTTAACACACACACACAGACACACACACAGACACACAGACGTACACACAGACGTACACACAAACAAACAAACAAACAAACACACAATCAAACAAACAAACACACACACACACACAAACACACACACACACACACGCACTTACAGACACTCATGTCAGTACAATTTTATCGTAAGCATGAGCTGCCAGGTGGTGTCACGGTTGATCGCCTTTTGTGTTGCCTCACGCCGCGCTATTTAGTGGCCACATTCCATTCCTTTTCAATTCAGACACGAGCCGCATTTTGAAAAGACTCTCACCCGTCTTTATGGGCGTCATAGCTATACCCTTTCAAATCGCTAAGTTGTGTCAAAGTTCAACAAGGGGAACGTTATTATTTGAAAGGAGGGGGATCATTTACAAAATGGTTCTACATGTGAGGGCTTAGTACTCATGTCTGGTTTACTGACAAAGAAACAAATGTGTTTATAAATTATTTTTTTTTTAAAATGCATTATAAAATGAACACAGATGAAATATTATTATTAAATGATATTGGCGCTGTAGAAAACATAGACTTAGATTCGAAAAGGGAACGACTTTTATCTGTAGTGGTTTCTGGTCATTCGAAATCTTATCTTGGAAAGCTATATTCAACTGAAGATATACTATCCCTCACGGCTGCTGATTTATTTAAACTTCATTTTAAATATGAACAACACATGGCTTCACTAATGACCCGTGATTTGAGCAAATCAATTGTCTGCTTATATTCAAAAGCTGTGAGTTACGCTCTCCCTGTAGACATTGAAAATCTCACAAATGACCTCGAGAGTAACCCCATTGTAACGAGTGCAATTGGTAAATTAGCTTGCCTTTTATTCTACAGATTTGGTAATTTGCTGGCTCCTCTGGTAACATTAATTGTAACTAGCAGCCATGTAGATTTTACGAAATTAAATTTTTTTGTTGATAAAAATGGACGACCAACAGACGACCCCCCAAACGACCCCACAGATGAACCCTGCCCCGGACCCTGCCAAGACCCCGATTCACACAGTGACAAAAATTAAAAATGAAGGCAGAGTTCAGGCAGGTAAACGTTTAGCTGAATGGAACAAGCAGAAAAAGTTACAGCTACAGGCGCTAACAGAAAAGGCTCATGTAAGTGACCCGCCGTCAACACCGCCGGTAGGACCGGTAGGACCGGTAGGACTGATAGGACCGTCAGGACTGGCACCCCTGTCACACCCACATCAAAGTGAAAGACCTTCAACACAGTCTAATTCTGAAACAGCAAGATATGCAGTTGCCGCATTTGTTGTTGGATCTGGTTTTGTAGCTTACCAATTATACAAAAAATACAAGCCACAGACTCGTACAGTGACCAAAAAATTAAACACTCCATCATCAAAAACAGAAGTCGCCACATTACCAACAATACCCAAAGTTGTCGACCCATTTATCATGCAGTAATAAATTTATTATTTTAATTTTTTCTTGCCTAAGAAATGAATGACTCAAAGAATTTAATGAATCTTGTGTATCACTCTGCAGTAATCAGTGCATTAGCAGTAACGTTTTCTATGCTGGGAAAAAATCTACTCAAAATGAAATCACCAGACCTCAGTAGACTCGATTTCGAAGACAGCGCTAAGCTAATTGTAGTTGTAACAGCGTCAATCGCCACGAAAGACCTTCTTGTTAAACAAGGAATTATTCCCGAAAATGTTTCTATGTAAATAAAAATAATATGGCGACGATAGCTATTATGGTGGGAGGAGCGATGGTCAACGCTCTGGCGTTTAGCGGCTCTAATTATCTCTTTTCTAAAATGGGTAGAGAACAATCTGCAGAAGAAATAAAGCGTCATAATGAAGCGTCAGAAAAATTAGCACAGGCAGAACAGGATTACGAAAAGAATAGAATTGAGAAACTTGATTTCATCAATGAAAAACTCAGGCTTGAAGGTCACGCACAACATACGTTTTCAAATACAGACGACGCAATCCGTGAGTATTTTTTAGTCACGGGTGAAGACATGTCTATACCGAAACCGAAACTAAGTGACTACTATCAACCAAGCCCAGAACAAAGAAACGGGGAGATAATCTTTGTTCTAGTGGGAATGATATTTGTTTATTTTACTGGAGTTTTCATTGCTAGAAAAAATGTCAGCCGAAAATAAACTATCGAAAATATATTACTCACCATCAGGGTATTATAAAGGAGCAACCGCTATTCAGAAATTACATGCCGCTGTGGGCGGAGATATAACACTCAATCAGGTCAAGCAATGGTTACAGAGACAGGCAATTTGGCAAATTTATTTACCTGCTCCAAGAAAGATAACGAGACCTCATTTTGAGAACACAACACCTAATGACACGCACCAAATGGACCTCCTGTTCTTACCACATGACACAATAAGAAAGAAACGATACAAGTACGCATTAACTGTCGTAGACATTGCTTCAAGGTATAAAGACGCTGAACCCATATCTGACAAAACAGCCAGTACAGTTGCTACTGCTTTATCAAAAATATATAGTCGTGGCCCTTTAAGATACCCCAGACTAGTACAAGTTGATGACGGATCTGAATTTAAGGGCGCAGTTAATCAGTTATTTGCTAAGCATGGCGTACTGGTCAGACGTGGTATTCCAGGCGTGCACAGATCGCAGGCAATTGTAGAGAACTTTAACAAACAGTTATCAGAAAGACTTTTCAGTTACCAGTATTCTAAGGAACTCATGCATGACACACGTAACACTGAATGGGTACAAAGGTTACCACATGTGATAAAAGCAATGAACAATGAAGGACACCCAAAACCTGCTGATGCTATTAAATTGAAAACAATTACAGAGCCAAAAACAGGACCAACCCCACCTCCAGACACAAGTTTATTTACTAAACAGGTGAGATATTTATATCAACCAGGTGAAGCTGAGAATGACATCAGACGCAGGTCGACAGACCCCATATGGTCAACATCCGTTCATAATATAAAAAAAATAATTCCCGGCGCAGACGCAACAATATATTACCTGTATGACCCTGCACCCCAGAGGGCATTTGTCAGAGAAGAATTACAGATTATTCCCCCAGACACCGTTACTCATTTCAGTAACTAAGTCGTTAATTAATTCATCAACCAGTTCATCACAAATGTCTTCAGATAACTTGAGCCTGTAATGACCTGGTGCATAAGCTTTTTCCTTAGTGTGAAACACTCTTTTCGTGTCTCCAACTGCAAGTGATTTCTTATGTGTTTGAATTATTTCAAGATTATGTTTGTTTGATCTCAGTGACTTGTTTGGATAATCAGGCATTAATGCACCATCTAACACTTGCTTGTAATGTTCATGACGTATTTCTTTATTTTTTATTGCTGTTTTCTTGATACCTTTGGCTTTTGACTGACTACCTTTCTGGTGCAGTATAGAATACATTTTTGATCTCAGTCCAACGTACTCAACTATTGGCACACCATTTAGTTCATCCTTAAACTTACCAGGCACTTTCTTGTTTTGTGTGCTAAACAGTGGATGATCTTTAGGATAGTCAGACGTGTCATACATGTGTAACTCTGTTTTCATGTCTTCATAAAAGTCTTCAGTAGGCACATCAATGATCATAGAGTCAGTGTCAGTGTATAGCAGACGACAGTCAGGATACTTTAATTTGAAGTAATCATAATAAAATTCAAGCATCACCAGTTTTGACAATTCAAGAATTGCCATACCAATGAATACTGGCTTGTCCAGTTTAACAATCTTTTTTTTGAGTGACACTGCATACAATGATGAATGAAACTCTTTGTACCCTGTGTATTGTGGCTTGCCTGTAAGTTTAATTGCACCCAATTCAGTTGTAACAAGTCTCACATCTTTTCTGTGATGAGGATTTTCCATCGTCTTGCCAAAACAGGCATTGTTCATAAGCTTAAAGAAGTCTTTGTCAAATGCAGTGTTGCCGTCTCTGGCACGAAGGGTTGTGTTCTTCATTATGTAATCTTTCATGAAAGCACTTTGATCAAATTGAATTCCTCTGTGAACTTTCTTTAGTACTAACCCATGTCTGATGTAAAACTGCAGCAAGCGGTAGTGACAAACGTAATTGAATTTGTCATTTAGATTCGGTACAAGTTTAGTGTCTTCTTTTTTCCCCGTCATACTCATTTTCTCAACAGCCAACGGATAATCATTGTGATAATCATGTAGATGATGTGGGTACTCCAGGTCTACTTCAAAGATCCAACCCTTCGCGTCGTTTCGGTCATGATTCATAATATTGTTTGTTATGTCTGTTATGTCATACTGAGACAAATCATACAGACAAAAGTTTTTCAAGGGCAATAATTCACACATCGCGAATCCGTAAAGGTTATTAGCGTCAAGGTACGTAATGAATGACCTTGACCCAGGGCTTGAGGGGTCAAAGTCCGGACTGTCCAAATATTTATTGTTGGCTCTGGCGTAATTGTTCGATGCAATACTAATGCCTCCCCTCAATCCGCGTTCCACCATTTCACCCATCGTACGATCAGACAACAGGTCTATAAATATCTTACTGGATTTTAAAAATGCATCCCATGTCATGCCAGGACTAGTGATGTAACAGGCTGGGTCAAGTCTGTAGTGTAACAAACCCTTTTCACGGTAACTTTCAAATACGTCTGCTAGCAAACAAACGTCAGCCTTTAAGTACTGATCGTGGTAGTCACCAATTGTCTGACACCCCAACTTCCCCCACGCATCAAGTGCATGTTGATATTCAGAGTCAGAAATACCTTTTCCAGTTAGTGTAGAATAAAATTTCTCTTTTGGTGGCAGTCTTGTTTCTTCAAACACAACCCAGTGATCAATGTACTCATATGGATAGACACCTTTCTTAATCAAGTCTGACTCAAAATATTTACTTGTTATTGGATACTCAGTCAGTCCTTCTGCCAGACTAGCAAGACCTAAAGACAAATGTTGCATGGAGTCATAAAATGCTAATTTATCTAACCTAAAAGTTAAGTATTTCTCAGTTGTCTGGGCAATACAACTTATGTTTTTGTACGACTCATCTACAGCTTGCATGATGATGTGTGAATCATACCCTTTGAGATTGTGGAAAAAGATTGGTAACTTGTATGTCTTAGGATCTATTTTTAATTTCAAGTTACAATCACCATGAGCAGCACCTCTGTAACATCCAGTTATGTGATCGTGGTCACGAACTTTATCACATCCTAATGCTTGTTCACAAATCCAACACTTCTCTGCTGTATCAAATTTCTGTTTGTCTTCTTCTGTCATCACCAGAGGCATCTGACATGTTGTGAGATACTGTACTACCTGACTATACAGATGTCTCATTTCTGTTAAAAACAGACATGCTGCATTTTCACCCCTGTAGATAACAGGTTCTGAATGCAGACCGTCTGACCTAACAATAATGTATCCGAAAGAACACACCACTTGGTCACTTAGTTTTATAGTCTTTGGTAATGACTCTGGAACAGGACCCTCGTATTGAACAACCAGGGATTCAAAATCAGCGTATACTACAAACGGCAGCTTTTGCTGATTCCCATAGTTCTTAAAATACACTTGACTACCAGGATCTGGGTACTTAAGTACAGTTTGTATGTCATCAGCTGACCTGCAGTGTAAAACATGTTTGTGCGCTACGTTTATGGAGGAGAATCTTTGTAAACATCTCTTACAAACTTCCTGTTTGCCATTGTGTTTTGTTGTATGTGAATGAATTAGACGTGACATATTCCTGATAATTGTGTAGTGGAAGTTATTGTCATCGCCGATTAGCAACATGTCAACATGTTTATCTTCTGACTGACCATAGGTTGGGGCAATTGGGGATACTCTAATTGGCTGTAACTTGTTCTCAGCATTATTATCCCACACAAACACATTCACAGATATACCAGGATTTAGTTTTTCAAACAAATCTATGTCTTCTATTTTAACAGGGGACTCAATGCCACTAAAGTTGAGTTCATTTACAAATTTGATGTAGTTAGATACGCGATCTGGTCTTGACCTCACAAAGTGTAGTTTAGCAAGTACGCACCACATGAAACAGAAATTGTCATTGTTCTGTATGTTGACAACTGCCTTCTTGTTTGCGACCTCTGTTGGCAGTGGTATCCATGCTTTACCTAATATGGGATGATACCTAGACTGCTTTAATTGTAGTTCATGTACATGCCCTTCGTGCCAGCCAGACCCCTTCATTTTTGCACTGTCAATCGCCTGGAGAAAGTCTGGTAATAGTCTGTCTCTAAACACGTTCTCTACCTCCGGTTCTCTTCTTGTGTTAACAGTGTGTTGTCTTGTTGATATGTACGATACAATCACCTCGCCGTCCACCCTAGTGAATTCGATTTTCGCAACAATTTGAATCTTCACACTGCCTGTAAGAAGATTTTGTTGTATGACAGAAAAAGAGTTTTCTATTGATTCGTAAACATTATTAGTATTTGATATAGGTAAGTTTGTTGTGTGAAACACGTTTCTTAAACTAGATGAGCCAGGGTTTTGAACATTGTCCGTCATTTTTATTTGACCGACAAAATAATAAATGAAAAAATATTAACGTTAACTCTGCTGGCTCACCTTGTGTAATACCACTTTATTAACTGTAACACTGTCAATATAAACATTTAGTTTGCGCAGTTGTTTAAATATGCTATAACAAACTTCCCCTAACCAGTTATAGTTGGTATCAACAACTTTAAAAGTAGGTGTCTTTAAATCAACTGACATGTGCTCCACATTTGGATGCTCATCGACATAAACCAAAGTCACACTATATGAAACATATATTTCTGATGGTGCTGAAAGGCTTATGTAAGTCTGTTTGGGTGATATTAAGTCAGTAAAGTGCATAACATCTTTGAAAAGGTGTGTGAGATCAAGCACCTGTATGATTTGTCCGTCTGTCATTTTTATTGGACAAACAAAAGAATAAATTAATTTACATCAATTTACTAACCCATACCCTGTGGGCTGATCTGTCTTTAAAATGAGCTTTAGATGCTTAGTTGATTTCAGTTTATTTTTTACATCATCTCGTTCATGCTTATTTGGGATGACATCATTCTCTCTGAGACAGTCTTCGAAGCTGTCACGATCCTTACAGTAAAACAAACAGATAAACTTTAACTGTTCTCGAAAATCTTTCAGTACAGCATTATATTTTTGAGTGAGAATCCATACACTGACATTTGCGTGTCTGCCACTAAAGGCAAGTTCTGCTAGAGTGTTTCTCTTCTTGACAATGTCTTTCTCTGCAGAACAGTCATCAACAATAAACAATGTTGACTGCCCTTCAAATTGCTTGTAAAAATATTGTAGGTAGTCATTCAGTTTTTTCTCAGGGTCAACTAAGTATATGTTGTTGTCAGTCCAAATGAATAAACGGTTGTGATAAGCTTTGTTGTGTTTGATTGTAGGACAAAATATTACAATGTTTTCAAAATGGTGTATGTATCTTGTTTGTAATAAGTCAAGTACGAATTGAGTTTTCCCACACCCTGTGGCACCAACAAATAAGCCACAGTGTGGATCAAGGGTCATTAAGCTACGGTTCATTTTAATACACAATATAATTTTAATATATGTGTCCACTCAGTCTGCTTTCTGCAATATTGAGTTGTGCATCATATATCAGGTACAAATATATGTTTATGGCTGCAGCAGTTTCAACCTTCTTTTGTATCTGAATTGTTATTCCATCACTACCATTCTCGACAGTTCGTCCTGACCCATGAAGATAATCGTCGTCTGTACTACGAAGATCTAACCAAAGTGCGTATTTGTTTGTAAGGTATTGTCCGATCCTAACATCATACAGATGAAGATCTTTGCACGCAATGTTTGCTGGTTTATCTCTAATCCTTCCACCCGCAAAATACTTTGTGGTTTCGTCATAGTGTTGATAAGGCAGCATTCCTGAAGCGTACACTTGATTAGGGCGGCCTTCGATTGTACAGGACAAATGTGTAATCTTAGGATTGTAGAATTTTTCTGAATCTCTTTTGTATGGACTCACCGGTTCAACAAACAACATAAGAATACCTTTCAGTGACCTAGCAGGTGTGTTCAAGTTTAAGTTCCACATTGGGTCACTCTTGTCTTTGGGAATTAAACTATGTCTAATCACCCTGTCATAATAAATTGGAAGTCTTGACTGGTACTGATTTTGTATGAGTCTGGCTAGTTCAATATGTGTGACAATTTCATATTCCAAGGAAATGTTAGAGATCTTGTATGTTGCATCTGTGGCAGATGATTTTATAACTTTGGAGTAGTCATTAAAAGTTAGTTCAAAACTCAGACGGTCATTCAGTGCCCCTTGGTAATAAGGCAAATGAGCTGTGAGGATTTCAAACTCAAGTGGAATGTAAAATCTGGTTCCATATGTTTCTGCTATAATAACTTCCTTTGGTACCCCAGTAGTTGTTTTGTCTCCGGCATTGATTCGAAGTTTACCAACGTTATCAGACTGTATACCTTGGTAAACACGGTCTTCTCGTTCTTCTCTTGTGAGCCAAAGATCTTTGTAACAGTAAAATACATCTGAGTCGTCAAGACTAAACACTTCCTGTCCTTCAAGTTTTACTTTAATAGTTCTAACAATTGCTCTGCCAAGATTGTCAACCAGTGTTCTGTTCACATCTGCGTCTGATGATAGTTCAATATTAAAAGCAAGACGTGCAGTGCCAGGAACAATAACGTCACTGGGACCTAGGTTTGGAAACTTGACTGTAAGTGTTTGGTTCTGGTCTATGGTACTTGGATTGTTCGTGATGACTATCGATTGTCTTATGCCCTTAACACCCAGAGGCTCACGTAGTTTTCTGTATGGGTCTAACTTTGATCCGTAAGACTGTGTCATTTTTATTATGCACAATAAAAAATAATAAATTAATAAAACAATGGCAGCGGGAGGATTTAATCATGAAGATTTTGAAATGGATGACATGGTTGCCTCAGATACCAGTATCACAGATATGACTGGAATGGTAACTAGTTCTAGTATGTATCACGAACTGCTAAAAGATAAAGTAAACTCATTTTATGAAAGTGTTGGAGCGCGCCCAGATGTCTTGGATCCTAATCAATTTGAATATGATAAAGGGCACTTATTTGTAAATACAGACAGAGGGAAAATATATCTAACACATAAAAATAATCCTTCTAAGTTTAGAGCTTTAAGTACAATTAAAGGTGAAGTCGGTGGTAACTCTGGGTTGGCAAGATACCTTGGAATTGGTGGGTCTCCTGTCACACCAAGACTGGTTAGTGTTCTTCACGACACGCAAACAAAGTTGCCAACAGGGCAACAAATTGAAATGGCACCAGTAACAAGCCTACCAGAAATAGCAAACACTGTGATACAAGAAACCTCATTTACTGAAGGGCAAATAAATGACGCTTTGAAAACAATAGATGATCCACCTTTGTCAATGAGGGAGATTATGGGATTGGATAAATCACTGCAGACAATAAGAGGTGAGATGGTTAATAATATTGCCAAACTGGGTGAACTTGATAAACACATTGAACGTGAAAAAGAAAAACTGGCTACAGCAGACAATGGGAATCTTGACACAGAAATGAAAGAGAGAATCCAACATAGATTAAATGATTTGCAGATAGAAAGATCAGGACGGTTAGAAACAATTAGTATTGCAAGAGGAAAACTGAAAACCCAAGTTAACAGAATTAGAGAAACTATTCAGAAAATACTTCACGAAGACACTACTCTGGCTGAGAGACTTAAAACACTTTTCAGAGAGCAGGGTATCACAATTGCTAGTTTAATTACTGCTCTTGGGTTTATTATCAGCACTGTAGTGCTGGCTGTCTCCGGTGCTGGGGTTGGTGGGGGTGCACCGCCACCCCCGGGCCCACCGGCTCCCACAGATCCAAAAGATTTACAGTCGTGGGTAAAGAAACAGTTGTCTCACATATCAGACTTGCTTAAGAAATTGGCTCTGAAAGCAGTAGACGCGTTGCCTGGCATTTTAGGCTCTGTTGTAAGCTGGTTGATTAGTACAGCGGCAAAGGTAGTTGGGTTTATGGCAGAACATGTGTGGGTATTTTTGGTGACAGTAGGAGGGTTAATGGCGGGTTATTTAATGAAACAGATAAAGAAGTAATACTCCTAGCCCTGTTAATCCTATTACCAATGCAGTTCTCTCTGACTCATGAGTGTCAGGGGTTGTTACTGACTGTATGGGTACCAGTGGTGGGGCAGGGGAAGTAACCTCCTGTAATAATTTTAATGACAGTACATGCGCAGTTGTTGCTCCTAAATTTACAGTTTTATTGAGACCTAGTTTTTGACCAACACCTGCAACAATGATTTCATTATTATAATTTGTTATTGTCCCCATTTGGAGTTGAAGATCAGATGGTAACATGTATAACCCAGTGCCAACTACAAAGTCAACTTTCGATCTGGCATATCTGAGTACATTTTGGTAGCGTTGTATGCTTGATGGGAGATCTATTGTTGAATTAATTGAATCTTCAAGATTAGCGAGAAACTGTTTTTGAGATTCAAATATACCAGTTCCATTTAAAATATTCGATTTTGTTAGTGATTGTGCACCTAGTATGCACCAGACATATGTTCTGATAGACTCATTGACGCGCTCGACTCCCGCTTGAGTAAACCCGTCAGATTTATCTAAAATAAATGTGGTCCAGGCATTAGACTGCTTCTGCTCTATTGATCCTAACCAGACTTCAGATTTTGATGAGAATGAAGTGTAACCAGGGTAATAATCTTGAGGGTATTGTCTGTGACTCATAGCGTAATAAAGTGTACCCATGCCTTTGTGATCATCAAGTTTTTGTGTGAAGTCATACTTAGTGCCAGGGTTAATGTTAAATTCATTACAGATGCGTTCAAATGCTTTCATATCCATGGGGTTGTTATACCTGTTGAAACTAGATTCAGTGGGCAGTGGTGTATGCAGTTCTGACAGTATACGTCTAAGCTGGTAGTAAGTGTGGAAACGATACACAGATCTAATCAGTTTGTTTGAGTGATTCAAATGATCTGTGAATGAAACACCACAGCCTGTAGTTGAACATAGTATTGCAAAGTTGAGTTGGTTTTGAAACATCTGTAGTGGACTTGAAGACCACTTTCTTACAGTAGAGTCGTCTGTTATTGGAGGGTTTAGGTAATGGTCAAATGGATTGGGTATTTTGACTTGAAATAAATCTTGTTCTGATACAGCTATGTCAAGCTGATTTAGTTGAATTATTTTCTGTTCATAAGTAGGTGCAACATTATATTTGGCATCCACATTAAATTGAAATGCGTTTGTTGTGGTGATGGTTGGCGATTTAAATTCCATCCTTTTTTATATGAGATAATAAAAATGTTTATTACCTTAACAAATCTTGACACAAGCAAACCAGTGTGGTTAACTAATGGGATTGATAATCGGGATGGTAGCAAGGCTGCAGCTATCCATGAAATGTTTTACACAGTAAAATGGTTTAATGTTACAAATGATACAGATTATTATATAGATGGATCTGTTGTTGCTAGTTTAATGAGAGTTAATGTTTTGCGAGCTGGGTATTATGACTTTTGTACTTTAGCTGAATGGCTACAAAATGAATTTAAAATTAAAGCAACTTTAAATCCGGCTAACTTACTTGTTACATTAGATTTTCCAAAAGGTAGTGAGTATTCATTATCATTAAGTCTTATAAAATTACTTGGGTTTATGGGTAATATAATTTCTTTTCCAGATGAAGATTGGACAAAATGGTTAGGTCCAGAAAGGCAACAACTACTACTAAAACCAAAAAAAGAAAAAATAATTGGAAGATATCCTGTTCATTTGTCAGTACACACAGTGCTAAATGTTTATTTGAAAGAACTAAACACATCTGAGAATGTTCACAATGGAAAGCCTTCAACTTTGTTGAGATGTTTACCAACTGGAACTGCTCCGTATTGTGAAAGTGTAGTTGTTAGATTTCCTAATTTGCAGTTTAAGAAATTAGGTTCTAGTTTCTTTGAGTCACTGAGTATATCTGTAACTAATCAGGATGACAAACCAGTTCTTATGCATGATTTTAGTGTTGTGTTGGAAATTAAATAATTTTATTTTTGTTTATAAAAAATGAGTGGTGGTCCAAAGTCGAGAATCATACCAGTTGCATGTCCAGTAACAGAATTGAAAGATTTGGCAGACGTACAGGATTTTGAGAAGGAGGGAGAAATTGGAGAAATATATGGTTTTGAACTTGATTCCTATGGCATGTACAAGAGGAAAGTAATTGTTGACATGAAAGATGGTGAAAAACAGATTCCTAAACTTGGTCAGCTACGTGATGTTACTGTACCTACTCCACCTGTAAATAATTCGCCCTACAACTTAATACATGTGGGAAATAAGTGGGTGGTTTCACCTGTGCCTGTTCCACCACCCACAATTGACTGGGACATAAAGTTGGAATTTATTAGTCCTTATGTATACACTGATGACGAAGGCGCCTTAGTGTTTAGAAAGGTTGTTAACTCGGGGCCGCTTATTGTAAGCCTTGTTCCAAGTTTTGCCCCAGACAACAATAGCAGAGAAAAACTGAAAGTTGAAAATTATGAGAAACGGCGGTATCTTCTTACAACTAGAAAGGGTAGATCAGATACTTCTGTTGTGTTTATGCCAGCAAGCTTAGTCATGGCTAGAGAAGTGACAATAGTATTTGAAATTATCATGAAATCTGTTGCTACTGCTAAAGAGGCTCAAATTGCGCAGGGAATTAAACTTACATGGGACGAAACAGTAACAGAATCATCAAAGGTCTTTATTGCTATTACAAAAAATAATGATGTTATTAATGTTTCGAGCAGTGTTCCAGCTGTCAAGGTGGTGGTCGACAAAACAACTTTTGTTCGTCTAACTTACATAAACCTTGAACACATTGATCTTGTTGCATTTTATTATGCCAGCAAATTGTATACTTTTGAAGAGTTGCAAAATGTAATTGCTGATTAAATTAAAAAAAATATTTGTGAATAAAAAAAATGGTAAACTTCTATCCACAACTACCGACGCTTGAGCCGACTGAAACAAATGTGATGACTAAAACAACACTTGCGCCTGATCCACATATGCCAATTGCTTCAGATAAAACATTACAGGCAGATGCATTCAGATTAAATAATATTACAGAAGCTTTGAAATATTTGGAAGGAGAAGAGGCGAAATATTCACGGTGCAAAAGACGGTATAAGACCGTTTTTAATTCTGTTCAAAACACTTCTATGGCTATTGGTGCAGTTTCAGCTTCATGTTCTGTAGGGGGCATTGTTTTGTTCGCCACAGGAATTGGGAGTTTGGCTGGAATAGCAATTGAGGGTCTAAGCGTCGCTACATGCCTAGCATGCTTTGGTTTGGAGGCCTTGAACAAGAGGTTTCACACGAAATTACAGAAACATGAAGCATTGAGTACTTTGGCGGGTGCAAAGCTGAGCAGTATGAAACTTATTATCAGTAAGGCATTGAACGATAATTTTATTGATGACGAGGAATTTAAGAGAGTCCATGATGATTTAAATAATTACAAAAAACAAAAATCTGAAATACAGAATAAGATGCGTAGTCAATCCCCCGTGAATATTGAAGAACTGAAGGCTAGTTTTTTAGCGGAAGGAAAAAAGATAGGTGTTCAGGAAACCACAGAAAAGCTACACAATCTTTTAAACAAATAAAAATCAGATTTGGTAATCGTTTATTTTTTCATTACACTTCACAGAGAGATGTCATGCCACTTACACAGTTTAGGCCTGTGCCATCTGCACCACCAGAATATTATTGAGAAAAAAAAGTTTTCCGGTGCCCTTGTGTCTTGGTAAAAAAGACTTAGTATACGTGACTAGAGTCAAGTTGTTATTAAGTACTTGCAAGTAATTAGGATAAGTAATTAATAAGTTCTTAATGATAAGTAGTTAATAAGTTCCTATTGTAACTCACTTTAAGGTAACCTTTAAGTGAGTTGTGACTTATTGTTTTTACTTGGTATTTTCTTATCCAGCTGTTTTTTCAGTGCCTGTATAGTGTAATAACCACCAGTTGATTTTCTAATTCCTCAGAAACCACATGAGTACATTAAGCCCACTTGTACAAATCCCCCTCTTTTGAAAAGTAATATGTCCCCTTGTTGAACTTTGACACAACTTAGCGATTTGAAAGGGTATAGCTATAAAGACCTTTGACGGGTGAGAGTCTTTTCAAAATGCGGCTCGTGTCTGAATTGAAAAGAAATGGAATGTGTCCCCTGCTATTAAATAGCGCGGCGTGAGGCAACACAAAAGGCGATCAACCGTGACACCACCTGGCAGCTCATGCTTACGATAAAATTGTACTGACATGAGTGTCTGTAAGTGCGTGTGTGTGTGTGTGTGTTTGTGTGTTTGTGTGTGTGTGTGTTTGTTTGTTTGATTGTGTGTTTGTTTGTTTGTTTGTTTGTGTGTACGTCTGTGTGTACGTCTGTGTGTCTGTGTGTGTGTCTGTGTGTGTGTGTTAAATATTACTTGTTAGTTTCTTATCAAACTGTTTATAGTGCACAGTATAACCACCGTCTGATTTTTTGGGAACCAGTCATTGAGTAAATATGAAGTCAATTTAGAAACTCTTCTTGTCACCTCTCAGCAAATAGCCTTTTCAAAGCTGTAGAGCCGGTTTATTCATAGAGTGTTCCCTTACTAAGTTGAATAGCGACGCCCTGGCGTTGGCTGTTAGCCATTTGCATTTAATGGCAAATCGAACGGGTGAACACATAATTGAAAAAATTATAAATTCCTGTATGAATAGCGACTCAGGTGCGGTGCATATCGATCTGATTCAAAAAAATTCGATCCGGTTTCAAAAGGCAATCTCGTCCCGAAAAGAAAATGTGAATAATTGCTATTTTCAGAACAGGTCTATTCATATCTTACCTGAATTGAAGTGGGGGTCTTTCAAAACCAGTCAAGCGTAGGCATGAGGTGTTTATGTATTATATGTAATTGCTTCGGGTTACAAGCACTGGTTTGATCGGGCGTTTTGTCTATGGGGGGCGGGGGGGGGGGGGATTTGAAGTATTATTAACACTATGACTGAGTTAACCCCTTAAAATATTACTGTGGGGAAACATAATTGTTAATGTTTTATTATCAATGTATGAGTGGTAACTTCCAATGGTATTTACTCTGTGTGGGGAACATGGGTAAGGAGGGTTTATAAAGTTAATATTGAGAGGGTTAACTCAGTCATTATGATAATGGTGCTTTACTCCGCCCAGTATTTATATCTCTGAAACAACCCTCAGAAAAAATGGGTGCCTGACTTGGTCACCCAGAATTTTACACACACCCATTTTGCATAAGGATGGTAAAGAAAGTAACCCATTTGAGTGGTTTCGTGTACGCACACACACACACAGCCTTTCATGCCAAATGTACGTTCAGCAACGAGGTTAGTGTAACTAGACATGACGTAATTTTTACCTTGTTACTTCAGTTGTCAGAGGTTTAGGCCTGCCTGCCTGCCTTTGACATCATGGACATGGTATTAAATTCACCCCACCGCGACCCATCCTAAAAAGTCCCTTTATAAATAGAAGGGACTTTTAAAAAAAACAGCTGGTCACATCTTTATGTTTTTACCGACTTTGTTGTTTTGCAAATATAACTTATTTTACATAATACACGTTATTCGCCAAAATATCGTATGTTTTGTTTTGGCATTTGGCAATGTCATACCTACTAGTTGCACTGCAAGTACTTCAAACAAGAAATGTTTCTTGTTTCTGTCATGTGCATAGTGTAGTCCCAAATCCTTCACACCGTAGGCCATTTCTGAACAACCGAGATCGTCTTTTGCAGAGTGTAGTCCCAACATCAAATAAGCTTTTTCAGTTTGAAGGATAATAAAATTCCCTAACCAAACTACTTATTGTCATTTGTACAACTCGCACAAATGTTGACACGTGTATTTAGTGTAGTGTAGACGCAGCTAAGCAGCAGAAAATCTGGCCTGATAAATCGGACACGTGATCGATCAAATTTTGCACATTTAAATCTCGCTGATTTCATCAAATTATGACAGTTTGCGGCCACATTTTTTACCTCTGCAACTAGCTGCAGGTGCGCCAATCTTTTTGCAGCTAGAGGATGCTAAACACGGGACGTAGTCCTTATCTTCGCTACATACACAGGCGTAGTCCTGTCTGCATACCCTGAACACCGTAAGTGAAGACTTGGTCAGCCTTTTGATCAGAGATCAGATGCAAAGGCCTCAGCAACTGCAATGCCACCTTGAGTCATTGATCAGTCACCAGCACAAGCACACATATATCAGGTACACACCACAGAACCACTCAGATTTATTTAATGCAATTAATAATGGGCAGCTGGTGTGTTTGTGATCGGCCGTCATAGCCCCACCCTCTTACTAGCTGATTAGCCAATCAACGGCTGCCAAATCTACACAGTGTGTAGCCTGCGAGCAAGGTTGCCTTATCGTAGATGTAAACCCACATACAGTTTTCAGTGTGATAATGTAAAGTTGGACTGAGGCAGACAAAATTTTAAGTGCTTGCAGAGGTTCATGTGAATTTATGTCTTTTGTGAAAAGCAGAGTGGGGCATGATTGTGCTGCCGGCTGCTATCATCATACCGGTAGTCTCTCTTGCAACAGGCATAGAATCTCAAGAACTGTTGCACTGGCAATAAATCATAACAGTGTATACCGGCCCTTCGCTATATTACATCTATGAATAAGCAGTACCTTAGTATAGGTTTGGGGCTACGTTTGAGTACTATTTGGCAGTGCTCGCACAGTGTGAATGCAAGGATTCGTTGACGGGCTGCCAAATCTACACAGTGTGTAGCCAGCGAGCGACACTGCCTTATTGGTGACGAACCGCCCACCACTGAAGAGACCCTCACAGCCATCCACCAGCTCAAGAGTGGCAAAGCAGCAGGCATTGACAGAATCCTGCCAGAGATCTTTAAACATGGGAGGCCCAGCACTGCACAACAAGCTCCACGACCTCTTTCTCTGCTGCTTGGAGGAAGGAACACTACCAAAGGATCTCCGTGATACAGTCGTCATCACCCTGCTCAAGAACAAAGGAGAAAAGTCTGCCTGCTTTAACTATCGTGGAATTACCCTGCTGTCCATTTCCAGGAAAATTCTCGCAAGGTTGCTCCTGAATTGGCTGGTACCTGCCATCACTGAAGACTATCTCCCAGAGGGCCAATGTGGCTTCAAAGCCAACAGGAGCACCACCGACATGGTCTTTGTGCTGAGACAGCTTCAGGAGAAGTGCCGCGAGCAGAACAGAGGGCTGTACATAACATTTGTTGACCTAACAAAAGCGTTCGACACTGTGAGCAGGCAAGGCATGTGGCAGATCCTGGAGTGACTTGGCTGTCCCCCAAAGTTCCTCAGCATGATCGTCCAGCTACACGAGTAAAATATGAAGTCCGCAGCAAGAGAAAAGTAATCAGACGCTGACGGCTTCAAAGAAATTTAATAGAACCTTGAACATTTATACCGAGTTACCTTTAGGTCACATTGTGACTTAAAGTTATAAGTATGAAAACTAGCTGGAAAAAATTACTAAGTTTGATCCTCTCATGCATAAAGTTTTACTACTACGATGAGTGATGTAAAACATTGATTTTATCACTGTGTACATGGCATCATGGGACCAAACAGCAACATTTTAAGATGAGAAAACAGTCATGACATTGGTGACCTTCAACTGAGTTGAAATTTATCCATGAAACAAGATATAGTGTCAGGTACTGCGGTACAGCAGGAGTAGTCCAGTCATAATTGCAGCCTGCAGCTCAGTGTATGGAATCATAAACGATTGCACCTGACAGTGTGCAGTTATGTCATTATAATATTCGCACAGGTCACTGACTAGCATTATTTTTACTTGATCATTGAATGTATCTGTAGCTGGACTATCAATTCAAACCAGTCAATTAGAACTGGTTTTGTTAAAAAAGAAAAGTCAGAATAACTATTTAGCCTAGTGCATGAGCATGTCGTTATTTGCTCTATGTGTGTTTGTGTGCAGATGGCACGATGTTCATCTTGAGGTTCCAGGCGAAGCGCGTAATCTGCATGACCAGGTTATTCACCTCATCTTCATCACCTACATCCGTATGGCCACATACAGGGAATCAAAGGTCAGCCTGAAATAATAATAATAATAATAATACAGTTGACGACACTTACGTCGAACCTGCAAGGGAATTTTTTTTCGTTTGACTTATCCATCCGTATGACTTTTTCACAGAGTTGTTCGACTTGAGCGTTGTTTTTCTAAGGACCAAAATTATGTTCACAACACACAACATTCTTTTAAGATAAGAATAAGTATGAAAAAAGTATGTTGAAACAGACAAAAAGAACCGATTACAGAAATGAGTACACTTCTTATTTCTGTACCATCAGGAATGATCAACAAAGAAAGAAGAGAGAATACGTGTTAAACAGACTGACCGACTTATTTTTGGCTCACGTGTGAAGCAAAAGTGAGTATGTTTTGGGCCAGTGGTCGTCTGTCCGTCGCCCGTCATCCGTCCGCGTTATCCATCCGCTGTTGTCCGTGGTAAACTTTCACGTTGGCATTTTCTCAGAGACTCAGTCTTCAAACTTGGCCCAAGGATACTTTGTGGCAAGACCTTTCCAAACATACCAATTTGAGTGACCTCTCTAAAAGGTCAAGGTCACAGGGGCTCAGAAAATAGGTAAAAAATAGCCTATTTTTTCTCAAATACTATTCACAGCTTCAAACCCAAACTTGGTACAAAGATACCTGATGGTAAGACCTATCTATGCATACTAATTTGGATGACCCCTCGGAAAGGTCAAATGTCACAAGAGCTCAGGAAATAGGTTCAAAATAGCCATATTTTGAAAAGGCCAAGAACCTCGGCGTTATCCTTGATTCCTCTCTTTCCATGACCAGCTTCGTCTCCGCCATGGCCCAGGCATGCTATTTCCACCTCCGTTGCATCAGTCAGATAAGAAAATACCTTACCACCGAAGCTGCCACCAAACTTGTGTAACAGAGTGAACCCGATGTTCCTCTGTGTACCTAGGCCGATAGCACTTATGACCATTGCTTCTCGGATTTCACTTGTGTCAACTGCTAGCTATGACGTGCGCCGCTCGCGGTGCCCTGCCAAACGCAGCGTTAAGTGTTGTGTACACGATAGCTCAGTGTACGTGTTGTATGGTATATCGGTTTTGACCATGTATTGTAGCCAAATTACAACACCATTGCTTAGTATTTAGCATGGTTAGATTTGGCCCAGGTAATAGTTTTTTGTAATGCATATGTTTTTAGGTTAATTATAACCGATCAGAGTGATAATGGCGATTTAGTAGCCTTTTTTATTTTTTGTGGCACTTCTGAGACCGCTTTAAGAATAAATATAAACTTTCCACTAATAGCCCATAATCTCAAATTAAATCCAGAGTACAGCTGGTAAAAGTTCTTAAATTTATATTTAACGATTATATTTTTACACTATGTAGTTCAGAAGATATTCTAGCTCCTAGGGCTGGCAGTACTATAATACGGATTTGCCATTTATATCAGTGCCAGACCCCCGTACCGACGCTGAACTTTGCACCGACGCGTGGACTTTGTACCAACGCGGAGACAGCAGCGTGCCTCTATAAGTACAGCTGCTCGCGTGGCAGACTTTCTTTTTTACCAAACGTGCAAGACTCACAGTACCAGCAATTAACTTCTGGCACCGGTGCCTTGGAGGAAAACAGTTTTTTTTTAACCTAAACTGCGCGGGTTTTGGAGACCCTGTAAGTACTCAGTTTTTTATATTGTATTTGGTGCATTACTATTTTGTACTATTTGATGACATTGTGATGCTGGATGTTTTGATGATTTTCTTGAGCATGAAATTGGCATGATTGCCAGACCGGTCGGCACTAGCCATTCTGTGAGGCTAGTTTGATTCCATTTGTTTTCTGCTAGACGATTATTTACATGCTAGTACATTTCCATGTAATGCTGCAGTGAGGAAATTTGTACACAAACTTTTGTAACAATGTTGATGTGGAAGATATCATGTATGAATTTTGCCTTAGAAAACTTAACGTGTCAGAATGATGCGGCGCTTAGCGTGCATGACCGACCGCACGTAGTCAGTTGTGACTAGGTGATAGTTTTCCCTCGGCGCATAACCGTGGGAGTAAATGGGAGTGCACTTATGCCCCTAATTAAAATGATTCGCTAAGTTTGGTCTTGCTGGCAATCATGACAATTGACTACATTGCTTGCATGGTGGATGCACCATAATGCGCGCATTTTCTGTTGTTCATTTAATGCTATTTCTTAGTGGTTGATTGTTTAGTTGTTGTTGCTGTGGTAGAGATTTAAGGTATTTCATAGTTAGGGATGATCTTTATTTTATTTAGTTCTATGTTTTCTGGAGTCTTCCCTTCTCTATCACCGAAGCTAGGGAGGGCGGCAGCTTTGCGTGATGTTCCCGCGTTGGTGACGTCACTCACAGCTGACTCAGTCTCTTAGGCGCCATGTTTGTTTTGATTCTGAAACTTTCGCTTAAGTTGTTTATACGTTGCTATGCCGGACCGTATTCCATGCCTAGCCATAGGTCGAGTGACTGGCTGATGGATTGATTGATTGGTTCATTCAGTCACTCATTCCATTCATTAGTCATTTGTTTATAGGTCTTTTATTATTTATTTTGACTTTAGCCATTATTTGCTTCCTATTTTATGACTAAGTATTTCACTTGACATAGTGCATAGGTTTGGTTCACATCACTGAGAGGCATTATTAGCCTGTGTGACAGGAAGCGATATAGGTCATCTTTGTTATGCGACCTCAAGGGTCATTGTTCACTACAATGTGTAATAAGTAAGTGAAGCCTTTGAGTGACTGTAAGAAATACAGGACATTTGTTATGCGACCTCAAGGGTCATTGTTCACTACTATGTGTATGAAACTTAAAGGTGCTTTGTAGCCATATTAAGTGCACCATGCCTCTATTTAGTGCATGGTGACATTCATTAGATTGCATTTTGGTAGATATACTTTATTCTAGGCTATCTTATGTTACATGCACATAATTTCCCTTCAAGTACACATTTTCTGCCTGTCTTTCCTCTTCGTCATGAATGACTGCAGGGTGTGTAGATGTTTGCGTTCTTCGTTGATGTTCAATGTTTGCGCTTGTGTCTGCGGTGCGAATGTAATAAAGACCGAGTGAATGATAAGGTTGTGTGTACGTCCTTATTCATTTGATGGTAAGTCGGTTGTATTGTGAGTTCCTTTTTGTGTCATGTTACTTTCACATTACTTTCCCCTTGATACTAGTTATTTCTATATACTATTCCTTAGTGCCTAGTCACATAGCTATTGTACCGCTGGCATAGCATCTGATTTAATTTGGTATTTTACTTTTGCTATGTTATTTTTAGTACTTTGCATTTAACTTGATGTGGGCTGACCTGTTAGGGAGGCCCCGGTCAGAGTGACTACCCATTTGTTAGTCATTTGCGTGCTCGCCTTACCAGGTCTGACTGCATAGCGCACTTACGTATTGGTGCTCTGCTTTATTCTTTGACTTGTGCTTTGCATGACTTTGTAGTTAGTATTGTGACTTATATTTTTCATTTTATTTGCTATCATGTCTATTACTACACATTCTATATGTTACACGACCATCACTTTGATTTTGTCAGTCTTTAAAATCAAAGTGTTGTACGTTCACTGCATGTTGATATATGCCTTAGTTTAGTTATGTGCCTTGTTTATTGTATTCTTGGCACCATTACTGATTACCTGTTTGTTTATTCTACAGGTACTGCTTTCTGCTTTCTGGTTTCTACTTTCTAGTTTTGTTAAAAATAAAAGTTTAGCTCAACATGAACGAGTCTCAGTCTCACTAAGTCCAACCACCACCATCTAATCTTAATTTTCCGACTCCTACTACCTCACCCCATCACAAATGGCGCTGCGAGCAGGATGGTTGGACAAAAAGAGACTCAGATGTGACAGAAAGCAGTGCAGGGCCATGATGCAGCCACGAGTATGAAACTTAGAAGTGGTAGGCAGACGCAACATAGCGCAACAAGGGCCAACGTAGTCGGACAATTGCAGGGCGAAATGGCAGAGGTCGCCCAGCCCAATGCTGAAGCTGGTGGTGTGGACCATGCTGGAAAAAATCAAGAAGGCGTACTAAACCATGTGCCCGGAGCTGTCCATGTCGCGGGACCGGAACAGCCAGGACCAGTAGCCCAGGTGGTCATCCATCAGAACCTGCATCCGGCACCGCTGCCCACTTTTAGCGGGGATGGAGGCAACACCAGCGTGGGGACTTTTGTGGACACCACTCGCCGTGCCATCCGGTCATTCAGGATGCCAGAAGAAATGGCTGCAGAATGGGTCATTGGAGCCCTACAAGGAGCTGCACGCGAGGAGGTGCTGGGACGCCCTGCTGCGGACCGGATCAACGCTAATCAGGTGTTAGAGATCCTAACCACAACCTTCCGACAGCAGTACAGCGCCCTGGACCGACTCAAACGGTTCCACGCACGTCGTCAGGCCACCACTGAAAATATCCTGGACTATGCGCATAGCCTCACTGCGCTGGCCAACCAGGCCAATAGCCTGCAACAGGATGCGATACCTGGATGGGCATTGCAGGATAAGTTCATTGATGGCCTGCGGTCTTCGTCGCTGCGTAGTCACCTGAGGGAATTCCAGCGGCTGGGGCAAAACACCTTTCTCCAACTCCGCGATGAGGCCAGGCGCTGGGACGTGGAAAATCCCGACTCGGATGCAGCGCTGGAGCGAATGACAGCTTCAACAAATGCGGAATTAGAGCAGCTGCGCCTCACTGTTGCTGCATTGACGGCGCGGTTGGATCATGAACCCCGGAAGCCTGACACTATGCAACAGCCGCAGACCGTACCCCCAACCCACCCGTTCCGCTGTTTTTGGTGTGACCAGGTTGGACACCGAGAGGCCCAGTGCCCGGCAAAGAAAAAGTACCAGGAGCGCCTAAACAGCGGACGTGGGGGATTCCGGGGTAGAGGTCGTGGAAACCCTAACCAGGGCGGCCGTGGAGGAAAATGGGGTGGATTTCCCGGAGACAAACAACCACGAGGAGGCCACTCAAGCCGGGAAGGACCTGAGCAGCCACAGGGCTACCATTACCAGCAGTTCCCCAATCAGCCGATTCCCCCTCCCTTCTACCCAATGCCCAGTTCTTATCCCCAATACCAAGGACAGGCCCAGCCGGAAAACTGCTAGCCCCCGTTGTCGCTAGTCAGGCAACGGGGAAGGGAGCCATCAAGGGACTGGTGGGAACGCGTCCTACCAGCACTGCAAAAATAGGAGGACAGGACCTGGAAGTTTTGCTTGACACCGGTAGCGAGATCTCTACGTTAACTGAGACCTGGGTGCGAGACCACTTGGCCGTGGAGGTGCTAGAGACCAACTATATCACCGTCAGAGCAGCAAATGGTCTCCCAGTACCGTACAAGGGGATTATTATTGTAGATGTGGAGCTGTTCGGTGATGAGATTGAGAGTGTGCCAATACTCGTTTTACATGACCAGGGTCAAGAGAGAGAATTGGCAGGTCTGATGGGGATGAACATTTTAGGAAGATTGTCGTCGTCACCATCGGTGCTTCAACCTCTACTGAATAAGGTCAAGAAAAACAAAATGGCAAAGGCCTTCATCGCCAGAGTATCTGCCAGCTATCATATTCCATCCAACTCCCTAGTTAATATTGCAGTGACGGGCGTACACCAACCAGGCCACACACTTCTGGCATCCCGTCTTTCCAGCTCTTTGCCAGGAGGACTCATCCTGGTGCCCACTCTCCTGGAGGGACGTCGAAAAGAATATTATGTCAGAATAGCCAACATTTCGAACCAAGACGTGATCTTGAAGCCTCGGACAGCTGTGGCCTACATCGAAGCGATCGATGGAGTGGTAACAGAAGAACGCGAAGTAACCGTCAACTGTGGTGAAATTTTTATCAGCTCTAAAACGGACTTGACTTCAAGACCCTCTACCGCCACCCGAGCCCCGGTTCCTGACCCATTCCCAGACTTTGCTGGAAATGCTGCGCAGAAGCTACAGCTGCAGGATCTGCTGACAGCCTACCAAGATGTCTTCGCTGAGAATGAACAGGACCTTGGCTACACTAGCATCGTGCAGCATCAGATACCCACAGTCGACAACATCCCCGTCACCCAGCCATATCGTTCTATCCCACCCACTATGCTACAGGAAGTCTGGAAACATTTGCAAGGCTTAAGGGAAGCTGGAGTGATTGTGGAGAGCCACAGCCCATATGCCTCACCAGTAGTCCTGGTACGAAAGAAGGATGGCAGCTTACGCCTCTGCGTGGACTATCGTCGGCTCAACGCCAAAACTGTGGGCGATGCGTTTCCATTGCCAAGGATTCAAGAATCCTTCGACGCATTGGCAGGCGCCCGGTTCTTCTCCACCCTTGACCTAGCTTCCGGCTACCACCAGATTGCCATGGATCCAGCGGATCAGCACAAAACAGCTTTCACCACACCGTTTGGCTTATATGAGTACACTCGGATGCCATTTGGGCTCACCACTGCCCCAGCCACCTTTCAGCGCCTCATGCAGCGAGTTATGGCGGACTACCTGTTTGAGTATGTCCTGGTGTACCTTGACGATCTGCTGGTGTACTCGAACACGTTTGAGGAACACCTGGAACACCTCCATCAACTCCTGCAGAAAATCAGGGACACAGGTCTCAAACTACGCCGTGACAAATGTCAATTTCTTCCAAAGCAGGTGAACTATTTAGGCCATACCATCTCAGCCGAGGGCATCACCTATGAAGAAGACAAGGTCCAGAAGGTTCGCGCCTGGCCAACGCCCACGACAACGACGGAGCTGCGCTCATTCCTAGGATTTGCATCCTACTACCGTCGGTTCGTGAAGGGGTTTGCTAAGCTCGCTGGGCCATTGCACGATGTCGTCGCCAAGTCAAGCCAAGGGGCCAAGACGAGGAGGGTCAGCATAACAGCCAACTGGGGACCTGAACAGCAAGCAGCGTTTCAGTCTCTCAAGGATGCCCTGACCACTTCCCCGACTTTGGGCTACGCCGACTTCAGCAAGCCGTTCATGGTGCAAGCAGACGCCAGCCAGGAAGGCCTGGGAGCCATCTTGTCACAGAAGCAGGAGGATGGACGCACTAAGCCAATTGCTTTTGCCAGTCGTCGTCTGCGCCCTTCTGAGCACAATTACTACCAGAGTCACCACAGTAGTTACAAGCTGGAGTTCCTGGCAATGAAATGGGCTATCGCAGAAAAGTTTCGTCATTACCTAATCAGTAATCATTTCATTGTCCTGACTGACAACAACGCTCTCACCCACTTCAAGACGGCAAAGCTAGGGGCCATGGAACAACGCTGGGCAGCCCAGCTGTCGGCTTTTAACTTTGACGTCCAGTATTGTCCGGGAAAGGCTAACCCAGCCGACCCACTCTCCAGAGCTCCAGTTTGCAACTTGGATGCTGAGGTAGAGTGCAGCCAGATTACTGCAGAACTTCCCCAAGTTGTCAGCAGAATTCAGCTTCCTTTCTGTCAGCCATCAGTCATCCCAGTTGAAATCCGCAAGGCTGAAATCCCCTGTGACCGTCTTGACGCCTGTGACACCCCAGAAATCACCCACCAGGAAATGCCCCACACTGTTGCAGTGACCGAGCGAGACAAATCCGCTGCGGTTGCCACAGACTTGGCCGAGCCCACCAATCTACTTCAGCTTCAGATGGATGACGATGTCATTGGACCCGTGTTGTCTGCATTTCCTCGTAGACCGGACGTGCGACAACACCATCCTGCTGTGAAACAACTCGTCAGACAATATCTACGGTTATATCGAGACCAGAAAGGCATTCTGCGAAGGCGTTGTAAACGGCCTGACCAAGGCCACACAGACCAGCTCGTACTACCCGCATGTCTGCGACATGAGACAGTCCAAGCACTTCATGACCACATGGGTCACCAAGGGTATGATAGGACAATGAAACTGCTACAGGCTCGAGCATACTGGCCAGGCATGTATGCCGAAGTTCAAAACTATCTGTCCAACTGTTCCCAATGTCTTATTTCCCGCCCCCAATAGCATCACACCCATACCGGTCACCTCATTGCCAGTCGTCCTCTTGAAATCGTGGCGGTGGACTTCACCAAACTTGAGATGTCGTCTGATGGCATTGAAAATGTCCTTGTCATCACTGACGTTTCCACCAAATTCTCCCAGGCTGTCCCCACAAGAAACCAGAAGGCGCCTACGGTGGCGGCCCTACTCATCAAGGAATGGTTTACCAAGTATGGCGTGCCAGAGCGTATTCACAGCGACAGAGGGCGGAGTTTCGAGGCTGAGGTCATAGAAGAGCTGCTTGACCGTTATGGTGTCAAGAAGAGTCGTACTACACCGTACCACCCTCAAGGTAACGGTCAGTGCGAACGCTTCAACCGAACGATGCACCAACTCCTGTGCAGCCTTTCGAAAGAAGAACAGCGCCGGTGGCCGAACCATCTTCGAGACCTGGTGATGGTCTACAATTCTACGCCCCATGCCACCACTGGGTTTACCCCCTACCGGCTACTCTTCGGTCGAGAGAATCGCCTGCCCATCGACATGATGTTGGAGACACCAACAACCTTTGCGCCGACTGTCAAGCACTGGGTTCGTCAGCATGGTGAGGTGCTGAAAGGGAACCACCAGGAGGCCCTCCGCAACACCATCAAGGTGGCAAAACACCGGGCCAAGTATGCTGACCGTGGGGCAAAAACGTTCGAGTTGCGGCCGGGTGACCACGTACTCATCAAACACCACGGTCCTGGTCGCAACAAAATGCAGCACGAGTTCAAGGATGATGTGTACGTGGTCATAAAGCGCCTCCGGCCGGAACTCGACGTTTATGTCATTCAGCCTTTGGCAGGCGGCGAACTTTCCACTAGAAATGTGGACCAGCTGAAGCGAGTGCCCATTCCATATGGACAGCCAGAGAGACTGGACGATACTGAGCCTCCTGTCCATTTGGAGTGCGGAAATGATGTGCCACCCACGTTTACGTTTCAGGAGCCACCTATTCTGGTGACTCCAGACACCCCCAGTGAAAGATCAACTGTGCCCGCTCACCAAAGTACCAAGCCGTGTCATTGCTAAGCCCAAGAGTGTCAAACCGAACAAGGTGCAAGCTGCTACGCCTACACCTCTGCGTCGGTCTGCACGCTTGCGGCAGAAACCATTAAAACTTTTAGTAACGTTGACAGCTTGAATGTGACCAGTGGGCCTTTGAAGGTGTGCCTCTGCAACTTTAAATGCCCACAAGACATTAAAGCTTCAATATTCCTCCAAGTGCATCGGATGCTTAAATAGTGTTAGGAAAATAGGACAAATTAATATTGAGTAAATTGTTTTGGGCTTATTGTTTTTACTTAAAGAGACTGTCTTAGGTGAAGGATTGCTTAAGGTGATAGGTTAATTTAAAATTATTGGATTTTTAGTTAGTACAGTGCATCGGATTTTGATTTGTCATGGATTGGAATCCAAGGCACCGGTACTGTGTTTTCAAGTAGTACAATGCTTTGAATTTTGATGTCTTAAATGAATATTGGAAATCAAGGCATCGGTACATCTGTGTCTTTCTAGTACACAACAGCTGTGCAGTTGATTTCATTTTCAAACTTAGTCCGCTGCGTAGGTATTTTTCCAAATGATAATATCCTATGTCAGTTTTCTGCTATGTATAACTTAGTTTGAAAATGACTGTGTGAGTCCAAGTCTACAGTATAATAGTGTAGACAAGAGAGCCTTGGTCACTAGTGCTATTTTGCTATATTTGTGGTGTACCATGTGGATGGTACTGTTTGATAATGTGTTTTGATGTTATGTCGTCATTGGGCCCAATGTGTTCTTGTGTTTTTGGATTTATGGTTTTGGTATTTATACAGCGAGGTCGCTGTATTGTTAAGGCCGATGGGAAAATGTAACAGAGTGAACCCGATGTTCCTCTGTGTACCTAGGCCGATAGCACTTATGACCATTGCTTCTCGGATTTCACTCGTGTCGACTGCTAGCTATGACGTGCGCCGCTCGCGGTGCCCTGCCAAACGCAGCGTTAAGTGTTGTGTACGCGATAGCTCAGTGTACATGTTGTATGGTATATCGGTTTTGACCATGTATTGTAGCCAAATTACAACACCATTGCTTAGTATTTAGCATGGTTAGATTTGGCCCAGGTAATAGTTTTTTGTAATGCATATGTTTTTAGGTTAATTATAACCGATCAGAGTGATAATGGCGATTTAGTAGCCTTTTTTATTTTCTGTGGCACTTCTGAGACCGCTTTAAGAATAAATATAAACTTTCCACTAATAGCCCATAATCTCAAATTAAATCCAGAGTACAGCTGGTAAAAGTTCTTAAATTTATATTTAACGATTATATTTTTACACTATGTAGTTCAGAAGATATTCTAGCTCCTAGGGCTGGCAGTACTATAATACGGATTTGCCATTTATATCAGTGCCAGACCCCCGTACCGACGCTGAACTTTGCACCGACGCGTGGACTTTGTACCAACGCGGAGACAGCAGCGTGCCTCTATAAGTACAGCTGCTCGCGTGGCAGACTTTCTTTTTTACCAAACGTGCAAGACTCACAGTACCAGCAATTAACTTCTGGCACCGGTGCCTTGGAGGAAAACAGTTTTTTTTTTAACCTAAACTGCGCGGGTTTTGGAGACCCTGTAAGTACTCAGTTTTTTATATTGTATTTGGTGCATTACTATTTTGTACTATTTGATGACATTGTGATGCTGGATGTTTTGATGATTTTCTTGAGCATGAAATTGACATGATTGCCAGACCGGTCGGCACTAGCCATTCTGTGAGGCTAGTTTGATTCCATTTGTTTTCTGCTAGACGATTATTTACATGCTAGTACATTTCCATGTAATGCTGCAGTGAGGAAATTTGTACACAAACTTTTGTAACAATGTTGATGTGGAAGATATCATGTATGAATTTTGCCTTAGAAAACTTAACGTGTCAGAATGATGCGGTGCTTAGCGTGCATGACCGACCGCACGTAGTCAGTTGTGACTAGGTGATAGTTTTCCCTCGGCGCATAACCGTGGGAGTAAATGGGAGTGCACTTATGCCCCTAATTAAAATGATTCGCTAAGTTTGGTCTTGCTGGCAATCATGACAATTGACTACATTGCTTGCATGGTGGATGTACCATAATGCGCGCATTTTCTGTTGTTCATTTAATGCTATTTCTTAGTGGTTGATTGTTTAGTTGTTGTTGCTGTGGTAGAGATTTAAGGTATTTCATAGTTAGGGATGATCTTTATTTTATTTAGTTCTATGTTTTCTGGAGTCTCCCCTTCTCTATCACCGAAACCCCACCCGGGTCTGCCCTGGGGGACTTGGGTGGGGTTAGGTATTTTTTAGTTCCCAGGGTCACCCTGGTCAGCCCCACAGGGTGGGTTTTTCTCTCTATTCTGGGGCATGTGTTTCTGTCTACCCTTTGTCCATTCACCTGTATTTGCCTTTTTTAAAACTCTCCCTATTGTCTGCACTGCCTGTAGCTCTTGATATTGGATGTGTGTTGCTAAATGGTCTTAGCTTTATTTAGGCCCCATGTGTTAGGTTTATTTAATGTATTTGACCGGCTGGCGACATACATTCAATGTTCTGTTTATTTTTTATTTTATTTTTTTTTTCACAAGCAGTGCAGGCACGTCCTGAGAAAGCCTTGTTGCTGTCGGGACGTTAAGCAATGTACAATCAATCAATCAATTCTCTATCACCGAAGCTAGGGAGGGCGGCAGCTTTGCGTGATGTTCCCGCGTTGGTGACGTCACTCACAGCTGACTCAGTCTCTTAGGCGCCATGTTTGTTTTTATTCTGAAACTTCCGCTTAAGTTGTTTATACGTTGCTATGCCGGACCGTATGCCATGCCTAGCCATAGGTCGAGTGACTGGCTGATGGATTGATTGATTGGTTCATTCAGTCACTCATTCCATTCATTAGTCATTTGTTTATAGGTCTTTTATTATTTATTTTGACTTTAGCCATTATTTGCTTCCTATTTTATGACTAAGTATTTCACTTGACATAGTGCATAGGTTTGGTTCACATCACTGATAGGCATTATTAGCCTGTGTGACAGGAAGCGATATAGGTCATCTTTGTTATGCGACCTCAAGGGTCATTGTTCACTACAATGTGTAATAAGTAAGTGAAGCCTTTGAGTGACTGTAAGAAATACAGGACATTTGTTATGCGACCTCAAGGGTCATTGTTCACTACTATGTGTATGAAACTTAAAGGTGCTTTGTAGCCATATTAAGTGCACCATGCCTCTATTTAGTGCATGGTGACATTCATTAGATTGCATTTTGGTAGATATACTTTATTCTAGGCTATCTTATGTTACATGCACATAATTTCCCTTCAAGTACACATCTTCGTCATGAATGACTGCAGGGTGTGTAGATGTTTGCGTTCTTCGTTGATGTTCAATGTTTGCGCTTGTGTCTGCGGTGTGAATGTAATAAAGACCGAGTGAATGATAAGGTTGTGTGTACGTCCTTATTCATTTGATGGTAAGTCGGTTGTATTGTGAGTTCCTTTTTGTGTCGTGTTACTTTCACATTACTTTCCCCTTGATACATTTCTATATACTATTCCTTAGTGCCTAGTCACATAGCTATTGTACCGCTGGCATAGCATCTGATTTAATTTGGTATTTTACTTTTGCTATGTTATTTTTAGTACTTTGCATTTAACTTGATGTGGGCTGACCTGTTAGGGAGGCCCCGGTCAGAGTGACTACCCATTTGTTAGTCATTTGCGTGCTCGCCTTACCAGGTCTGACTGCATAGCGCACTTACGTATTGGTGCTCTGCTTTATTCTTTGACTTGTGCTTTGCATGACTTTGTAGTTAGTATTGTGACTTATATTTTTCATTTTATTTGCTATCATGTCTATTACTACACATTCTATATGTTACACGACCATCACTTTGATTTTGTCAGTCTTTAAAATCAAAGTGTTGTACGTTCACTGCATGTTGATATATGCCTTAGTTTAGTTATGTGCCTTGTTTATTGTATTCTTGGCACCATTACTGATTACCTGTTTGTTTATTCTACAGGTACTGCTTTCTGCTTTCTGGTTTCTACTTTCTAGTTTTGTTAGAAATAAAAGTTTAGCTCAACATGAACGAGTCTCAGTCTCACTAAGTCCAACCACCACCATCTAATCTTAATTTTCCGACTCCTACTACCTCACCCCATCACACTTGCTTTCTCTCTCATCTTATCTCGCATCGACTATTGCAACTCTCTCCTTTCTGGCCTCCCTCACTCCACCACTTTCACTCTCCAGCGCGTCCAGAACAATGCTGCCCGCCTTGTCTTCAAAAAGAAAAAATCCGACCACATCACTCCCCTGCTCAAACTCCTTCACTGGCTCCCCATCCCCCAACGCATCCAATACAAGACTCTGTCTCTCTGCTACAAATCCCTGAACAACTACGCTCCTACCTATCTCTCCAACACTATCTACCCCTACACTCCTTCCCGCTCCCTCCGCTCCGCCTCCGACCCTCTCCGCCTCCACAACCCCCGCACCAAACTCAGCACTTTCAGCTCCCGCTCCTTCTCCGTCTACAGTCCATCCACCTGGAACACTCTCCCACTCTCTCTCCATCAGAAACACTCTCTCTCCCCCTTCCAGTCCGCCCTAAAAACTCACCTCTTTCGATAGTTCTAGCACTATATCACCATTAATGTATTTGTGGTACATGAGTCATTGTCTAAAGCGTGCGCATGCGCGCACGAGTTGTGAGTGCGTGCTTAGAGTTATAATTATTATAAGATAAGCGCATTATAAATACCGTAATTATTATTATTATTATAAAAGATGTTTCTTAAGTCCCTTCTATTTATAGAAGGGACTTTTTAGGACGGGTCGCCATGGGGCAAATTTAATAGCATGTCCATTGTGTCAAAGGTGGGCAGGCTAAATCTCTAACAATTAAAGTAACAGGATAAAAATTACGTCAAGTCTAGTTACGCTAATGTCGCTGCTGAACGTATATTTGGCGCGAAGCTGCATATGTATGTATGTGCGTATGTATGTATGTATGTGTGTGCGTATGTATGTAAACAAGAGAATCTCCGATATTTCTGTACACACAAGCTTGAAACTTGGTGAAATACTTTCTTAAGTGGGTGGCTAAGAGAGCCTCCCAGCATATTGTAATTGAATGTCTCATTGAAGACATAAACAACTGTTTATAGGAAGTCGGTTGACCCAGATTAGAGTCCATAATTTTGGTCATATTTACTTGAACTTTTGATTATAGAGAGTTTGGAGAAAGACATTGGATGAGTTTGTTCGCAAGCTTTGTAGCCTTTTAACTTCTTTAGTAAAAATTAATTCTTTTCAGAAAAGAATTAAAACATTAAAAAACCTTGACTTCTAGAGAAGGTCAGTGGCGGTGACATAAAAGAGGCAACTCCATCACCATGCAGACACTGACATAATACTCTAAATATAACGTCATTCTCTCGTGTGCGCGGCTCGCTCTCTCTCTCTCTCTCTCACAAACATGCATGCATCTGCAGCAGGAATAGATCCTCATGTACCCTCCAGGTGCATGAGGATCTATGCCTCTTGGAGATGTTTGGAGCGCGCGCGCACCCACGCACCAATATGCACACACATTTCAACGTGCTTTCAGAAGAGCATGCAGGTGACCTGTGTACTTAGTATATCATGTAGCTAGGTAAAGTCAACCTGCTTTCACACAAATCGTAGCAAGACTGAAATTGTTCCATGCAGTTCTAGTTTTGTCACCATTTTCTTAAGCCTATGAAGCCAAAGTAAAACTCATATCACGTAAAATATAAAATTACGTAAAAACTAAAACTTACATCATGATGACATTTGACAAATCAATGACGCGTATGTCCTGCGCCCCTTATAGAACTGACTGACGCATTGGCAGATCTGCGAGTCTTTTTCAATAGGAGATAATTCAACATCAGAATCAGGTCAAAGACAAAAGGCAGAGACCATTGACAGGGAGGACAGCTCTCATATAGAAGGGATTTAGCAGACCACAGAGCACATCCTCCATGACTGTAGGAACCACCAGCTGCTGAGGGAGGAGATGTGGCAGAAGCCCGCCACTCTACAAGAGAGATATAAGGATGGAGAATACAACAGATTTTTTGACGACGTCAATTTTTCAATGTTTTTGATCACAAATCGCTCATCTAATGACACACCCCGTTTTTTTAGGTTTCTCCTTATTTTTTTCAGTAAAATAAAGGTTTCCAAAATCAATGTCATTTAAAATTAATATTTTTTATTATAAAATGAATCAAGACGAATTACTTCTTCTAAATGATATCAACGCTGTAGAAAACAAAGATTTAGACTCTAAGAAACAGCGTCTTTTGTCTGTGATTGTCTCAGGCAAGTCAAAGGCTTATCTCGGAAAACAATACATGACAGAGGATATTGAATCTCTCACCGCTGACGAACTATTAAAACTTCATTCAAAATATGAAAACCACATTGCCTCACTAATGACTCGTGATTTGAGTCGATCTCTTGTATGCCTATACACAAAAGCAGTGAGTCACTTTCTACCTGTGGATAGTGACAGTCTTTCACACGACCTTGAAAGCAATCCTATTGTTTCAAGTTCAATTGGCAAATTAGCATGTGTCATGTTTTACAAGTTTGGAAATTACCTTGCACCTGTCGTAACATTGCTTGTTACCGGGAGCCATATTGATTTCTCAAAAATAAATTTTACTGCAGAAGAAAATGGACGAGAACAAGATGACTACACAACAGAACCCCGACCCTGTTTTGACACAGGTTCAAACTGTGACTAAGGCTAAAAGTCCAGGGAGGGTTGAGGCTGGAAAGAGAGTAGCTGCATTGAACAAACAAAGAAAGTTAGAACTACTGCAAAAGGTACATGTAACTGACCCACAGTCAATAACATCATTGGTGACACTACCGTCAGGACAGCCAGGACCATCACACCCTCATCAAAGTGAGAGACAAACAACTAAGTCTGACCCTCAATCAACAAAATATATAATTGCCGGATTTGTTGTCGGATTTGGTTACGTAGGTTATCAATTATACAAAAAATACAAACCACAGACTCGTACAGTGACCAAAAAATCAGACACTCCAAAAACAAAACCAGAAGTCGCCACATTACCAGTAACACCCAAAGCCGTTGACCCATTTTATATGCAGTAAATAAAAATATTATTTTAATTTTTCTTGCCTTAGAAAATGAATGACTCAAAAAATTTAATGAACCTTGTGTATCACTCTGCAGTAATCAGTGGATTAGCAGTAGCTTATTCTATGCTGGGGAAAAGTCTACTCAAAATGAAATCAGCAGACTTGAGTAGACTTGATTTCGAAGACAGTGCTAAGCTAATTGTAGTTGTCACAGCGTCTATTGCGACAAAAGATTTTCTTGTTAAGCAGGGAATTATTCCAGAAAATGTTTCTATGTAAATAAAATAAATATGGCGACGATAGCTATTATGATTGGGGGAGCGATGGTTAACGCATTGGCTTTCAGTGGCTCAAACTATCTCTTTTCAAAAATGGGTAGAGAAGAATCAGCAGAAGAAATGAAACGTCACAATGAGGCAACAGAAAAACTTGCTCAAGCCCAGCAGGAATATGAAAAGAATAGAATTGAGAAACTTGATTTCATCAATGAAAAACTCAGGCTTGAAGGCCACGCACAACATACGTTTTCAAATACAGACGAAGCAATCAGGGAATATTTTCTTGTCACAGGTGAAGACATGTCTATCCCTAAACCGAAACTAAGTGACTATTACAAACCAAGCACACAACAAAGAAATGGGGAGATAATCTTTGTTCTAGTGGGAATGACATTTGTTTATTTTACTGGAGTTTTTATTGCTAGAAAAAATGGCAGCCGAAAATAAACTATCAAAAATATATTACTCACCATCAGGCTATTGGAAAGGAGCAACCGCTATTCAGAAATTACATGCCGCTGTGGGCGGAGATATAACACTCAATCAGGTCAAGCAATGGTTACAGAGACAGGCAATTTGGCAGATATATTTACCTGCTCCAAGAAAAATAACGAGACCTCATTTTGAGAACACTACCCCCAATGACACACACCAAATGGACCTCCTGTTCTTACCCCATGACACAATAAGAAAGAAACGATACAAGTACGCATTAACTGTCGTAGACATTGCTTCAAGATACAAAGACGCTGAACCCATATCTGACAAAACAGCCAGTACAGTTGCTACTGCTTTATCTAGTATCTATAAAAGAGGCCCTTTAAGATACCCCAGACTAGTGCAGGTTGATGATGGATCAGAATTCAAAGGTGCAGTTAATCAGTTATTTGCTAAGCATGGTGTACTGGTCAGACGAGGCATTCCAGGTGTGCACAGATCGCAGGCAATTGTTGAAAACTTTAACAAACAGTTATCAGAAAGACTTTTCAGTTACCAGTATTCTAAGGAACTCATGCATGACACACGTAACACTGAGTGGGTTAAGAGATTACCACATGTGATAAAAGCAATGAATAATGAAGGCCACCCTAAACCCGCTGATGCTATTAAATTGAAAACAATTACAGAGCCAAAAACAATGTCAACCCCACCTCCAGACACAAGCTTGTTTACTAAACAGGTGAGATATTTATATCAGCCAGGGGAGGCTGAGAACGACGACAGACGCAGGGCAACAGACCCCATCTGGTCAACGTCTGTACACAATATAAAAAAAATAATTCCCGGCGCAGACGCAACAATATATTACCTGTACGACCCTGCACCCCAGAGGGCATTTGTCAGAGAAGAATTACAGATTATTCCCCCAGACACCGTTACTCATTTCAGTAACTAAGTCGTCAATTAATTCATCAACCAGTTCATCACAAATATCTTCAGATAACTTGAGCCTGTAATGACCTGGTGCATAAGCTTTTTCCTTACTGTGAAAAACACGTTTCGTGTCCCCAACTGCAAGTGATTTCTTATGTGTTTGAATTATTTCAAGATTATGTTTGTTTGATCTCAGTGACTTGTTTGGATAATCAGGCATTAGTGCACCATCTAACACTTGCTTGTAATGTTCATGACGAATGTCTTTATTTTTTATCGCTGTTTTTTTTATTCCTTTGGCTTTTGACTGACTACCTTTCTGGTGCAGTATAGAATACATTTTGGATCTCAGTCCAACATACTCAACTATAGGCACACCATTCAGTTCATCCTTAAACTTACCAGGCACTTTCTTGTTTTGTGTGCTAAACAGCGGGTGATCTTTAGGATAGTCAGATGTGTCATACATGTGTAACTCTGTTTTCATGTCTTCGTAAAAGTCTTCAGTAGGCACGTCTATTATCATAGAGTCAGTGTCAGTGTATAACAATCGACACTCAGGATATTTTGGTTTGAAGTAATCATAATAAAATTCAAGCATCAACAGTTTTGACAACTCAAGAATTGCCATACCAATGAATACTGGCTTGTCCAGTTTAACAATCTTTTTTTTGAGTGACACAGCATACAATGATGAATGAAATTCTTTGTACCCTGTGTACTGTGGCTTACCTGTAAGTTTAATTGCACCCGATTCAGTTGTGACCAGTCTCACATCTTTTCTGTGATGAGGATTTTCCATTGTCTTGCCAAAACAGGCATTGTTCATAAGCTTAAAGAAGTCTTTGTCAAATGCAGTGTTGCCGTCTCTGGCACGAAGGGTTGTGTTCTTCATTATGTAATCTTTCATGAAAGCACTCTGATCAAATTGAATTCCTCTGTGAACTTTCTTTAGTACTAACCCGTGTCTGATGTAAAACTGCAACAAGCGGTAGTGACAAACGTAATTGAATTTGTCATTTAGATTCGGTACAAGTTTAGTGTCTTCTTTTTTCCCCGTCATACTCATTTTCTCAACAGCCAACGGATAATCATTATGGTAATCGTGTAGATGGTGTGGGTACTCCAGGTCTACTTCAAAGATCCAACCCTTCGCGTCGTTTCGGTCATGATTCATAATATTGTTTGTTATGTCTGTTATGTCATACTGTGACAAATCATACAGACAAAAGTTTTTCAAGGGCAATAATTCACACATCGCGAACCCATACAAATTGTTAGCGTCAAGGTACGTAATGAATGACCTTGACCCAGGGTTTGAGGGGTCAAGGTCCGGACCGTCCAGATATTTATTGTTGGCCCTGGCGTAGTTATTTGCTGCAATACTAATCCCTCCCCTCAATCCACGTTCCACCATTTCACCCATCGTACGATCAGACAACAGGTCTATAAATATCTTACTGGATTTCAAAAATGCATCCCATGTCATGCCAGGACTAGTGATGTAACAAGCAGGGTCAAGTCTGTAGTGTAACAAACCCTTCTCACGGTAACTTTCAAATACATCTGCTAGCAAGCAAACGTCAGCTTTCAAATACTGGTCGTGATAGTCACCAATTGTCTGACACCCTAACTTCCCCCACGCATCAAGAGCATGCTGATATTCAGAGTCAGAAATACCTTTTCCAGTTAGTGTAGAATAAAATTTCTCTTTTGGTGGCAGTCTTGTTTCTTCAAACACAACCCAGTGATCAATGTACTCATACGGATACACACCTTTCTTAATCAAGTCTGGCTCAAAATATTTACTCGTTATTGGATACTCAGTCAGTCCTTCTGCCAGACTAGCCAATCCTAAAGACAAATGTTGCATGGAGTCATAAAATGCTAATTTATCTAACCTAAAAGTTAAGTATTTCTCAGTTGTCTGGGCAATACAACTTATGTTTTTGTACGACTCATCCACAGCCTGCATGATGATGTGTGAATCATATCCTTTGAGATTGTGAAAAAAGATTGGTAACTTATATGTCTTAGGATCTGTTTTTAATAACAAGTTACAATTGTTATGTGCAGCGCCTCTGTAATGCCCAGTTATGTGATCGTGGTCACGAACTTTATCACCCCCTAAAGGTTGTTCACAAATCCAACACGTCTCAGCTGTATCAAATTTCAGTTTGTCTTCTTCTGTCATCACTAAAGGCATCTGACATGTTGTGAGATACTGTACTACCTGACTATACAGATGTCTCATTTCTGTTAAAAACAAACATGCTGCATTTTCTCCCCTGTAGATAACAGGCTCTGAATGCTGTCCGTCTGACCTAACAAGAATGTATCCAAAAGAACACACCACTTGGTCACTCAATTTTATAGTCTTTGGTAATGACTCTGGAACAGGACCCTCATAGGGTACAACCAATGATTCAAAATCTGCATACACTACAAATGGCAACTTTTGCTGATTCCCATAGTTCTTAAAATAAACCTTGCTGCCAGGATCTGGATACTTAAGTACAGTTTGTATGTCATCAGCTGATCTGCAGTGTAAAACATGTTTGTGCGCTACGTTTATGGAGGAGAATCTTTGTAAACATCTCTTACACACTTCCTGTTTACCATTATGTTTTGATACATGATTATGAATTAGTCGTGACATACTCCTGATAATTGTGTAGTGGAAGTTATCACCAGAGCTTATTAATAACATATCAACATGTCTATCTTCTGACTGACCGTAGGTTGGGGCAATTGGTGATACTCTTATTGGTTGTAACTTGTCAACAGACTCATTATCCCACACATACACATTTACAGATATACCAGGATTTAGTTTTTCAAACAAGTCTATGTCTTCTATTTTAACAGGGAACTCAATGCCACTGAAGTTGAGTTCATTTACAAATTTAGTGTAGTTAGATGCACGTTCAGGCTTTGATTTTACAAAGTGTAGTTTAGCAAGCACACACCACATGAAACAATAGTTGTCATTGTTCTGTATATTAACAACAGCCTTTTTGTTTGCAACCTCTGTTGGCAGTGGTATCCATGCTTTACCTAATATAGGATGATACCTAGACTGCTTTAATTGCAGTTCATGTACATGTCCTTCGTGCCAGCCAGACCCCTTCATTTTTGCACTGTCAATTGCCTGTAGAAAGTCTGGTAATAGTCTGTCTCTAAACACGTTTTCTAATTCTCTTCTTGTGTTAACTGTGTGTTGTCTTGTTGATATGTACAATACAATCACTTCACCGTCCACCCTAGTGAATTCGATTTTCGCAACAATCTGAATCTTCACACTGCCTGTCAGAAGATTTTGTTGTATGACAGAAAAAGAGTTTTCTATTGATTCATAAACATTATTAGTATTGGATATAGGTAAGTTTGTTGTGTGAAACACGTTTCTTAAACCAGATGAGCCAGGGTTTGATGGGCCAGGGCTTTGAGCATTGTCCGTCATTTTTATTTGTCCGACAAAATAATAAATAAAAAATATTACCGCTTGCTCACCCTGTGTAATACCACTTTATTAACTGTAACACTGTCAATATAAACATTTAGTTTGCGTAGTTGTTTAAATATGCTATAACAAACTTCCCCTAACCAGCCATAGTTGGTATCATCAACTTTAAAAGTAGGTGTCTTTAAATCAACTGTCATGTGCTCCACATTTGGATGCTCATCAACATAATCCAAAGTCACACTATATGTAACATATATTTCTGATGGTGCTGAAAGGCTTATGTAAGTCTGTTTGGGTGTTATTAAGTCAGTAAAGTGCATAACATCTTTGAAAAGGTGTGTGAGATCAAGCACCTGTATGATTTGTCCGTCTGTCATTTTTATTGGACAAACAAATGTATAAATTAATTTACATCAATTTACTAACCCATACCCTGTGGGCTGATCTGTCTTTAAAATGAGCTTTAGATGCTTAGTTGATTTCAGTTTATTTTTTACATCATCTCGTTCATGCTTATTTGGGATGACATCATTCTCTCTGAGACAGTCTTCAAAGCTGTCACGATCCTTACAGTAAAACAAACAGATAAACTTTATCTGATCTCGAAAATCTTTCAGTACAGCATTATATTTCTGAGTAAGAATCCATACACTTACATTTGCGTGTCTGCCACTGAAGGCAAGTTCTGCTAGAGTGTTTCTCTTCTTGACAATGTCTTTCTCTGCAGAACAGTCATCAACTATGAACAACGTTGGCTGTCCTTCAAATTGCTTGTAAAAATATTGTAGGTAGTCATTCAGTTTTTTCTCAGGGTCAACTAAGTATATGTTGTTGTCAGTCCAAATGAATAAACGGTTGTGATAAGCTTTGTTGTGTTTGATTGTAGGACAAAATATTACAATGTTTTCAAAGTGGTGTATGTATCTTGTTTGTAAGAGGTTAAGTACAAATTCAGTTTTCCCACACCCTGTGGCACCACAAAACAATCCACAGTGTGGATCAAGGGTCATCAAGCTCAGGTTCATTTTAATACACAATATAATTTTAATATATGTGTCCACTCAGTCTGCTTTCTGCAATATTGAGTTGTGCGTCATATATCAGGTACAAATATATGTTTATGGGTGCAGCAGTTTCAACCTTCTTTTGTATCTGAATTGTTATTCCATCACTACCGTTCTCGACAGTTCGTCCTGACCCATGAAGGTAGTCGTCATCTGTACTACGAAGATCTAACCAAAGTGCATATTTGTTTGTAAGGTATTGTCCGATCCTAACGTCATACAGATGTAGATCTTTGCACGCAATGTTTGCTGGTTTATCTCTAATCCTTCCACCCGCAAAATACTTTGTGGTTTCGTCATAGTGTTGATAAGGTAACATTCCTGAAGCATACACTTGATTAGGGCGGCCTTCAATTGTGCAGGACAAATGTGTAATCTTAGGATTGTAGAATTTTTCTGAATCCCTTTTGTATGGACTCACCGGTTCAACAAACAACATAAGAATACCTTTCAGTGACCTGGCTGGTGTGTTCAAGTTTATGTTCCACATTGGGTCACTCTTGTCTTTGGGTATTAAACTATGTCTAATCACACAATGTCATAATAAATTGGCAGTCTTGACTGGTATTGATTTTGAATGAGTCTGGCTAGTTCAGTGTGTGTAACAATTTCATATTCCAAGGAAATGTTAGAGATCTTATATGTTGCATCTGTGGCAGAAGATTTTATAACTTTGGAGTAGTCATTGAAAGTTAGTTCAAAGCTCAGACGGTCATTCAGTGCCCCTTGATAATAAGGCAAATGTGCTGTGAGGATTTCAAACTCAAGTGGAATGTAGAATCTGGTTCCATATGTTTCAGCTATAATAACGTCATTGGCTGCTGACGTTGATTTATCTCCAGCATTGATTCGAAGTTTACCAACATTATCAGACTGTATGCCTTGGTAAATACGGTCTTCTCGTTCTTCTCTTGTGAGCCAAAGATCTTTGTAACAGTAGAACACATCTGAGTCGTCAAGACTAAACACTTCCTGTCCTTCAAGTTTTACTTTAATAGTTCTAACAATTGCTCTGCCAAGATTGTCAACCAGTGTTCTGTTTACATCTGCGTCTGATGATAGTTCAATATTAAAAGCAAGGCGTGCAGTGCCAGGAACGATAACGTCACTGGGACCTAGGTTTGGAAACTTGACTGTAAGTGTTTGGTTCTGGTCTATGGTACTTGGATTGTTTGTGATGACGATTGATTGTCTTATGCCCTTAACACCCAGAGGCTCACGTAGTTTTCTGTATGGGTCTAACTTTGATCCGTAAGACTGTGTCATTTTTATTATGCACAATAAAAAATAATAAATTAATAAAACAATGGCAGCAGGAGGATTTAATCATGAAGATTTTGAAATGGATGACATAAATGTCTCAGATACCAGTATCACAGATATGACTGGAATGGTAACTACTTCTCCTTTGTATCATGAACTGTTAAAAGACAAAGTAAACTCATTTTATGACAGTGTTGGAGCACGCCCAGATGTAATAGATCCTAACCAATTTGAATATGATAAAGGGCACTTATTTGTAAATACAGACAGAGGGAAAATATATCTAACACATAAAAATAATCCTTCTAAGTTTAGAGCTTTAAGTACAATTAAAGGTGAAGTCGGTGGTAACTCTGGGTTGGCAAGGTATCTTGGAATTGGAGGGTCTCCCGTTCCCCCAAGACTGGTTAGTGTTCTTCACGACACGCAATTAAACTTGCCAACAGGGCAAGAGATTGAAATGGCACCAGTAACAAGCCTACCAGAAATAGCAAACACTGTGATACAAGAAACCTCATTTACTGAAGGACAAATAAATGACGCTTTGAAAACAATAGATGATCCACCTTTGTCAATGAGAGAGATTATGGGTTTGGATAAATCACTGCAGACAATAAGAGGTGAGATGGTAAACAATGTTGCCAAACTAGGTGAGCTTGATAAACACATAGAACGTGAAAAAGAGAAACTGGCTACCGCAGACAATGGAAATCTTGACACAGAAATGAAAGAAAGAATTCAACACAGATTAAATGATTTGCAGATAGAAAGATCAGGTCGGTTAGAAACCATTAGTATTGGGAGACAAAAACTGAAATCACAGGTCAACAGAATTAGAGAAACTATTCAGAAAATACTTCACGAAGACACTACTCTGGCTGAGAGACTTAAAACACTTTTCAGAGAACAGGGTATCACAATTGCTAGTTTAATTACAGCTCTTGGATTTATTATCAGTACTGCTGTGTTGGCTGTCTCCGGTGCCGGGGTTGGTGGGGGTACAGCCCTGACACCGGCACCACCAACCCCGGGCCCCCCGACTCCCACAGATCCAAAAGATTTACAGTCATGGGTAAAGAAACAGTTGTCTCACATATCAGACTTGCTTAAGAAATTGGCTCTGAAAGCAGTGGACGCTTTGCCTGGCATAATTGGCACTGTTGTCAGCTGGTTGATTAGTACAGCGGCAAAGGCAGTAGGGTTTATGGCAGAGCATGTGTGGGTCTTTTTGGTTACAGTAGGAGGGTTGATGGTGGGTTATTTAATGAAACAGATAAAGAAGTAAAACTCCTAACCCTGTTAGACCTATTACCAATGCAGTTCTTTCTGACTCATGAGTGTCAGGGGTTGACTGTACTGGTTGTATGAGTGCCGGTGTTGGGGCCAGGGCCAGGGCCGGGGTTGGGGCCAGGGCCGGGGGTGTTACCGTCTGTAATGATTTTAAGGGCTGAACATGTGTGGTTGTGGCCCCTAAGTTTACAGATTGATTGAAACCTAGTTTTTGACCAACACCTGCAACAATGATTTCATTATTATAATTTGTTATTGTTCCCATTTGGAGTTGAAGGTCAGATGGTAACATGTATAACCCGATTCCAACTACAAAGTCAACTTTTGATCTGGCATATCTGAGTACGTCTTGGTAGCGTTGTATGCTTGATGGGAGATCAACTGATGAATTTACTGAATCTTCAAGATTTGCAAGAAACTGTTTTTGTGCTTCAAACTTTCCACTTCCATTCAAAATGTTTGATTTTGTTAGTGATTGTGCACCTAGTATACACCAGACATATGTTCTGATAGACTCATTTACGCGCTCAACTCCTGCTTGAGTAAACCCGTCACTTTTGTCTAAAATAAATGTGGTCCACGCATTAGTCTGCTTCTGCTCTATTGATCCTAACCAGACTTCAGATTTTGATGAGAATGAAGTGTACCCAGGGTAGTAATCTTGAGGGTATTGTCTGTGACTCAAAGCGTAATACAATGTACCCATGCCATGGTGATCATCAAGTTTTTGTGTGAAGTCATACTTTGTACTGATATTAAACTCATTACAGATGCGTTCAAATGCTTTCATATCCATAGGGTTATTAAACCTGTTGAAACTGGATTCAGTGGGCAGTGGTGTATGAAGTTCTGACAGTATACGTCTAAGCTGGTAATACACGTGGAAACGATACACAGACCTAATCAGTTTGTTTGAGTGATTCAAGTGGTCTGTAAATGAAACACCACAGCCTGTAGTTGAACATAGTATTGCAAAGTTGAGTTGGTTTTGAAACATCTGTAGTGGGCTTGAAGACCACTTTCTTGCAGTAGAGTCATCTGTTATTGGAGGGTTTATGTAATGGTCAAACGGATTTGGTACTTTGACTTGAAATAGATCTTGTACGCTTGCGTCAGACACAGCTATGTCAAGCTGATTTAGTTGAATTATTTTCTGTTCATAAGTAGGTGCGACATTGTATTTGGCATCCACATTAAATTGAAATGCGTTTGTAGTGGTGATGGTTGGTGATTTAAATTCCATCCTTTTTTATATGAGATAATAAAAATGTTTATTACCTTAACAAATCTTGACACAAGCAAACCAATGTGGTTAACTAATGGGATTGATAATCGGGATGGTAGCAAGGCTGCAGCTATCCATGAATTGTTCTACACAGTAAAATGGTTTAATGTAGAAGATGATATATATAATAAAGTAATTTTTGATGGTAAGACTGAAGCTTTACCACCCGGGTATTATGACTTTTGTACTATAGCTGAATGGTTTCAAAGTAATTTTAAAATTAAAGCAACTTTAAATCCAGCTAACCTACTTGTTACATTAGAATTTCTAACACAAAATTGGTTAAGGATTTCAGATAAATTTGCATATTTACTTGGATTTTATATTGACGAAGATTGGTATAGATCAGATAATTTAGGTGAAGCTATGTCTGGTATTATAACAATGAAGACCAAAAAACTTAAAATAACTGGAAAACGTCCTGTCAATTTGTCAGTACACACAGTGCTAAATGTTTATTTGAAAGAACTAAACACATCTGAGAATGTTCACAATGGAAAGCCTTCAACTTTGTTGAAATGCTTACCAACTGGAACTGCTCCGTATTGTGAAAGTGTAGTTGTTAGATTTCCTAATTTGCAGTTTAAGAAATTAGGTTCTAGTTTCTTTGAGTCACTGAGTATATCTGTAACTAATCAGGATGACAAACCAGTTCTTATGCATGATTTTAGTGTTGTGTTGGAAATTAAATAATTTTATTTTTGTTTATAAAAAATGAGTGGTGGTCCAAAGTCGAGAATCATACCAGTTGCATGTCCAGTAACAGAATGGAAAGATTTGGCAGACGTCCAGGATTTTGAGAAGGAAGGGGATGTTGGAGAAATATATGGTTTTGAACTTGATTCAAATGGCATGTACAAGAGGAAAGTAATTGTTGACATGAAAGACGGTGAAAAACAGATTCCTAAACTTGGTCAGCTACGTGATGTTACTGTACCTACTCCACCTGTAAATAATTCGCCCTACAACTTAATACATGTGGGAAATAAGTGGGTGGTTTCACCTGTACCTGTTCCACCACCCACAATTGACTGGGACATAAAGTTGGAATTTATTAGTCCTTATGTATACACTGATGACGAAGGCGCCTTAGTGTTTAGGAAGGTTGTTAACTCGGGGCCGCTTATTGTAAGCCTTGTTCCAAGTTTTGCCCCAGACAACAATAGCAGAGAAAAACTGAAAGTTGAAAATTATGAGAGACGGCGGTATCTTCTTACAGCTAGAAAGGGTAGATCAGATACTTCTGTTGTGTTTATGCCAGCAAGCTTAGTCATGGCTAGAGAAGCAACAATAGTATTTGAAATTATCATGAAATCAGTAACTACTGCTAAAGAGGCTCAAATTGCACAGGGAATTAAACTAACATGGGACGAAACAGTAACAGAATCATCAAAGGTTTTTATTGCTATTACAAAAAATAATGATGTTATTAATGTTTCGAGCAGTGTTCCAGCTGTCAAGGTGGTGGTCGACAAAACAACTTTTGTTCGTCTAACTTACATAAACCTTGAACACATTGATCTTGTTGCATTTTATTATGCCAGCAAATTGTATACTTTTGAAGAGTTGCAAAATGTAATTGCTGATTAAATAAAAAAAAATATTTGTCAATAAAAAAAATGGTAAACTTCTATCCGCAACTACCAACGCTTGATCCGACTGAAACAAATGTGACGACTAAAACAACACTTGCGCCTGATCCACATATGCCAATTGCTTCAGATAAAACATTACAGGCAGATGCATTCAGATTAAATAATATTACAGAAGCTTTGAAATATTTGGAGAGTGAGGAGGCAAAATACTCACGGTGCAAAAGACGGTATAAGACCGTTTTTAATTCTGTTCAAAACACTTCTATGGCTATTGGTGCAGTTTCAGCTTCATGTTCTGTGGGGGGTATCGTTCTGTTCGCCACAGGAATTGGGAGTTTGGCTGGAATAGCAGTTGAGGCTGTTAGCGTTGCTACATGCCTGGCTTGTTTTGGTTTGGAGGCCTTGAACAAAAGGTTTCACACAAAATTACAGAAACATGAAGCATTGAGTACACTTGCTGGTGCAAAGCTGAGCAGTATGAAACTTATTATCAGTAAGGCATTGAACGATAATTTTATCGATGACGAGGAATTTAAGAGAGTCCAGGATGATTTAAATAATTACAAGAAACAAAAATCTGAAATACAGAATAAGATGCGTAGTCAATCTCCTGTAAATGTTGAAGAACTTAAAGCCAGTTTTTTAGAGATGGGGAAACAGATCGGTGTTCAGGAAACCACAAAAAAACTACACAATCTTTTAAACAAATAAAAATCAGATTTGGTAATCGTTTATTAATGACATACACTTCACAGAAAAATGACATTCCACCTAACTATTTAACCCCATCAGCACCACCAGCACCACCTGACTATTACTAAAAAAAGTTTTTTCATTGTCCTTGTATCTTGACAAATCTGTCCGAGTAAGTTGTGACTTAAGTCAAGAACTTACATTTTGTTAGTTTAAGTTCTTATAAGTTCTTGACTTAAGTCACTTAATAACTAATTATAGGTTCTTAAAAGGTTACCTGTAAAGTTATCTGTCAGTTATAAGTGACTTTGGAAAATTTGTTAACAAGTATCTGCAGGTAACTTAAATAATTTGTTATCAAGTGCATATAGCAATGTTTTTTTTTTTTGTGTGTGTGTGGTTATTATTTAAATAACTGTTTTTTTTTGTTTTTTTTTTTGGGGGGGGGGGGGGTATTGGCACAGAGGCAATGAAAAAAAAATGTTTTTGGAATCTTATATTTTATATCTCTAACACACATATATACACGCACGCACGCAAACACGGACGCACACACACATACACACAAACACTCACACGCACACACATGCACTCACACATGCACGCACACATGCACTCACACAGGCACACACACATAACACACAAACACTCACATGCACACACACACACACATGCACTCACACACACACACAAACACTCGCACTCACGCACACACACGCGCACACAAACACTCACACGCATACATACATACATGCACACAAACACACACGCATACACAAACACTCACACGCATACATACACACATGCACTCACACAAACGCACACGCATACAGGCACACACACACATACACAAGTACATACACGCACTCGCACATACCTATAAACTCGCTCACGCACACGCATACACTCACACGCATAGACAAACAGACAAACAAACACAAAATCTTTATTCTGCATGAATATTGTAGACTCGTCCGCAAAACACCGTCAGGCTTAGCCATGCTGTTGTATGACACGCAATACACAGATTGTGTACTCAAATCGAAACTGCGCTAAATATAAAATATGAGTAGACTGGCAACTTCCGCATTGCAGCTAGTGACGTATTGGTCTTTCCGCTGTACTGACACTGCCTGCGCCGCGCTGTTTACCGCCAGCGGTTAAGATTACACCTTGGTGCTCAGTCAGCGTGGTTGCTACAAACAGTCTCTGTTGTTTACCTTAACGAATCGTCCGACACCGTCGGACGATTTGCTAAGGACATACGTCGTATGTTTACGTTGGATACCAAGATCGCATAAAATAGTTCACAAACATGCTAAGGCCCTAAACAGAATCATTTAACTCTGTGTTTCACCTATCATTTCTTAGTTGTCCACGGCACAGAATGATAGCAAATGACTCTGATTGAGAAAGCTCAATATTCTGTTAACGCCTTCAATACATCCTGTCGCTAATGCAAAGCGAGATTGTTATGTCTATTTTCGCAGCGCGGCACAGCTATGGCTTAGACAAACTAAATCCGCACAACTACCATGATTTTGAAGGCTTGACCAGGGCGCTGAGTGATTAATAAATCAATTATTAAGATACAAAGCCAATAAACACCTTTTTTTTTTTTTTGACAGCGTGCTACAAGTGGGCTGACCAGGGCGCTGTTTTGTAAATCAATTATTCAGATACAAACCAAAATCATCTTTCTTTGCCAGTGTGCTACAGGTATACCCCACCGTCAGTCCTGTTACTAAAACCTATGTAAAATCCGTTTTCAATTCACTTGCAAAAAGCAAGCTACTTGCATGAGCGCGGTGAAACACCTCACACTTGGTCCATAACATTTATGATGAGACAATACAAACAAACATATAAACATTTGCTTCTCGTGCGACTTGGTCATTATGATGTTTGTCACACATCAGGCAAAATCTCACTCCGTCCATTTTATGACCTGACCGATGATTTTCTCACTCTCAGTCTTAAAGCCACTTTACGTGTAACCTGTCCGATGATTTTCTCACTCTCAGACTTACAGCCTTTTTGTGGTATGTTCTGTGTTTTCACACTTAAAGACTTACTGCCTTTTTGTAGTATGTTCTGTGATTTCTCACTTTAAGACTTAGTCTTGTTATCAGCTTGGTGATAGATCACACATTTACATTTGTCTTGTTTGTGATCTGATCAGTAATTTTTTACTCAGACTTACAGTTACACATTTGTCTTATCTGTGATCTGCTCAGTGATTTTTTACTCAGACTTACAGTTACAGTTACACGTTTCATTTTCCTTGTTTGCGGCCTGCTCGGTGATATATCATTTTCACGGACTTATAGTTACACGTTTTCATTTTCCTTGTTAGTGCGGCCTGCTCGGCGATGATCACACGGGCTTAGTCAGTTAACAAAACGAAAGTGATAAAATGTCTCAGATGTGATTCAAACAGGGTTGTTAAGACGCATTAGAACCTTTGTACAAACAAACAAACAAGCAAACAAGCAAACAATGTTATGGATCAGCGTTAGGTGTTTTCCAAAAATCGGCTATTTCTTGTACTTTTAACATTTGTTCAATTTGCTTCCGCAAACTGTACACCTTTCGGAATGGGGTACCTTCGTAGCAGCCTGGCTAGAACACACAGTTTCTTTTCGTATTTTCTGTATATATAAGTTATTGATTTCGGCACCCTAGATTAGCCACTCTCCATAGCAGATTGAACTTAGCGCAATCCAGACTAACCGCGAGGGCCGGCCTGTCTTGTTTCTATGTGACAAATTAAACAGACAAACTATCGATCTTACCGTCGTATATATTCTCAAGATTTATCGATCACTGAATATCACCTCTGAAAATCAAGTCAGTCCTCAAAACACGTCCGTCTTTTACAATGCCGCTTAACGAAAGAACGCGACCGGCTTGGTGTTTAGAAAATAACACGTGACCGTTGCTACGCGTCGTCTAAGGGAAGTAACTATGTATGTCGTTTTTGCTTATAACCAAAAGTTACCTCCCTGTGTTGTCTGTGCTGTTTTTGCTTGTGTGTGCGTGAAATTGACAAAGCAGGTGTATAAACAAAGGCTATTTAGTAGGCAGATTTGATTGCTCTTATTTGATTGAGAAAATAGATTTAGTTAGTGTGTTTACCACTAATTTTTTACTGGCATAAGTGCGCGCGTGTGTGACGGCGCCTCCGATCCTCTATCGGAAATACTCGTAATTGGCTAAGTAATCCGAATAAACTACGCATTGCAAAATGAACACACTTACATAACCAATAGATTAATTAACTCAGGTGTTAATTTTGCTTTAGTCATGAATGTCATTGATTTTGGAAACCTTTATTTTACTGAAAAAAATAAGCAGAAACCTAAAAAAACGGGGTGTGTCATTAGATGAGCGATTTGTGATCAAAAACATTGAAAAATTGACGTCGTCAAAAAAATCTGTTGTATTCTCCATCCTTATATCTCTACAAGAGAAACTGTACGGGCCTGTGGAGTTGCTACGGAAGACCACAGATTTCATTTTGAGAGCCAAACTCCAAGTGTGATGGCGTTCGAGAAGAAGAAGAAGGGATTTTATGGGTTATGGTTCATCCCATCTTGTTTCTCAAATACTATTCACAACTTTAAACTCAAACTTGCTAAAGAGATACCTGACCCTTCTATGCATACTAACTTGGTTGATTACTCAGAAAGGTCAAGGGTCACAAGAGCTCAGGAAATAGGTCCAAAATAGCCATATTTTGACAAAAGATTTTTTTTCTCAAATACTAGTCACAACTTCAAACCCAAATTTGGTAGATACCTGATCGTAAAACCTATCCATGCATACTAATTTGGATGACCCTTCAGAAAGGTCAAGAGTCACAGGCTGGCAAATGTGTGCAAAATGCCAATTTTTTATAAAATTGTAGGTATTATCAACATTTTCACAATTTTTTCAATCAAATTTGGCACAAAGGGTGGCTTTTCCCTTCTATTCTGGGGCATGTGTTTCTGTCTACCCTTGGTCCATTCACCTGTATTTTCCTTTTTTAAACTCTTCCTACTGTCTGCGCTGTCTGTAGCTCTTGATATTGAATGTGTGTTGCTAAATGGTCTTAGCTTTATTTAGCGTATTAGACCAGCTGGCGACATACATTCAATATTCTGTTTAGGGTTTTTTTCACAAGCAGTGCAGGCACGTCCTGAGAAAGTCTTGTTGCTGTCGGGACGTTAAGCAATGTACAACCAGTGTACAACCAACGTTTTCGTCAAACCAGTCTTTGTTCCTCATTCTAGCGAAACCCAAGACTTCTGCAGAGGATTTTGCAATAGCAGTTTTCAGTTGTTCCCAGAATGTTTCAGGGGAGGAGTCTGCTGGGTCAGCTGTGTCTTTGAGCCTGTGCTGTAAATCTGTCTGAAAGACAGCTTTCACATCATCACGCTGAAGGCTGGCAACATCAAGCTTTTTCTTGGGGGGGGGGGGGGGGGGGGCCTTTCTTAGGTTTTGGCTTGAAGTGGACTAAAGAATCATGATCTTGTTCTTACGGTATCCTTGAAATATGCATAGTTCAGTTGTCATATCATGTGCCACCCTGCCCTTGTGGAAAATCAATACAGCTGTTACCCGAAATCCAGTGAATATGCAATACGTTCCCCTTCATTGGGGTTTCCATATTCATTGCTTCCAGTCACTTACCTAGCACACCCTTCTTTCCTCTCTTTAGGACGGTTTGCTGTGGGCGAATTTAATAGCATGTCCATGATGTCAAGGTGGGCAGGCCTAAACCTCTGACAATTGAAGTAACAAGATAAAAATTATGTCATGTCTAGTTACGCTAATCATGCTGCTGAACATACATTTGGCGCAAAGCACTGTATGTATATATGTGTGTGTGTGTGTGCGTATGTATGTAAACAAGAGAACCTCCAATATTTCTGTACACACAAGCTTGAAACTTGGCGAAATAATATATTAAAGGGATGGCTAAGAGAGCCTCCAAGCATATTGTAATTGAATGTCTCATTGAAGACATAAACAACCGTTGATAGGAAGTCGGTTGACCCAGATTAGAATTTGTAATTTTTGTAATATTTAGTTGAAATTTTGGATATAGCTAGTTTGGAGAAAGACATTGGATGAGTTCGTTAGCCATCTTTGTAGCCTTTCAACTTCTTTAGTAAAAATTAATTCTTTTCAGAAACAGTAATATAACCTTGACTTCTAGAGAAAGTCAGACAGTGGCGGTGGCATAAAAGAGGCAACTCTGTCACCATGCAGACATTGACATAATACTCTAAATATGATGTAATTCTCTCTAGCACTCTCTCTCTCTCTCTCTCTCTCTCTCTCTCTCTCTCTCTCTCTCTCTCTCTCTCTCTCTCTCTCTCTCATAATACTCTAAATATGATGTAATTCTCTCTAGCACTCTCTCTCTCTCTCTCTCTCTCTCTCTCTCTCTCTCTCTCTCTCTCTCTCTCTCTTGTTGTAGTTTAGCATGGACAAATACGAAAAGAGGCCTGTGCGTTTATTGTTTCCATCCTTGAGGCCTGTGCGTCTATTGTTTCCATCCTTGAGAAATAAAGTATCATTCATTTATTTATTTATTCATTCATTCATTCTCTCTCTCTCTCTCTCTCTGCACCACCGAGGATACACTATCTGGATCTAAAGTCTTGAAGTGCACTGTGTGCAATAGACATGAATTACTATTTTTGTGTAAAATAATACTAACGATGGTTGTGAACACTTGAAATGCTATTTTTGTTCCACGACGTTTGTTATAACCTAACCTTGCAGTACAACACCGCACCAAGTGTTTTCGGATTCCTTGAATACTTTTTGTGAGTGTTTTCAATAGTGCTTGCTTGCTTGCTTGCTTACTTTTTATGAGTGTTTTCAATAGTGCTTGCTTGCTTGCTTGGAAAAACTCATGTTCCTTCAGGAACAGTACTTTCGAGTTGGTCTGATACCATTTTAAATTCTGCGGCATTCGTCTGTGTCCAACATCGGAGTACTCCAACGGGTCTGATGTGTTTCCTAAAATGACTTTGTGTGAGTTCTGGGATTCTTCTGAATTAGCTCTGCTTTCCACAGGTGAGCGTGTAATCATTATATTTTCTAAACTAAAAATGATTTGTCAAACAGACTAAATGTTATGTTTGGCATTGATAACATTGATTCAATGATTGTGTACATTTGTATCACGTGTTCTTTGGAACTAGACAGTTAGTCTCCAGACTCGAGTTTGCACTGCCGTGAACCTATAGGGAGCATGATCATCGCGCTATTCTACGCCGCAGAGCCGGGACGGTCGTCGGATCGCGCGTGTTGACAGCCATGGGTGTTTTGTTTTGGGCTCGGTGGTCGCGATTTATCCCGGCTGCGTAAACATAGCAGCATAGAGGCAACACTAGCCAGCAAGATACATACAGATTCTTATGACCGCGCCTACTCCTAGACGCGCCGGTATGAGCATATGTGACTCCTGCAGCTGTCGACGTTTTGCCTGTGTTCTTTTCATCACCACAACCCGATGAAACTACGTAAACATAGCAGCATGAAGGTAATTCGAATCAGAAATACATTTAGCTTCTCACAAGCCCCCGCACTCTGCGCGGAACTCATGAAGATCTATGCCTCTTGAGGAGTTTTGTCTATGGTTATAGGCGAACATTTCTTAAATAGTGAATGCCATCCGTCTGATGTAAAAACAAGAATATATTTATCCTCGTGAAAGTATGCGGTAACGGTGGAATGAATGTTTCTTGATAGGTTCATTTGTCTCTGTGCACATCAGACGGAACAGAGAACCCTTTGCCGTACCATCTGATGGCAGTTCCGCTCTAGCCTGTACTGTCCCCAGTCCTCAACCAAATAACAGCCCTATCCAAGCCCATTTCAGTATATATTTTTAATTTGTAACCTGGCTTTTAAATTTCTGATTTTTCCGAAGTAAACCCTCCCGTATAATTATGTGCCTCAGCAGATCCAAGTATATTCCTTAGTGAACCCGACTCTGTCTTTACCAGAACGAAAGAGGAGGAAAAAGTGTATACATTTATACATGGTCATTGATGTACGGTTACTGAAAAACAAAAGAAACAGTTGAAACTCCCTGCAAACCACAATAGCGCATCTCCCTCTCCCTCCCCCACTCAGCCTGGAAATTAAAATTATGTGAACTGAAAAAGCAAAACTTAGGCACAGATTTTCATGGGTCACGGTCCTGTAACTTGCGTGACGGACTCCTGTGGATCTATGCATTTTCTCATCAGTAGAAAGGGCCACTATCACACTGAACTAGATACACTCACTGATACTCACCTTCTGTCTGGAATAAACATAGATCCTCATGGCGCCCGCAAATGCAAAAGCTAATGACAATCATGCCTCTTTCCAGCCTCTATCATTATGCTGGTCCTTATATACAGTTAGTCTCCAAACTCGAGTTTGCACTGCCGTGAACCTAAAGGGAGCATGAGCATCGCGCTATTCTACGGCTATTCTACGCCGCAGTGCCGGGACGGTCGTCCAATCGCACGTGTTGACAGCCATGGGTGTTTTGTTTTGGGCTCGGTGGTCGCGATTTCATCCCGGCTGCGTAAACATAGCAGCATAGAGGCAACACTAGCCACCAAGATACGTATAGTACATGCGCGGAACTCTGCGCGGAACTCATGAAGATCTATGCCTCTTGGGGAGTTTTGGCTTTGGTTATGGGCGAACTGCCGCGTCCTGATCGAGAAACATCTGCAGCATCAGCGCGAACTCTACCACAACTTCATTGATTTCAGGAAAGCATTTGATCGCGTCTGGCACGACGGACTCTGGCAAGTCATGAGATCGTTCAACATAGAGGAGGGACTGATCCAAATGATAGAAGCGCTTTACAAGAACGCCTGCAGCGCGGTTCTACTTAACAATCAGTCAGGCGAGTTCTTCAGGACGACGATCGGTGTCCGTCAAGGATGCCTGCTCTCTCCTGTCCTTTTCAACATATTCCTGGAGAAGATCATGCAGGAAACCCTCCACGACCACCATACTTCAATCTCTATTGGTGGCAGATCCCTGTGCAATCTTCGATTCGCAGACGACATTGACCTCATGGCAGGCAGCAATAGTGAGCTCCAAAACCTGACAGACAAACTTTCAAGTAGCGCAGGGTCTTATGGCATGGAGATCAGTACGGATAAAAGCAAAGTGATGATCAACACCACAAGCGACAGCAGCAGCAACATTCACATGAATGGCCAAAAGCTAGAAGAGGTCAATAGCTTCAAGTACTTGGGAGCCACCCTGTCCAAAGACGGTAGTTGCATAGCAGAGATCCGTATCAGGATAGGTACAGCAACATCCGCAATGGCCAGGCTGGACAGGATATGGCGAAGTAACTCCATCAGCTTCACCATCAAGTACAGGCTTTACAAGTCCCTCATAGTGTCTATTCTACTCTACGGCTGTGAGACTTGGACACTGCTTGCAGACTCAGAAAAGAAAATCCAGGCCTTTGAGAACAAGTGCCTGAGGAAGTTGCTCCGCATCTCGTACCGCGAGCACAAGACCAACGAATATGTACGGAGCATCGTCACTTCCCTGGTGGGCCCACATGAACCCCTTCTGGCAACCGTGAAACGGCGCAAGCTTGCTTGGTTTGGCCACGTGACCCGACACAACACCTTGTCCAAGACTATCCTCCAAGGCACTCTCGAAGGAAGTCGTCGGCGAGGTCGTCAGAGAAAGAGTTGGGTCGCAAACATAAAAGAATGGACCGAACTCGAGATGTCAGACTTGCTTGCCACCGCCCAAAATAGAACTCAGTGGAGAGCACTGTCTGTTGCTGCTGCCTTTCAGTCCCCCCAACGCCCAGTTCGGGCAAGGGACTGATGATGATGATGATGATGGGCGAACATTGCTAGGCAGTGAATGCCATCCGTCTGATGTAAGAACAAGAATATATTTATCCTCGTGAAAGTATGCGGTAATGGTGGAATGAATGTTTCTTGATAGGTTCATTTGTCTCTGTGCACATCAGACAGAACAGAGAACCTTCTGCCATACCATCTGACGGCAGTTCCGATGAAAGCGGCCTTCAAGGCGCCTTGTACTGTCCCCAGCCCTCAACCAAATAATAGCCCTATCCAAGCCCATTTTAGTATATATTTTTAATTTGTTACCTCATTTCTGCCCGTATAATAATGTGCCTCAGCAGATCCAAGTATATTCCGTAGTGAACCCGAATCTGTCTTTAACAGAACGATAGAGGGCGTGAAAGTGTGTTCATTTATATGGTCAATGGTCATTGATGTACGGTTACTGAAAAACAAAAGAAACGGCTGAAACTCACTGCAAACCACAATAAGCGCATCTCCCTTCACCCTCCCCCACTCAGCCTGGAAATTAAAATTGTGTGAACTGAAAAAGCAAAACTTAGGCACAGATTTTCATGGGTCACGATCCTGTAACTTGCATGACGGACTTCTGAGGATCTATGCCTTTTCTCATCAGTAGAAAGGGCCACTATCACACTGAATTAGATACACTCACTGATAAGCACCTTCTGTCTGGAATAAACATAGATCCTCATGGCGCCCGCAAATGCGAAAACTAATGAGAATCATGCGGCCTATTGCCTGGCTCTATCATTACGCTGGTCCTTACATACAAGATGCTACGCGAGCTGATTCACTGACTGCCTTCCATAGTGTAATAGACGCGTTGACAGCAATTATAAACAAACCGCTCGGCTGAAAAAAAGGGACAGAAACAGAATAGATAGAGCTCACATTTTTCCATCGAATGAAAATGATTAGGCTTTTTGGAGAACTGTGTCAGTATATATTTTAAATTTGTAACCTGGCTTTTAAATTTCTGAGTTTTCAGAATTATATGTGCCTCAGCAGATTCAAGTATATTCCGTAGTGAACCCGACTGTCTTTACCAGAACAAAGGGGGGGGGGGGGGGGGGTAAGTGTGTTCATTTATAATATGATCATTGATGTACGGTTACTGAAAAACAAAAGAAACGGCTGAAACTCACTGCAAACCACAATACAGATGAATAGCGCATCTCTCTCCCTTTCCCTCACTCAGCCTGGAAATTAAAATTGTGTGAACTGAAAAAGCAAAACTTAGGCACAGATTCTCATGGGTCACGTTCCTGTAATTTGCGTGGCGGACTTTTGAGGCTCTATGCCTTTTCTCATCTGTAGAAAGGACCACTATCACACTGTCCGAGATACACTCAATGATAAACACCTCCTGTCTGGAATAAACATAGATCCTCATGGCGCCCGCAGATACGAAAGCTCATGAGAATCCTGACTCTTGCCCGCCTCTATCATTATGCTGAGAAGCTGCGCGAGCTGATTCAGTGACTGCCTTCCATAGTCTATTAGACGCGATGACAGCAATTATAAACAAACCGCTCGGCTGAAAAAAAGGCCGGGACCGAAATCGAGAAGAGCGCGTGCTCACATTCCATCGAATCAAAATGATTAGGCTTTTCGGAGTCTGAGTTAGAACTGTAGAGTGTCTGACGCATCCAAAGCGTCACTTGGAACATGAGCGTTGACACCAGTCAATTATCTCCCGCTCGCAAGTGTCTTCCCCTATCATACTGGGAGCTCAAAATTCCTAAGTCAATACCTCTGCTTTTTGGCTATATTTATCGCAACTCCTCATGTACCCATGAGATGAATACTTACTTACTTACGCCTGTCACCCCTACCCGGGTATAGGCCGTCGACGAGAGACCTCCAGCAACTCCTGTCCTGTGCTTCTCCTTCGATTCTACTCAAGTGGTTCCCAGTCTCTTGATGTCTGCTTGGAGGTCTCGACGCCAGGAGTTTCTAGGCCTACCTCTTTTCCTCTTTCCCTGGGGGTTCCATGACAATGCCTGCCTAGTGATACTGGGAGCTGGCTTTCTCAGAGTGTGACCGATCCATCCCCATCTTCTTCGCCCAATTTCATTCTCTGCTGTTATCTGCTCTGTTCTCTCCCAGAGTTTGACGTTGCTGATCTTCTCTGGCCAGTGGATTTTCAAAATTCTTCTAAGGCAACTGTTCATGAAGGTCTGTACTCTGTTGACTGTGGTTTTTGTCAATCTCCAAGTCTCTGCTCCATATAGGAGAACTGCTTTTACATTGGAGTTGAAAATCCGGACTTTGGTGTGTTGTGACAGCTCTCTGGAACTCCACACTTTTTTCAACTGGAGAAAGGCTGCTCTGGCTTTACCGATTCGTGCTCTGACATCTGCATCAGTGCTGCCTTTTTTGTCTATGATGCTCCCGAGATAGGTGAAGGACTCCACCTCCTCCAACGGGGTGCCAGCAAGCAAGACTGGTTCTTCCCTGGTTGCGTTCAGCCTCATTGTCTTTGTTTTCTGTTTGTGAATGGTGAGGCCCACTTGGGACGAGATGTCAGCAAGCCTTGTGGTCTTGTCCTGCATTTGTTGATGAGTGTGGGACAGTAATGCCAAGTCGTCTGCAAAATCGAGGTCGTCAAGCTGTGTCCACAGTGTCCACTGTATTCCACTTCGTCTGTGCTCTGTGGTCATCTTCATGACCCAGTCTATGGCCAGTAGGAAGAGGAACGGAGACAGCAGACACCCCTGCCTGACACCAGTTCTGACCTGGAGCTCCCTGGTGAACTGACCTTCGTGGATCACGCGACATGTCATGCCATCGTAGCTGCTCTTGATCAGGCGGACGAGCTTTGTGGGTACACCGTAGTGTCGTAGGAGTTTCCACAGAGTCTCTCGGTCCACGCTGTCAAATGCTTTCTCATAATCCACAAAGTTGACGTACAGCGGGGAGCTCCACTCCAGAGACTGTTCCACGATGATGCGGAGAGTGGCGATCTGGTCTGTACATGATCGGTTCTTCCTGAATCCTGCTTGCTGGTCTCTCAGCTGGGGGTCAACGGAGCTCTTCATTCTCTCTAGGATGATCCTGTTGAAGACCTTTCCTGGTACTGACAGCAAGGTGATTCCTCTGTAGTTGGAACACTTGCTGAGGTCGCCTTTCTTAGGAAGCTTGATTAGGTACCCCTCCTTCCAGTCAGCCGGCATCACCTCCTCTTCCCAGATCTTTCCAAACAGTGGGTACAGCATCTCCACTGTTGTCTCTAGGTCTGCTTTCAGAGACTACGCTGGGATGCCATCTGGCCCTGCTGCTTTGCCGTTCTTAAAAAATGCCACTGCTTTTCTGATCTCTTCCCGGCTGGGTCTGTCACAGCTGATGGGTAGGTCGGTCTCTGCCGGCTGGATGTCTGGGGGGTCGGGTGGGCTAGGTCTGTTCAGTAACTCTTCAAAATACTCGGCCCATCTGTTGAGTTGGTCTGCTCTGTCTGCAATAGGCTTGCCTTCTTTGTCTTTTACTGGTCTTTCTGTATGACCATACTTGCCCGACAATCTTCTGGTAATGTCGTAGAGCTGTTTCATGTTGCCGCTGCCTGCTGCCTTTTCTGCCTCTACCCCACCCGGGTCTGCCCTGGGGGACTTGGGTGGGGTTAGGTATTTTTTAGTTCCCAGGGTCACCCTGGTCAGCCCCACAGGGTGGGTTTTTCTCTCTATTCTGGGGCATGTGTTTCTGTCTACCCTTTGTCCCTTCACCTGTATTTGCCTTTTTAAAACTCTCCCTACTGTCTGCACTGCCTGTAGCTCTTGATATTGGATGTGTGTTGCTGGATGGTCTTAGCTTTATTTAGGCCCCATGTGTTAGGTTTATTTAACGTATTTGACCGGCTGGCGACATACATTCAATGTTCTGTTTTGGTTTTTTTTTCACAAGCAGTGCAGGCACGTCCTGAGAAAGCCTTGTTGCTGTCGGGACGTTAAGCAATGTACAATCAATCAATCAATCTTTTCTGCCTCTGCTGCCAGGCTGTCTGTGTAGGCCCTCTTGTCTGCCCTGATACTCCTCTTCACCTCGCGGTTGGCTTCCGAGTATTCCTCCTGTGCCCTTACTTTGGCTGCTCTCGTGCAACTGTTGTTGACAACTGCTTTCTTCTGCTTCCTCACTTCTATCTTCTTCAAGGTCTGTGCCGACAGCCAGTCCTTGTGATGGTGTTTCTTGAACCCTACAAGAAACTTAGACCTTTCTTGAAGTGTCTTTGCAGGTTGAGTTCAGCGCCTCTCTCTGACTGCCTTCCACTGCTGCTCTGTGGTGACCGCCTCCTCTTCATTTACTAGCTCCTGTAGCGCTTGAAACCGGTTGGACAGCACCAGTTTGAACTCTTCTCAAAGTCCAATTTCTCTCAGGAGGCCTACATTATAGCGCTGTCTTCTTGTTGTCTCTGTGCGGCTTTTCTTTAGCTTGAGCTTCATTCTTAAGGTAAGCAGATGGTGGTCTGAGGCGACATCTGCTCCCCTCCTCACTCGAACATCTTGAAGGGATCTTCTAAATTTCTTGCCAATGCAGATATGGTCTATTTGGTTCTCTGTTGTATGGTCAGGTGAGACCCAAGTTGCTTTGTGTATTCTTCTGTGTGGGAAGATGCTGCCTCCAATGACGAGTCGGTTTAGAGCACAAAAGTCTACAAACCTCTCCCCGTTCTCACTCATCTCCGAGCCTAGTCCCTGTCTCCCCATCACCTCTTCGTATCCGGTGTTGTCCTCTCCTATTTTGGCATTAAAATCGCCCATGACGATGGTGATGTCTCGCTCCGCACATTTGTCCACGGCACTCTGGAGTTGGTCGTAGAACTCTTGTTTCTCTTCCTCGTCACTGTCATTAGTGGGCGCATAACACTGGATGACGTTCAGCTTGAGCTTTTTCTTGGTTCTAAAGGCTGCTGTGATAATTCTTGGCCCAAGAGGTTCCCAGCCCATCAGCGCTCTCTGTGCCACTGGTGACAGCATGAATGCTACTCCTTCTGTATGGGGGGCATTCTCCTCTTCATGACCTGAATACAGAATCATCTCCCCACTTAACAGCCTTTTCTGGCCAGACTGCGTCCATCTGGCTTCACTGATACCTAGCAGGGAAAGGTTGTACTTTTGCATTTCCGCTGCTATCTGGGCGGCCTTGCCGCTCTGGTACATGGTCTTGACGTTCCATGTGCCCATGGTTGTGTCCCTGGATAGAGAGAGGCGGCTCGGTCCTGTGGCTTCCGAAGACTTCCGGCTTTCACCACAGGACGTCATAAGTCTTCTGGTAGAAGAACCTTCCTCCTCCAGGAAAGGAATTACTGTTAGTCTTTTCGTCGGCGTTTTTGTAGCTATTTCCTTTTTTGCAGGGTGGGGAAGCTACCCCCACGCCCAACCCCCTTACTAGGAGGACCAGGGGTTTTCTGTCGGGGTCACCTTCCCTTAGACCATGTTGGTTCACGGCACCTTATTTCATTCGGTGCACCCCTCTCACGAGGGACCCCCTATCCACCACCCAGGGGACGCGCCTCAACGCCATATGGTCCCAGCGCGAGGCATGAGATGAATGGCTTGACACTTTTGTTGATATGATGGTCATGGTTAGCGATGCTGGTCACAACATCCTACTGCTGGATGATTTTAACATCGACCTTCAAAAGACTAACACTGTCTGGCAGTCTGTAGCCTCTCAGTTTGGTCTTTATCAATTATCAAATCTCCCACCCGCATCACCCAGTCCTTGTCAACGCTTCTTGGTCATATTTACACCAATGAACCAAAATCAATGCTTAATGCTCAGGTTTGACAGCTAAGCATCAGCGATCATTTTCCCGTCACGTGCACGTGGTCATTATCTTTGCCACAGACCAAACATGACCAGCATCGCTACATCCTGTAACGATCATATAAAATGTTCGATATAAATGCATTCCTTTGTGACCTTAGCCAGGCTCCTTTTTAGGTAATCTATAACTATATTGACCTAGATGTTAGTCGAAAGCTGTAGTAACTTCTAGCGAGGTTTTTTATGAATATTAATGAGTTTTGGTTACGTTTTCTTTTCTGATTGGTTGTGTTGCTGTATACGATGCAATAACCTACAGACGGGGAGCGGGGGTTGTGGCGAGGGGATTTAAGTAAATACAAGGTGGTGGTGGGGAGGTGGTGGGTAGAAAATTGCATGTAAGCTGTTTGACCGTGGGTCACTGATCTACATCCTCATCTGTGTGGTACAGCGGACCAAGGCTATGTACTGGTCTGTGAGCGGACCAGCTTCTCGCGTGCTGCATCAGAGCGACTGACCAAACTGAGAGGGTCACTTAGGGCCTTAATCCAGGGCGCATGGTCCTGTCGGCTTGTGTGGCTAGCGTGCCCTAGAAGAATTGCATAAGTTCTCGTAACTCAGTGGACTTGACAGTCCAGCGCTCGGCCGGCTACTGTGTATTGCACGTGTTTCAGTGAGTTGGGCGCTAACCGTGCCAGTGACTAACCTCCTACTATGCCGTAACACATGTACACCAGCATTCTCTGTGTGGTATAAACAGCATTTTAATCTTACGATAAAATTTTAAGAAAACTGTTGGCAACAGACACTGCTGACGTTGTGTGTATGGGTCATTGGCATTCTATTTTAGAGATATACAGAGCCAATACTCTACCATATGTCACCAATACTCGTCTAAAGCTGTGCGTAGTTGTGAAGTCTGCATTAGTGTTACTCATGGTCAGTATATGCCAAGTCACATCAACCTTAATTTTGCCACACCCATCAGATAGCGTGTCGGCATCTCGTTGGATGGAGAGCTGCTCTGATCAGTAAATAAATATTACCTGTACAATGTCATAATACATGTACCATAGCAGTCGGTCAGAGTTCCCATATTGACCCACGTGACCGAGTGAGTACATCTACTGATTTAGTTAGCAGATATTTCTGCACATACTCAGTCAGCTAATCAAAGCAGTGCTATGAAGCGATCCCGTCCGCCTTGCTTTATCCAAAGTAATTTTGCAATCAGGATATTCGGTGTGAGGATGCAGAGAGGTGCATAGAGTTAAATTATGGCCACAGAACTAAATTTGCCCTATCACAGACCAGCTGTTTACATTGTACTTCACTCATAACAAGGTGGGTTATAACAATAGTCAGATATAACAACACTTGTTTGGAGGTTGTTACGATTGTGGTTGTGTTGTTCTGTGAGAGCATGCATGTAATCGTAGAAAATGATTCGATATTTATTTCAGCTATCATGATTACGAATCACGTACCTTTTTAGTAAAATTCACTATCGTTCATGCAGAGAGCGGAATTGGCTTTGTTATGATACACTAAGATTAGTCCGGAAGTTTCTAGCAAAGTCGCACGGAGAAGAGCGGTCGATTTTTGTGATGCGTAGATTCGCTGAGAATAGACCAGAACATTCAAGCAAAATCGTGCTCTGTCTAGTGACCTTGTATGTGTGACATCAAAGTGTCGGCAACATTTTGCAACACAGTATTAAAGCCGCTCTAATACTCATAGTCATAGTTGTTTTCTGTACGCATGAAGTTAGCAGCCGGTCAGTATGTATTATGAAAGATCGTGAAACTTCCAGAAAGTGTGGGCAAGGTCGCGAACTGTCTATCATACTTTTGTGAGACGTCATAACGCTCTGGGATTTTCCAAAATAAGGGTTGAAAATAGCAGCCAGATTTTTGTAGACCATTCTGGGGTATTCTTTTTCATTAATATTTATGAGTTTTGGTTACGTATTCTATTTTGATTGGTTGTGTTGTATGAATTTGCTCGATTATTCTGGAAAGCATACCACTATAAAAAATCGTGCTAGGAAGCACGTGTGTACATTGTTCAGTTGTAGAATTGCAGTGTATCGTAAGCACATTGACATTGAGAGAGATATGCCAGGTATAGTGGTTCATTGTCAGTGACGGAGCAGTGTGTAGTGATGTACATTTATGAGAGACGCATTGTGTCAAAGTGTAGACATTTTGCAGAGGAGACATTGTATCAGTGTTGGTGCATTTGTGAACGCATCACTGCAATAAAATATTGTTGGAACTGTTACTCCAGTGTGGTCTACATCCTTAAGCCACGTGTGATGGGTTGCAGCTGAATGAAGTTTCTTTAAAAGAACCTTATGTGCATGCCGTCTGGTGTGATATCATACTACGACCACGACACGTAACAGAGGTCCTGACAGCACTCTTTCTATGTAACCCCACCCGGGTCTGCCCTGGGGGACTTGGGTGGGGTTAGGTATTTTTTAGTTCCCAGGGTCACCCTGGTCAGCCCCACAGGGTGGGTTTTTCTCTCTGGGGCATGTGTTTCTGTCTACCCTTTGTCCATTCACCTGTATTTGCCTTTTTAAAACTCTCCCTTACTGTCTGCACTGCCTGTAGCTCTTGATGTTGGATGTGTGTTGCTAAATGGTCTTAGCTTTATTTAGGCCCCATGTGTTAGGTTTATTTAATGTATTTGACCGGCTGGCGACATACATTCAATGTTCTGTTTAGTTTTTTTTCACAAGCAGTGCAGGCACGTCCTGAGAAAGCCTTGTTGCTGTCGGGACGTTAAGCAATGTACAATCAATCAATCAATCAATCTTTCTATGTAAATCACTTCGTTTATAACAAACTTTGGATATAACAACAAGAAAAACTGGGTCCTCTCGCAGTTTGTTATATTCTGACTGGATTTCCCTACTGGGAATCATGCTTACAGACCACATTGACAGGCAACACTCTGTTGTGTAATGAATATGGAAAACAGTGTGTTGCAGATCGATGTGATCACCCAGTCTGTGTCAGTGTAGACACCTGCCCGTTTGCTTCAACGGGTTCCGTTACAGAAAACTGTTAGGTTTTCTTCACGTTGTACTGACAAAAGAAAACATTTGGTTGGACAGTAAGGCGGTCATTATCTAAGTGGGTATGTATCCTGGGTCCTGGTAAAAGCTTTTGGCGACCTGTGACCTTGAGAATCTTAACATCTAAGCGCATTTCGTAAATGTTGCAAAATGTAGCCAACATGTGTACTACAAAACTTTAACATCATATTTGAGGTCACTTGAACATGTCCTTTTATGACTGAATATCTCGAGAGGAAGTCATGTTAAAAAAATTGACACAATCTCTGTCTCTCTCCTTCTCAATCGTTCCATCCCCACCCGCACCTGTCCCCAAACCCCCTTCCCAATCCCCACCCCATCCTATTCTCATCCTCCCTTCTCAGACAAAACTGCTACTGTTATAAAATAAACTAAAATAGTCGTTCTCTCTCTCTCCCCGCCTGTCAGTCAAAATGTATACCGTTAAAGTATGTTACGTTTGTGGTGTGTTATTCTTTTTAGGGCATGTGTGTGTTGAACATATGAAAGAGCTAATGTTAAGTGGAGTTATTTTAGACAATAATTGCGTACCTTTTTAGTGTGGTTCGTTTTCTTTTGCTTGGAGAATTGTGCTAGATTATGCCAGAAGGTTCTGGAGGGGGCGCGATTGTTCTAGTGACCTCAAATATGATGTTAAAGTTTCGTAGTACATGTTAACTACATTTCGCAACATTTATAGAATGCCCTTAGATGTTAGTAGATTGCAGATAGATCTAGAGCGTTCTTTTTAATGAATATTAATGAGCTTTGGTTACATTTTCTTTTCTGATTGGTTGAGTTGTGTAATTTGCTGGATTGTACTGGAAATCTGTAGTAGTATAAAAGAGAGTGTTAGGAAATATGTGTGTTCATTGTATTAGAGACACAGTGTATCAAAACTGCGAATGCATTGTAGAGGAGACAGTGTATCAGTGTTAGTGCATTGTATGAGAGTCAAGGTGTATCAAAATTGTGATGCATTGTACAGGACAGTATATCAAAGAGTGGATGCATTTGTGAGAGATAGTGCATCGTGAGAATAAAGTACTTTTGGAACTGTTACTCCAATGTGATCTACAACCTTGTGCCATGTGTGACAAGTTGCAACTGAGTGAGGTTCTTTACAAGAACCCTACGTGAGTGTGTCTGGTGTGATTGTATCATACTATGACAACGACTACCACGTAATGAAGTTTTGTACTCTCTCTCTCTCTCTCTCTCTCTCTCTCTCTCTCTCTCTCTCTGAGTGTGTCTGATGTGATTGAATCATACTACGACAATGACTACCACGTAATGAAGTATTGTAGTCTCTGTCTCTCTCTCTGATGGCGGCCATGGCGTGGTTGTAGCGTGTTGTGAGATAAGTGGTGCCAGTCAGTCTCAGCGTGGCCACCTGCACCGTCTTCCAATCCCTAGCCAGGTCCTGGCACTGCGACTTGTAGTGTAACATGTCACTATGGTCAAGTCTGAGGGTGGTGGCCCTTGTCTGCCCCAGTGTGGACCGTCTCTCAGCCAGTGTTTACTCATCTTTTTATCCCCTCATCTGCATCTTAACCCCCACCACCACCCACGCCAAGTGACGCTGTCCTGATTTCATCTCCCTGAACCCAGAACTGTACTTGCTATTGACCAACAATGTATCATGGTTTATAGAGGGTCAGTGGCGATTGTACAGCAGCCTTCTTTTACCCTCCCTCCTGCTACCCCCACCGGACATGAACCAGTGCTTAGAGACACAAGAGACCATCTACAAACACGATTCACGGAAGCTGGTGTTGGTGCTGTAGCATTTCTGAAGTGTTGGCGGAATGCACTATGTTCGCTATGTAGAACAGCTGAAACGTGTATAAATAAGAAGGGACTTAAAAGCTGTACATCAAATGTGATTTTATTAGAGGATTTTAACATTAACATGTTTTCCGCTAACCCAACATGGGAGTCCACTATTACTCTTTTTGGACTCAAACAGCTGATAACATCCTCAACTCATGTAATGTCTAGGTCCTCTACACTCATTGATCATATATACAACGCACAAGAGCCGAGTGTTGGGGATGGGATGTACTACAAGTTGGAATCAGCGATCATTATCCTGTGTGCTGTAACTGGGCCATGAAAGCAGACAAACCTATCCGTAAACATCAGCGCACTACCAGCAAGTATAGGTTGCTTAAACATTTTAACAAAGAGGCTTTCTTGTTTGACCTTAGTTCAGTTTCGTTTGATGCTCTTTATCATCATTGCGAGCCTGATTGTGTGTTGTCTGAGTGGTACAGGTTGTTCCTCAGTGTTCTTGGTAAGGGGATTCTTGATTAGGGGAAAAAAGTTAAAAACCCGCAACTGCCGCTTTGGCTAAACAAAGGTTTGGTCGATGCCATGCTGCAGAGAGATGAATTAAAATAGAAAAAGGATTTCCCTGCTTACCATAAACAGCATAATCATGTGAAAAAATTAGTTCTTGATGCCAAAAAGTCACACTTTAAATGTATAATGAATGACAAAAAGGATACAGTCTCTGTTTGGAGAGCGCTTAATGTCCTTACAAAATCTAACTATAGCCCATTATGCCTCTATTTCTGCAGAAACATTTAATAATCATTTTCTTTCTGCTGCCGAGTTGTTGCTGCAGAACACTACAGTCCCCACCCGGGTCTGCCCTGGGGGACTTGGGTGGGGTTAACTACTTTTTAGTTCCCAGGGTCACCCTGGTCAGCCCCACAGGGTGGGTTTTCCCCTCTATTCTGGGGCATGTGTTTCTGTCTACCCTTGGTCCATTAACCTGTATTTTCCTTTTTTAAACTCTCCCTACTGTCTGCGCTGCCTATAGCTCTTGATGTTGGATCTATTTATCTATCTATCTATATCCCGTATTCTTGCTGACCGTTGGGGCACCACTGATGACTTGGCAACCAGCTCCCTCCATTCCTCTCTGTTCTCTGCCATTCTTAGCGTATCACCCAGCCTCAGTCCTGTCCACTCTGAGATATTGTCCTCCCATCTTTTCCTCTGTCTTCCTCTCCTTCGTCCTCCTTGCACAGTGCCTTGCAGGATTGTTTTGGCAAGCCCTGCTGATCGCGTGACATCCCCATACCACTTCAGTTTGCGTTTTTTCACAATGGCTAATAGGTCTTCATAGGGCCCGATGGGCTAAATGGTCTTAGCTTTATTTAGGCCCCATGTCATAGGTTTATTTAACGTATTGGACCGGCTGGTGACATACATTCAATTTTCTGTTTAGGTTTTTTTCACAAGCAGTGCAGGCACGTCCTGAGAATGTCTTGTTGCTGTCGTGACATTAAGCAATGTGCAATCAATCAGAACACTACATCCAAGGCACCCTCTGTATCCCCAAATCTTGTCAAATTTTGTGAAGGCAAACTTTCTTCTCGTTCATCATTCCACATTCCTTGCAGGACAGTACACGATGTCGGTAAAGCAGTTGAATCTCTCAAAAGTAAACGAACTTCAGGACATGATGGCATTAGTACTGCTGTGTTAAAACTATCACTACCTTTCATAGTAGAGTCTTTAACTTACATCTACAACCTTTGTATCGAGCGTGACGAATTCCCCTCTTATCTGAAAAAGGCCAAAGTTATTCCATATCCTATCAGCAAAGATCGTACAGATCCTAATAAATTCAGGCCAATTTCTATCTTGTCTTCACTTTTCAAACCTATAGAATAGCACATACACAAACACTTACAGCACTTTCTTGACACACACGTCCTTATTCATCTCCTACAGTCAGGATTTCGCCCGCAGCACTCTTGTCAAACAGCTCTCTCACATTTAATGGATCATTGGCTCATGTCAACAAATCACTGTTGACTGGGGTGGTCTTTTTAGACTTTAGCAAAACATTCGACTTAGTTAGCCAACCCTCCTTGCCGAAAAACTCTCAGTCTACAGCATAAGTGACCATGCTGTATCCTTTTTAAAATCCTTCCCACCCGAGTCTGCCCTGGAGGACTTGGGTGGGGTTAACTTCTTTTTAGTTCCCAGGGTCACCCTGGTCAGCCCCACAGGGTGCGGTTTCCCCTCTATTCTGGGGCATGTGTTTCTGTCCATTCACCTTATCTTCCTTTTTTACACTCTCCCTACTGTCTGCGCTTCCTGGAGCTCTCCCCACCCGGGTCTGCCCTGGGGGACTTGGGTGGGGTTAACTACTTTTTAGTTCCCAGGGTCACCCTGGTCAGCCCACAGGGTGGGTTTTCTCTCTATTCTGGGGCATGTGTTTCTGTCTACCCTTGGTCCATTAACCTGTATTTTCCTTTTTTAAACTCGCCCTACTGTCTGCGCTGAATATAGCCCTTGATGTTGGATGTGTGTTGCTAAATGGTCTTAGGTTCTTTTTTTTAGTGTATTAACTGGCTGGCGACATACATTCAATATTCTGGGGTTTTGGGTGGGTTTTTTTTTACAATCGTTATGCAATGTACAACCAACCATTCCTGTAGCTCTTGATATTGGATGTGTGTTGATAAATGGTCTTAGCTTTATTTTGCATATTACACTGGCTGGCGACATACATACAATATTCTGTTTGGGTTTTTCTTTCACAAGCAGTGCAGGCATGTCCTGAGGAAGTCTTGTTGGTGTCGGGACGTTAAGCAATGTACAACCAACCAACCTTTTTAAAATCCTACCTTGAGGGCCGACGACAGTAAAATGGCAAATCGTCATCTGAGGGGCTGATAATGCATGGCATGCCCCAAGGATCTATTCTTCAGCCTTTATTGTTCACGCTTTACATAAATGACTTACCTTTACATATCTCCCAACCTGACGTTACCTGTAGCTTATTTGCAGATGACCCAACTTTGGATGTGGCTGCGTCGGACGTGCCCACAATCACTAGTTCCCTCCAGCAAACAATAAATGAAGTCTTTGACTGGTGCCAGACTAATACTATGGTTCCAAATCCATCAAAGACAGAATATATGCTAGTGACAACAAGGCAAAAGCATCAGCTTAATCTGCCGCTACTCAAACTTTACCAGCAGCCAGTAGCGCAAGTTAAAGAACATCGTTTTCTTGGTGTCACTGTAGACGATCAGCTCAGCTGGCACTCGCATACTAATTCTCTTTGTAAGATTTTGTCAAAATATCTATTTCTGTTATCTAGACTAGTTCAATTAACCGAAGTTTCAATCAGACAGTTGTTTTATAATGCACACATAAAATCACATCTAGATTATGCATCTGCAGTGTGGGATGGATGCAGCAATATTACTATGAAAAGAATAAATTCACTTCATAGATGTGTTAAAGAGCTAAACATGTTGCCTCTTTGTATACACTTTCTATTCAATAAATGTGTATTTATGCGTCGTAGGTTTTATATCAGACTGTCCTTGTCCTAGTCTCTGGCTCAAAAGCCTTCCCCGGAGACACGGGGGCTTTGATGTCAGGGGTTTCCTCCCTTAGCCTTTCCGCAGCCAAGCGGCCAGGCCTGCAAGGCAGCAGGCGACTCGTGGAGGGCGGGGTCGTCTATGTCCCGTGCAGATGTGAACATCTGCCCATTGCCCAGATATATTTATTAGGATACAGAGGAAGGTTTTATCATCAGCTGCCTTTGTGCCAAATTTGATTGAAAAGTTTGCAAAAATGTTGATAAACTACAATAATCGGCATTTTATACACATTTGTCTACCTCTCCTGACCCTTGACCTTTTCCGAGGGGTCATCCAAATTAGTATGCTTAGATAGGTCTTACCATCAGTTATCTCTGTACCAAGTTTGGGTTTGAAGTTGTTAATAGTAATTGAGAAAAAATATTTCTTGTCAAAATATGGCTAAAGCTTGATGTTGCCAGCCTTCAGCGTGACGATGTGAAAGCTGCCTTTCAGACAGATTTACAGCGCAGGCTCAAAGACACAGCGGACCCAGTAGACTCCTCCCCTGAAACACTTTGGGAACAACTGAAAACTGCTATTGCAAAATCCTCTGCAGAAGTCTTGGGTTTCGCCAGAAAGAAGAACAAAGACTGGTTTGACGAAAACGATTTAGAGATCCAGGAACACCTAGCAAAAAAAAGAGCCGCCCATCAGGCCCACCAAGCCCAGCCTTCCTGCCCTGTGAAGAAGTCTGCCTTCCGCCTCGTCTGCAGCAGTCTCCAGCGCAAGCTCAGAGATCTCCAGAATGAGTGGTGGACCAGACTTGCACAGAGGACCCAGCTTTGCGCTAACAATGGTGACTACAGGGGCTTCTACGAAGCACTGAAAGCAGTGTATGGCCCCAGGCACCTGGTACAAAGTCCTCTGCGAAGCGCGAATGGCCAGGCACTCCTCACAGATAATACCTCCATCTTGAACCGCTGGTCGGAATACTTTCAGAGCCTCTTCAGCGCTGAGCGCACTGTTCAAGAAGCAGTCTTCCTACAAATCCCACACCTCCCAGTAAAGGTTGAATTGGACGAACCGCCCACCGCTGAAGAGACCCTCACAGCCATCCACCAGCTCAAGAGTGGCAAAGCAGCAGGCATTGATGGAATACCGCCAGAGATCTGGAAACATGGAGGCACAGCACTGCACAACAAGCTCCATGACCTCTTTCTCTGCTGCTGGGAGGAAGGAACACTACCAAAAGATCTCCGTGATGCAGTCGTTATCACCCTGTACAAGAACAAAGGCGAGAAGTCTGTTCCAACTATCGGGGAATTACCCTGCTGTCCATTGCTGGGAAAATCCTTGCAAGGCTGCTCCTGAACCGGCTGGTACCTGCCATCGCTGAAGACCAACTCCCAGAGGGCCAGTGTGGCTTCAGAGCAAACAGGAACACCACCGATATGGTCTTTGTGCTGAGAAAGCTACAGGAGAAGTGCCGCGAGCAGAACAAAGGGCTGTACGTAACATTTGTCGACCTAACAAAAGCGTTCGACACTGTGAGCAGGCAAGGCATGTGGCAGATCCTGGAGCAACTTGGCTGTCCCCCAAAGTTCCTCAACATGATTGTCCAGCTACACGAGGACCAGCAAGGCCAGGTCAGACTCAACAATGACCTCTCAGAACCATTCCCTATTCTCAACGGCGTAAAGCAGGGCTGCGTGCTGGCACCGACCCTCTTCACCATCTTTTTTAGCATGATGTTGAAGCAGGCCACAGTGGACCTCGATGATGACGATGCAGTGTACATCAGGTATCGTCTCGATGGCAGCCTGTTCAACCTCAGACGACTGCAGGCCCACACGAAAACCCTAGACCAACTGATTCGTGAGCTGCTTTTTGCTGATGATGCTGCCCTCGTTGCACACACAGAGAGAGCCCTGCAGCGCATCACGTCTTGCTTCGCAGATGCTGCCCAGCTCTTTGGACTCGAGGTCAGTCTGAAAAAGACAGAGGTCCTCCATCAGCCGGCACCCAAGACAGTGTATCGCCCTCCTCACATCACCATTGGCGAGTCTGAACTAAAGTCAGTGCACCAGTTTACTTACCTTGGCTGCATTATCACGTCGGACGCCAAGCTGGACAAGGAGCTTGACAGCAGGCTGGCAAAAGCGAACAGCGCTTTCGGGCGACTTTTCAAGCGGGTGTGGCACAATCAACAACTGAAAACAGGCACCAAGATCAGCGTGTACAGAGCTGTGGTCCTCACCACCCTGCTGTATGGTTCCGAGTCCTGGGCCCTCTACCGCAGCCAACTACGACTCCTCGAACGCTTCCACCAGCGCTGCCTGCGTACCATCCTGGGCATTCACTGGAGTGACTATGTCACCAACGTCGAGGTCCTTGAACAGGCTGAAACTGTGAGCATCGAGGCTTTGCTGCTGCGGACACAGCTCCGCTGGGCGGGGCATGTCTCCAGGATGGAGGATCATCGCCTACCAAAGATCACCCTGTTCGGCGAGCTTGCTACTGGACACCGTGACAGAGGGGCACCAAAGAAGAGATACAAAGACTGTCTCAAGAAGTCACTTAGTGCCTGCCAAATCGACCACCACCAGTGGTCTTCGCTTGCTGCGGACCGTGACACCTGGCGCTCCACCATTTACAAGGCAGTTGTCTCCTTTGAGGACTCTCACAGAGCTAGCCTTAAGGACAAGCGGCTCAGGAGAAAAAAACAGAGATGCCGCAGCTCAGAACCCTGGCCATACCTTCCCCTGCAGCCACTGCGGTCGAACCTGCCTGTCTCGGATTGGCCTCCGCAGCCATGAACAAGCCTGCAGACGTCTTGGGCAACTCCTATAAAATCTTCGTTCGCGAAGTCAAGCCAAGAGACAAGAGTGTATGTAAACAAGAGAATCTCCGATATATTTGTACACACAAGCTTGAAACTTGGCGAAATACTTTCTTAAGTGGGTGGCTAAGAGAGCCTTTGTAATCGAACGTCTCATTGAAGACATAAACAACCGTTTATACAAGTCAGTTGACCCAGAATAGAGTCCGTACCTTTGGTCATATTTACTTGAACTTTTGCATATATCTAGTTTTTAGAAAGACATTGGATGAGTTTGTTAGCCAGCTTTGTATCCTTTCAACATTTTTAGTAAAAATTAATTCTTTTCAGAAAAAAATTATAACACTAAAAAACCTTTACTTCTAGAGAAAGTCAGACAGTGCCGGTGACGTAAAAGAGGCAACTCCATCACCATGCAGACACTGACATAATACTCTAAATATGATGTCTTTTTCTCGCGCGCATGCAGCTCTCTCTCTCTCAGCCTACCCGGCACCGGCCTCCACGTGGCGTGGGTGGGTAGTCCACTCGGTCCCTGACTGAGTGGGCTAGCAGACGGGTGCCATCTTTGTCCAGGATTAGGACTTGATGTCAGCAGATATGTTGTTCAGTCTTTTTCACTGGTCCGGTTTTTAAGGAGCTGTGCTTACCCAGGTCTTACCATGTTGGATTGGTCCTTAAAAATACGCGTGAGCTTTTGGTCCTTTGGATCGCAAGTGTTTGCCGTGCTTGGAGACCCGTGTCGGGGGAGAAGAGGATCCTGGTGGCTGAAACACTCCACTTTGGCCTTGACTTCTGCCTAAACGGGAGGCTAGTCGTACCGGCCTAGTCAATCGGCTCGTGTCACATCGAGCCCTATCCCCCTGTTGACATGCGGGTTGTTATACGCAGCACCATGCTATAGCCTCTGATGCTGATTAGGTGCTTTACGCCAGTATTTCCCTGTATTCAACAGTGTGATAGAAGGCGGTGGCTCAAACGGTTCAATCGGGCTTACCCCCTTGAGTATATCTTTCGGGCAGTCTCCATTGTGCGTCGGCTGGAGACCCGCCGACAATTGCACTTTCCCTTGTTGGGCTCGGTGGCGGGCGGGGACCCCCGGGGGATGAATATCTATCATACTATAATATGGAAAATATCAAAAAACCAAAACTAGCACCAAAGCGGCACATAGCCGCCGACATTGTCATTGAGAACGATAGTGACTCTGACTGTGAGGAAGCGACACCTCAGGCGTCGGCCGCCTGGCCTCGCTTTCTCATTATCCACAGCAAAGTTAAAGAGAAGCCTGTTTCAAAGCTGCACCCTTTCCTGGTAGGGGAGACCCTCAGGAGCCGTGTTGGCAGGCCTGAGGCCCAGCGCCTCAGGTCTGGTGACTTGTTGGTAGAGTGCTGTTACTGAGGCTCTCCTCCATCGGAGACACTCCAGTGGAGGTCACTCCCCACAAAACAATGAATTCCTCTAGAGGAGTGATTAAAGATCAAGCATTGGCCTAACTGTCTGAAGATGAACTTGTACGGATCCTTAAGTCACAGGGGGTGACCTACGTCAGGCGCTTCATTTCCAAACGAGGTGGTAGGGAGATCCGTCTCCCTACCATCATCCTGACGTTTGGCACCCCCACAGCTCCTACTACCATCTGGGGAGGTTACTACTCCCTAAAAGTGAAAAAGTACGTCCCTCTCCCCCTCCGGTGCTTTAAGTGCCAAAAGTATGACCATGGGCAGAAGACATGCCGCCAGGCAGAGGCTCTATGCGCCCGTTGCACTAAGCCCGGACACTCTGCTGAGTCCTGCACAGCCTGTGTGTGAATTGCCAGGGGGCGCATATGGCTTCGGACAAGAAGTGCCCTCGTTGGATCTCCGAGTGCAGGATTCAGCAGGTGTGTGTGGAGAAGGGGCTGTCCTTTGCGGACGCAAAAAAACTGGTTGACGGTCCTGGTGCAGCTGAGGCGGCGCCAAACTCAAATAACAACTTTGAGTATACTTTCAGTGCTGTGGTGGCAGGCAAGCGCCCCACCAAAGACTTCTCTTGTCAAACCCCAACTTCTTGGTTGGGGGCGGAGCCTCGGATCCTCTCGCCCCTGGAGAGTAACCCTCCTCCGGTGGTGACGAGGAGCCAGGGAACGCAGAGGGCGGACGCTACCGGTCCGGTGGCACCGCCTTCTGCTGCCCCTAAGCCTCAGCCCCCACCCAAACCTGCTAGTTTGTCAACGCCAAAGGTTTCTGGCTCTGGTCAGCCTTCTAAGGCCGCTAACTCTAGCGGCAGGACCGCTGCCCAGGACCAGAAGTCTAAGAAATCTATGGGACCGCCGTGCGCACGGGCCCAGAAGGGGAACACTGATGTCCCCCTTCAAAACAAATATGCTGCATTGGAGGAGCAGATGGAGGGAGTGGAAGTTGCCGATGCTGCGGCAGCTCCACCCCCTTCATCTCCTAAGAACCAGAGGAGGCCCGGGAGCCGGCCCCCCTCTGTTTCTCCGACTCCTTCCAAGGCAAAGGAAAAAGGGGGGAAAACTCCGCACCCCCAGATAAGACATAATCATGGACTCTCTGCTTCAGTGGAATTGTCGTGGTTTTCAAGCTAACTTTGAGGAATTACGTCTTTTAGTCAAGTGCTATAACCCCTCAGTAATATCTCTTCAGGAGACTTACCTGAAGACTTCTAACCCTGTGTCCTTTAATGGTTTTAACGTTATACATAAAGGCTCTGATTCGGAGAGGCGCTCGGGTGGAATGGCTCTTCTCATTAGTAGCCAAATTTTATATAGCCCCGTTAGCATCGACACCTGTCTTCAGGCTGTCGCAGCTCGGGTTACCTTGAAGAAGACCATAACCATATGCAGTATTTACCTGCCACCATCCCTGCGGGTCTGTTTTAATGATTTTTTTAATTTAGTTGATCAACTGCCCCCTCCCTTTATTCTCATGGGGGATTTTAACAGTCACGCTCACCTTTGGGGTAGTGACCACTATGATGGCAGAGGTCAGATGTTAGAAGATGTTTTTTCTCAACTTAACCTATGTGTCTTTAACGATGGTTCACCTACATACTCTAACCCAGGTTCCGGATCTAGTTCTGTTCTAGACCTCACTGTGTGTGATCCTTCTCTCATGCTGGACTTCGACTGGAAGGTTCACGATGACCTGTGTGGTAGTGACCACTTCCCAGTAGTCCTGTCATTGGTCAGCTGTGGGGAGGATCCGCCGGTGGGGCGCTGGAATCTTAAGAAAGCTAACTGGCCTCTGTTCGCCTCCCTCTGTCAGTCTCGTATTACAGAGGAGGTGGTCATGTCATCTGAAGAACCTATTTCTTCTTTTACTACTATTTTGTTGGACGTAGCGGGTGAAACCATCCCTAAAACTTCCGCATCAGTCCCTCGAAAGCCGAGAGTACCATGGTTCAACGAAGAGTGCCGCAAGGCCCAAATAGCATGCAAATCTGCTCAGCGACGTGCTTTCCGTTATCCGTCGCAAGTGAATATTTTAACCTTTAAAAGACAGAGGGCTAAAGCCCGTTACATTTTTTAACGTGAACGCCGTGCTTCCTGGAGACGCTTCGTCTCATCTTTAACTTCTCGGACTCCGTCCCAGAAAGTATGGAAGGTTGTTCAGAGAATTAGGGGCAGAGGTGGCTTGGCTTCAGTTGGCCATCTTAGAGATGGTGCCAGCTTGGTTACAGATAAAAAAGCTGTGGCCAATTTGCTTGCCTCCACCATTGCCCATAATTCTTCAACAGAGCATTATTCACCTTTCTTCCAGAGAGAGAAGGAGAAGCGAGAGTCTCGTATTTGTGATTTTAAGTCCGATAACTCAGAAGACTATAATGTCCCGTTTACATTATCAGAATTGCAGCAAGCTTTGCAGAAATGTAATGACTCTGCTGCTGGCCTAGATACCGTCCACTATCAATTCCTAACGCATCTGCCTGAGAGGTCACTTCTTGTACTTCTCAAGGCCTTTAACCATATCTGGAGAACTGGTCATTTTCCGCCATCTTGGCGCCAGGCTGTGGTTGTACCGATCCCCAAGCCGGGTAAGGATCCTTCCGATCCGGGCAACTACCGGCCTATCGCTTTGACATCATGTTTATGTAAAACTATGGAGCGCCTGGTCAACGCCCGCCTGGTGTGGCATCTTGAGTCACAGGGTCTCCTCACAGACCTCCAGTGCGGTTTCCGGCACTTCCGTAGTACAACTGACCATTTAGTCCGCTTTGAATCATTTATTCGAGATTCTTTTGTCAACAAGCAGCATGTCTATGCAATTTTCTTCGATCTTGAGAAGGCGTATGACACTACCTGGAAGTATGGCATAATGTCTGACTTGTTGGACATGGGTTTTAAAGGGCACCTGCCCGTTTTTATTCACAATTTTTTGACTAACCGGTCGTTCCATGTCCGTGTGAGCTCCACCCTCTCCGACTCCTTTGAACAGGAGATGGGTGTCCCACAGGGCAGCATTCTATCTCCTGTTTTATTTAGTATTAAAATTAATAACATTGTAAAGGCTGTCAAGGATGATTCTGAATGCTCTTTGTTTGTGGACGACTTTGCTTTGTGCGCACGTAGTCAAGGACTTGCGTCCCTTGAGAGGCGCTTGCAGTTGTGCGTTGATCGCATCCAGCTGTGGGTGTCTCTCAATTGATTCAAGTTCTCGCCCTCCAAGACTGTTTGTGTGCATTTTACTAACCAGACGAAATTTTTTCCAGAACCTAGCCTGAGCATTGCTGGAGTGCCAATTAAGGTGGCCGAGGAGGCAAAGTTTCTGGGGGTCATTTTTGACAAAAGACTTACCTTCCGCAACCATATTAATTACCTTAGAACCTCTTGTCAGAAGGCTCTCGACATTCTTCGTGTCGTCGGTCGTACTGACTGGGGTGCGGACTGTACTGTCTTACTTCGTCTGTACCGGGCCCTTGTTCGGTCCAAACTGGATTACGGCTCTGTGGTGTATGGCTCAGCTTCCAAGTCTGTGCTACAGCGTCTGAACACAATTCACCGTCAGGGTCTGCGGATATGTCTTGGGGCCTTCAGGACGTCTCCAGTTCCTAGTCTGTATGCCGAGGCAGGGGAGCCTTCTCTCAAGCTCTGCCGCATCCGCCTCATGCTCAGCTACGTTCTGAAACTGAAGGCCCATCCAGACAATCCTGCCTATGATTGTGTTTTTAAACCATCGTTTGCAGAAATTTACGATACCCATCCGGGAGCACTTTCTTTCCGTGTCCGACCTCATCTGCAGGCGGCCGGATTGGACCTGGACAGAGTTTCGGAATCCCTGCAACACATCACTCCACCTTGGCTCTTACCAGTTCCTGACATCTTGCTGGACTTGACTGCCCACAAGAAAGACTCTACTCCACCAGCCATATACCAACAGAGCCTCAATGAACTGCTTTCAATTTTTCCTGGCTATTGTCGCATCTATACCGATGGGTCAAAGTCTGAGGATGGGAGAGTGGCTGCGGCCGCAGTGTCCTCTCGCCATCCTAGACGACCATTTAAGCACCGCCTCCCAGACCACTCATCTGTATTTAGTGCGGAACTGCAGGCGGTTCTGCTGGCACTCAGGCATGCTTATCGATCTAGAGAAAGGAACTTCCTGATTCTGTCTGACTCTCTTTCTGCCCTGCAGGCCCTTCAGGGCACGGGAAATGACCACCCACTGCTGGTGCAGATCAGAGAGCTCCACGCGGACTTGATGAAGGAATATTATGATATCATTTTTATTTGGGTGCCAGGGCATGTGGGCATCGAAGGCAACAGGATCGCAGATTCTGCTGCCAACGATGCCCGAAATGACCCTGTCCCTGACACACAGACTGTTTATAGTGATTTTAGACATGTGGCTAGTGCGTACATAGCCCGTGAGTGGCAGTCCGAGTGGGACAAAGAGGAAGCTAACAAGCTGCATGAAGCCCTTCCTAAGTTGTCCTACGGTCTACCTTATCGCTGCGGCAGCCGCCGTGAGGAGACGGTCCTGGCTCGGCTCCACATCGGCCACACGTATGTTACGCACTCTTATTTACTTAAACAGGAGCAGCGTCCATGGTGTTATGCCTGCGACGAGCAGTACTCTGTTCAACACTTTTTGTTGTCTTGTGCTGATCTAATCGACACAAGGTATAAACATTTCACGGCAGACTCCTTGAAGGTTTTGTTCCGGGATGTGCCCCCGGACAAGATCTTCAGTTTTCTGAGAGAGAGCCATATTTTTAATAAGATTTGAGCGTTTATAGATTATGATGTTTCTATTATTTTGACCTTTTTGAGAGTCTTTCGACGTTTTCTTTAAAGACCTGTGCGACATTTTAGCCTGACATATTTTTAAGGTATATTTACATCATGTCTTAAGACCTTTCTTTTAGTCTGGCTGACCAGATTTTTACCCTTCCCGCCGTGAGATGGCCTTAGTTGCCTGCTCGGCGTTAAACCCAAATAACTAACTAACTAACTCTCTCTCTCTCACACACACAAACATGCGCGCATCTCCAGGAGGAATAGATCCTTATGCGCCCTCCAGGCGCATGAGGATCTATGCCTCTTGAAGATGTTTGGAGCGCACGCGCATGCACTAACATCCACACACACATCGACGCGATTTCAGAAGAGCATGCATGTGACCCATGTACTTAGTATATCATGTAGCTAGGTATTAAAGTCAACCTGCTTTCACACAAATTATAGCAAGACTGAAATTGTACCATGAAGTTCTAGTTTTGTCACCATTTTCTCAAGCCTACGAAGCGAAAGTAAAACTCATATCACATCAAATATAAAATTACGTAAAAACTAAACTTACGTCATGACAAACGACGTTTGACAAATCAATGACGCGTATGTCCTGTGCCCCTTATAGAACTCACTGATGCATTGGCAGAGCTGCGAGACTTTTTCAATAGGAGATAATTCAACATCAGAATCAGGTCAAAGACAAAAGGTAGAGACCATTGACAGCGAGGACAGCTTGCATATAGAAGGGACTTTGTGGGTTATGGTTCATCCCATCTTGTTTCATTTATGTTCTTGCTACAAACTTCAGGGGGGGGGGGGGGGAAATACACACACACGCACAATGCACGCACGCACACACATACACACACACACCTACCCACTACACGCTCTCATACCATCAGTAGAGGATCTCCGTAAATCAAAAGCAGGGCGCTAAAAGTAAAAGGCGCATGCAAACAACGGATAAAATGCTCGGACCAACATGCGCTATCACTATGCCTGTCCGGGCCTCCTACCCACTGCTCTCCCCAAAACACACACCCAACTCCAATTCCCAAACAAACTCTATTAGGTTAATACATACATTTTATGCACAGCAGCTACATTACCATGTCAACTTACATCAACATCGCCAACATCCAATAAACTACAAACTATCAAAATTAAGTCAGAAGTATTGATCATCCATCTGTTGACTTCCTTGTAAAGTTAAACACACACACACACACACACACACACACACACACACACACACACACACACACATATGTTAATGAATAGTCAAAACGCAGAGGCTAAGTGTGCTTTGTTAAGCGGCTCATTTAAGTGCAGAAAAAGCCTGGACTTGAACGTGGACATGGAGGGAGCTTTGGTAATATTGGCCGGAAGCGAATTCCAAAGTTTGGCTCCTGAATAGGACAGGCTAGTTTTGAATATATCAGGTCGTGGCCTAGGTACTGACAGATTGTTCCTTGCCGTCTTGTACAGTGTGTTAGCATAACTATACAAATCCGAAATGTACGGTGGTGTTCTAGAGATGCTGACTTTAAACATTAACATGCCCTTGTTGTACATAAGAAGATTACGTCAAGGTCTTTCAGTTGCTCGTCAGTGCTGTCCCTGATGTTAGGAAGGATTAACTTAGCTGCCATCCGGTGGAGGGAATTAAGCCTCTTTAAGCTTGCATCACTACACCCGTCCCAAACTGTAGATGTGTAATCAATGTGAGACTGAATGTGAGCGGCGAAAAACAGTTTTCTCATCTGTGAATCTGTAAAATAAATAAGTTTCTCCATCCATTCCGCCAGGTTGGCTGTTTTCATGCCAGACACCGACAGTATCTGCACCCTCTCACGCTGTGAGGTCGCCATCTTGCTACCTTTCATGTCGTGGAGTGTGTAGTCACCGATAACAAGGTGAGTGGTGTTGTGCTGGATTCTGCGAGTGGCCAGATGTTCAGCTGGCGACTGACGGCGGGGATTGCTGTTATAACTGGCGGCTTGGCCTGACGAACTGATGTGCGCAAATTGGTTGATTGATTCACTGACCCTGCCAGTGGAGATGACAACAGGTATCAGGCCACCCTGTTGGTCAGCCTCAGTTTGAAGCGCTGGCAGCGAGACACCAAAAGCATAAGCAGTACACTGGGGGGTAGCAGGCTGCACCGGCTGGTCAGGGCTTTCAGAGGTTGGTGGAGTGGCCGTAATCTGCTTAACCTTCTTCTTGATGTCCTGGATGGTGCTAACTTGGCTCCTTTTCGATGAAGACGGCTGGCTTATTCTCACTTCAGTATTGTATACCTGGTCATGCAGGCTGGCTAATTCCCTCTCGGACACCTTGCACATGTTGATGGCTTTTACAGCAGTGTCTCTCATGCGGCTGTCCAGGTCGCTGATCAGGGCTAAAGCATGAGCCAGCTGCTGTGTGGTGTCATACAGCATCCATTTTACAGATATCAAGTCTTTGTGCAGGGTACCTACCTTGACATGGGTTTGTATGAGATGGCTTTGCAGCTGTTGGAATGTGATACACCCTAATGAGAGAGGTGTGTCCGTCTGGCTGCCGGTGACCGTTGTCTTGCCCCCAGTGACCATTGTCTTGAGGTGCATTGCTGTAGTGCCGCACGATACTGCTACCGGTCGGCAGTCAGACACCTTGGCCTCTGGCATTTTGTTTGTGGTCAGGGGGAGGGGCCTAATTCAGCTGTAGAAGGAGTAGATATGTTGCCGGGGACAGCAGGGAGGACGGTGGAGGGGAGGGGATTAGAGGCGCATGAAGTGTTCGGCTGAGTGGCTTATGTAATCGCCGTACCACTTGAGACAGGTTGAGCAAAGGACTCGCTTTGGTTATGTGGTTTGACATCATTGGGAGCAGCAGCAGTGGATAGTGCAGGGGTGGGTGGTAACTTAATCGGCTCATCAGGGCTTAGGGGACAGGAGGATACTTCAGGGTGACAGTCAGCACTGGACTCGGTCACTGACTCTACGTGAGGTAAACGGGGCAAGGTAAGGAGGGTATAAGTAGCAGCGGTGGTGGTCAGTGCGTCCTTTGGTTCAATCTCTGCCCAGGACAGGATGGGCGCGGACTGCGTGCTTGATGTGTACAAGGAGGCATGCGGTGGTGTGTCGGGCAGCACAACGATTGGATGGAAAGAGAGGAGATGGTCAGACAGGAGATGGTGTAGAGCGGCCGTAGACTGCAGCTGGGCGGTAGGTGTGGGCGGGGCATCTTGCGCGGGAAACATGTTGCTAGCATGAAAGTGGGTCAGAGACAGATGTCTGCTGACAGAAGAAAGGTTGTCCTCGTTGGGGTCATCTTCCATCAGGTGTTTCACTAGATCAACAAGCTGGTGAAACTCTGTCATCACCCATTTCTCACACTTAAGGCCCTGGATGAGACATGAGCTCCCTTTGGATTGCTTCTTTTTGTTGAACAGGGTCACTGTGATGTGAATTACACCTGCCTGCCAGATCTGTACAAAAGTCTTGGCCAGGCAATCTGGCAGAAAGGTGTTTCTGCTGCGAAGGCTGAAGTCGCGTAGGATAAGATCAATTTCATCAAAGTCAATGTCTTTCCACACAACAGAAAAAGTGTCTTTGTACTGCTTTAGCAGATGATTATATCATAGACTGAGTGCCTTAAGCCAGCGCCTGAGGACAGTTACATCGCTTGTCTCGAAGACTTTTTGGTTATCGTCATTGGTATCTATGATTGTTGGTGTAATAGGGAAGCTGCGGGGATGATAGTGGGTGAGCTGGCTAATTATCACAGGGGATGACATAGCCATTGTTTAATCTGTCCACAGTGTACATTAAATTGATTGGTATACAGCAGTCGCTGCGTGTGGGGATGAAAAAGAGGGGATGCAATCAGTAGGGGGTGAACAGACTGTAGCCCCGAAGGAGGGGGAGGGAAGAGGGGGGTGGATGGGTGTGAGTCAAGTGCGGGGCACTTGTTGGCATAGATCGGTGACGTAGGATGCCGGACATGCCAAGCTGCTGATCCCTGGTGGATAAGGCTGGCAGAGTTTTGTACAGGCGGTCAGGCGTGACCACTAGACCGGCAGACTGCAGCGCCATGATCCGACAGCATCACCTTGTGTAAACACAGCTGGCAAATCCCCCTAATTATAGGATGGTCAGTGAGGATGGCTGGCACCAGTTATGTCACAAAGACAGCAGTGTTAGTCTGGTGACCAGTGTGGTAAGTCTGTGAAGAAATTTAATAAAACAGGAAGCAGAGAGTTGTGGTCAACGGACAAGCTTCTCCATGGGTAGATGTGACGAGCGGAGTTCCACAAGGATCCATTTTGGGGCCAACCTTGTTCCTGGTGTTCATTAATGACTTGGAGGACGATATGCTGACCAGCGTTCTAAAGTTTGCTGATGACACTAAGATCTACGGCAACGTCTCCGACCCAGCGGGGAGCGACAAACTACAGCATGACCTTAAGGTAGCAGAAAGATGGTCAGAGAGGTGGCTGATGCAGTATAACGTGGACAAGTGCAAGACTCTGCATGCAGGCCGTAAAAACACTTGTCAGGTTTACACGCTGGGAGGACAAGAACTTGGAGCAGTGGAGGAAGAAAGGGACCTAGGCGTCATCATGCACAGGTCACTGTCGGTCAGTCGCCAGTGCTGCATGGCAGCAAAACGAGCCAACAGAGCAGTGGGGCAGATCATGCGAACAGTTACAGCCAGAACTAGAGAAGTTATTGTCCCACTCTACAAAACAATTGTACGACCACATTTAGAGTACTGTATCCAAGCATGGCGACCTTACCTCAAAAAAGACATCGCAGTGTTGGAAAAGGTGCAGAGGAGAGCTACAAGATCGATTACAGGGATTGGTCACCTGCCGTACGAGGAGAGACTGGCCTTTTGCAATTTGCAGAAATTGGAAGAAAGGAGAGACAGGGGAGATCTCATCGAGACTTTCAAGATCATAAAGGGACTTGAAAAAGTTTCTGCGGACATATTTTTTACTTCATGCCAGTCATCATTTTACCATAGAGGTCACAGCAGCAAACTGTTCAAAGGGAGGTCCAGACTGAATCTTAGAAAAAACTTTTTTTCCCAAAGAGTTGTGAACCCATGGAATGCTCTGAAACAAACAATTGTCGAAGCTGAAACTGTCAACCAGTTCAAGAACCGCCATGATAAAGAGACAGTTAAGGGGGTTAAAATAAGTTCTCAAACTTCCTACCCCGTCGGCCACGCTGAGTGGCCACTCAGGTAAATTCAGGTAAATTCAGGTAAAACAGTTTTTACTCACCTGGTCATATGTTATTTCCAAAAACACGAAATGATGAGAGAGTATGTAAATCCACTCACAACCACAGTATGTGCTTAACCCTTATCATTGGGAATACACCAGTGGGTGAAATAGGTTTGACTAAAATAGTTCAAGGGTAGTGCCAGAATAGCTTGGTGCCTTGGTCTATATCCTTATCTGTAAGTACTATAATGCAGCTTGCATATGGCAGTGTACAAATTGAAGAGTTTTAGCCTCAGTATGATATGGGTTAAAGTACAAGAAAATGGCAGGTAATGAAGTAGACAAGATGACAGTGTGCGGGCTCTCCGAAACAATGCAATGCAAGATGAGAAATAAGTTCCAAAGCACCACGCACAAAAACATACAATTTCGGCACCACTCCTCAATATGATGGAAACAGAGTAACAAGCACAATAATTTGCAACGTCCCAGCTGCACAGCGGAGAGAACGAAAAAGCCTACCGCCTCCTAAGGTCAGAGGAGAGCAGTGAGAGAGAGAGTACCTAGTTCAGCAAGGAGAAGATGTAAGAAAGGTCTTAAGACCTAATCTTTTTATCTTTGGAAAATAAAGAGTCATTGTCTCTCTCTCAGGGTTACAAGGATGAATCATTTATCTATGATTGCCGTTTTCCCAGTCTGAACATGGTAGCTAATTCTTTTCTTGAGTTCAGACCAATGAAGATAGTGCCAACATTGGCCTGCCACCATGTTTCATGACAGAACAGTTCACTCTCATCCTTCACATGCTTAAACGGGATAAATTGTCAGAAAATGTACATTCTGATCGAATGCATGGTCAGTGCTCATAACGTGGTTAACAAGAGAACACTTCAAACACTTCTTGTTGTTGATGTCGCTCTTGTGATCAGCACAACAAAGATTCAGGTTTGTAGTGGCAGTAGGATCACATGAGCACTGGAGACAACATTAGGTGTGGTGCATGTTAAATTCTGCCATATTTACATCGGTCCCAAGGAGATTTAACCCATTTAGCCCCAATGTCTTACAGCAGAAGATGGATTGACCATGATAATTGAAGGGTAGTGCCAGATTAGCTTGGTGCCGTCAGTTGCCAAGCTAATCTGGCACTACCCTTGAATTATCATGGTCAGTCCATCTCCTGCAACTGGCACATAGTTGTTAAAATTTGGGAAATGCAGCCATGGGGTTATATGGTTAAACTCCCCCATTATAGTGCATACGCACACGTATCACACTGCTTGGCAGAGCAAGTATAAAAATGTGATCACGGACATGGTGTGTAGGAACTGTGGGTTTATATAGTTCACCTATGTTTTTACAGTGCCTGTCTGCTGAAATAGTTATATTCATGGGAAAAATACCCACATTCTCCAGATTATAATATAAAATGAAGAAAGGGGTATTTTCGCAGTTGTGTCATTATCTATGAGTTGGGCCGCAGTTTATAGAAGCTGGAACGTCTTATCTCCTGTGAGGTGGAACATGGGTTCAGGAGCTGGGCACTGCCTTTTATCAAAAATAAATTTTACTGGCAATCTAATATGCTCAGACACAGTTCCCTTGATAATCTACTCTTGTGGGCAATGCTTAAACATCTTGTAAAATAAGCTGTGGCTGATTATGTTTTCACTTAGGGAGGAGCAGCAATATGTGTCAGAAACATCACCTTGTCATAGCTGAAACATACTGTGACTTGACATGCCAGAAATTTCAACCATTCTGCAGTAATACATTTTTCACTGTCCTGAAGCAAATCAAAAGTTTTGCTGTGTATGAGCTGGAACGAGACCATGTAGGAGCTTGTACAGTATGGAACACTTAGGTCCGCAAACTACAGTGGTCATGACATTACAGTTGATGTTTGAAAGCAATTACAGATGTGTAACATGCCACAATGTGATTGCTCTGAGTCGTCAGGACACCACCCATGTATTTTATTTTCCTCCTTTATGTTACTTCTTTTCTGAATTCAGTTAAATCTTGTTTGTTTGTTTTTTCTTTCAGGAAAGCTTCCTAACACCAGAGGTGTTTGGCGAGATCATTTATGAAAACTTCCTGTTTGACATTCCCAAAATCCTTGACCTGTGCGCTTTGTATGGGCATAACAACACAGAGTTGCTGTCAAAAATGGTGGGCAACGTATTTATGCACCAACCGCATTACTTGGATGACTTGGGAGAGGCAGTTCCCACATTTTTGCAGGCATGTATACATATATTTTGTATATTCCCATGTCACAAAATAGGGGCATGGAATCGGGCATTTGTCAACACATTTTCAGATGAATTAATCTCAACTGGTAATATTTGGATGATTATTTCTTTGTTATGTCTCAAACAAACGCAGCATTTCAGAAACAGCATATCTTGAAACAAATACTTTTTTATGTTGAAAGCAGGTTACTCCCGGTTGGGCCATGTTTATGAGAACTACATATGTATGTGCATAATATTCCCTGTGTGTTCCCTGTGTGTCAGTGTGTTTTAGTCAGATGTAATATATTTGTTTATGTTCATGTTTGTTTTTATAACTGTTTTATAATTCTGCTGTATGCAGATTTCCCATTTTTGGCTCACTTGTGATAGCAAAGGTGAATCTATGTCTGTTTGTCTGTACGTCTGTTGTAAATTTTAATGTTGGATTTTCTCAGAGACTATTCAATTTCATGCTGCAGTCTTCAAACTTTGCCCAAGGATACTTTGTGGCAAGACCTTTCTAAATGTACCAAATTCAATTAACTTTCTGAAAAGTCAGGGTCACGGGGACCAGAAATAGGTCAGAATTAGCCATACGAGAAAAGATTCTCATGCTTTTGCCAGTGCCAAGGACTATTTGTTTACTATTTATGGAAGAAAGGAGCCTCTCACATTGAAGCTCGATTTGAAAAGCAGCTAACAATTAAACATTTACATGCATGAAGAAAGTGTTGATCATATGAAGGCTGAAATAGGGAAACAACTCCTCTAGTCTCATATAAAAACGAGATTCATATAGGTTCAGTAGGCTTTTTTGTGTTCTGAAGTCTTGTTGCCTCATGTGCAAAGCAAAAGTGAGTCTATGTTTTTGTCCAGTGGTCGTCTGTCCATCGTCTGTTGTGCGTCATGTGTGGTAAACTTTAACGTTGGCATTTTCTCAGAGACTATTCAAGCCAAAGTCTTTAAACGTGGCCCAAGGATACTTTGTGGCAAGACCTATCTAAACATACCAATTTGAGTGACTTTCACAAAGGTCAAGGTCACAGGGGATCAGGAAATAGGTCAAACATATTTTGACAGATTTTTTTTTTTCTCAAATACTAGTCACAACTTCAAGCCCAAACTTGGTACAAAGATACCTGATGGTAAAACCATTCTATGCATACTAATTTGGTTGATCCCTCAGAAAGGTCAAGGGTCACAAGAGCTCAGGAAATAGGTAAAAATAGCCATATTTTGATAAAAGATGTTTTTTCCTCAAATATTATTCACAACTTCAAATCCAAATTTGGTGCAGAGATACCTGATGGTAAGACCTATCTATGCATACTAATTTGGATGACCCCTCGGAAAGGTCAAGGATCACAAGAGGCTGGCAAATGTAATGTTTGATAAAATTGTAGGTATTATCAACATTTTTGCAAATTTTTCAATCTAATTTGGCACAAAGGTAGCTGATGATCAGACCTTCCTATGCATACTAATTTAGTCGACACATCGCAAAGGTCCAGGGTCAAGGGGGTGGACAGATGTGTGAAAAATGCTTACATTTTGAGAAAACTTGGATTTTGCTGGTGCAGAAGCCAGCCCTTTAGGCTTATTGTCGCAAAGGTCACACATGTATATAGGTCATACACGTGAGCAATAATGGCTTTGCCTTTCTTGTTTTAGAAGCACTATTTGGCAGAATATAAAGGTTCAGTAAGAATTAAAAATCACAATATTTATTTGTGTTTTCCTCCTCAGTCTCAGTCTTTGTCAACTATCTAAATATGAAGATTGATATGTCAACAGGTATTGACCAATATCTGTATCAAATGTGGAGTGGACAACGATGCCTCAGGACTGATGCCCCAAAAGCTTGGTGCAAATGATGTGGTTAAAAAGGACCTGGTTACCATGGAGACTGTGGAGTTTCAGGATGTGCTGTTTTATCTGGCAGACACAGCAGTTACACTGTCTGCATTCCTAACTGTGTATCCACCAGCTTGCACCATTTTACAGCAACTTCAATTTTGTCAGCAGTGAGTTAATCATTTAACCCATATCATACTGAGGCTTCAAATTTGTACACTGCCATATGCAAGCTACATTTTAGTACTTACAGATAAGGATATAGACCAATGGCTTTAGTTCAAGGGTAGGGCCAGAATAGCTTGGCGCCTAGAGGCGCCAAGCTATTCTGGCACTACCCTTGAACTATTTTAGTCAAACTTATTTCACACACTGGTGTATTCTGAGTGATAAGGGTTAATGATACCTGAGCTGTCTGTCCATATGACACATGGTATCATCATTCAACCATTTAGTTGAGAGTTAATGAAATGAGGGGCGCGACTCTGTCGACAAGACCCTTGCAGCACTGGCGGAGACATTTTGTTTGTTTTCTTTTGATTTGTTGCCACTTTCCACGTTTATCATGATTTAAGGGCTGTATGAGAAGGTCTGGAGAAGATGTTTTGCGGTGTTTGTGACTGTAAACCTGTTGCTGTGTTCTGTGAGTGCACTTTTTCCATCTTCTGGAGACCGGTTCGACACTGAAAATGGCGGACATTCGTTTACACCTGCCTTCTACACCCGTGAGTACCTGCTGTCACTCAAAGATTCTCCTCCGAGTTCTGAACCACCATTGATAGACATTGATTTAGCAGTATGTACAGAACCCAAGAGAAAGAAGCAGAAGAAAAGGGGATCTAGGGGAGGTGTCAGAAATAGACTTCGAAGGAGGGGGGGGTAGACTGCCACTGCCAACTGTTTCACTGACAAACGCTCACTCATTGGTCAACAAAATGGACGAGCTGACAGCGTTTGTGCGACATGACGGCGACTTTCGCCGTTGCAACTTGTTGTGTGTCACAGAGACGTGGCTTAACGAAGACAAGGACATTGGCGACTTAGAGGGCTACAATACAATTCGCTTTGACAGAGACAAAGATCGCACTGAAAAATGTGTAGGAGGTGGGCTGGCAATGTTTGTCAACAAGGCTTGGGCAACTAACTACACAGTGCGCGAGACTATTAGCACTAAGGACTTCGAGATCTTGACTGTGTCTTTCCGCCCACACTATCTCCCAAGAGAATTCAGCCAATTAACTGTTATTCTTGCTTATGTTCCCGGCCCTAACAAAGCACTAGCTGCCGATCACATCGCAGAGTGCTACAGTCATGCACTGAGTAGGGCTAGCGATCAGCTTGTGTTTCTGCTGGGGGACTTTAACACGTGTGATGTGTCAGTACATCTACCCCACCTCCACCAGTATGTTACCCATCCTACCCGCAAGTGCAAGATTCTCGACAATTGCTACTTGAACATTCCTGAGGCCTATGTTGACCGTGTAGGCCCGCCCCTCGGCCAATCAGATCATAACGTGGTGCACTTGCTTCCCCGTTATCAGCAAGTAGTCAAGCATGTACCGCCGCAGACTCGATGTGTCAAGCAGTGGGACCATGAGAGTGTAGAGACTTTGAGAGGCTGTTTTGATACAACTGAATGGGATATGTTTTTTGACAACGAATCAGACTACGATAGACTGACGGACGCGATCACTTCATATGTACAGTTCTGTGAGGACAATGTAATTCCAACTAAGGAGATACTAGTCTTTTCTAATAATAAGTCGTGGATTACTAAAGAATTGAAACAGTGCTTGAATGAGAAAAAAACGGCATTTTCGCGTGGAGATGCAGAGAAAGTGAGAGAATTGGAAAAAGATTTTAGAAGGAAAGCTAGAGCAGCTAAACTACACTACAAGAATAAAGTAGAGGAAAAGTTTACAACGGGTAATGTGAGAGATGCCTGGACGGGGTTGAATGTGATGATGGGGAGGGGGGAAGACAAACAGAAGATTCAATGTGATGATGCTTTTGCTAATGACCTGAACACATTCTACTCTCGCTTTGATGTGCATAACTTTAAGCATGAGTGTGACACTTTGTGCGATTCTCTTGTGGCAGTGCCAGATAGTGTAACTGTGTCAGAGAGAGAGGTAGCTTCTTGTTTTGCACATATGAACCCAAGAAAGGCCCCTGGTCAGGTGTTGAAAAAATGTTCTAGTCAGCTCAGTCAGGTTTTCACTCACTTATTTCAACTGTTTTTAAATGTTCATTTTGTTCCACATGTCTGGAGAACTTCTGTGATCATACCTGTTCCTAAGAAACCCAAGGCTAAAACTCATAATGATCTTCGGCCTGTGGCCTTGACCTCTATACTGTGTAAATGCATGGAGAGAGTGGTGTGCAATCAACTGACTGCTTCTGTGGCCGATCGCATGGATCCCTTTCAGTTTGTTTACAGGGTTAGAAGGTGGGTGGAGGATGCCTCTGTTCTTCTTCTTGATCTTGTCTTAAGTCATCTCGATAAAGCTGGAACATTCACTAGAGTATTTTCATGGACATTTCTTCAGCCTTTAATATGTTACAGCCGCACTTGCTTCTTTCTCGTCTTTTGGATCTTCAAGTTAACTCAAAACTCGTTCTTTGGATAAGGGCTTTTTTGTGTGATCGGCCACAGAGGGTCAGCATGGGTGGATGCATGCCTAGTGAGCGGGTTTTGAACACTGGGGCACCTCAGGGGTGTGTCCTGTCTCCTGTACTCTTCTCGATTTACACCAATGAATTAACGTGCAATACTCATATTCTCACCCTTATCAAATTTGCAGACGACATGGCTCTGGTTGCACGCCTTAAATTCACTCTCTCAGTACTTTGAATTCATAAAATTTCTCACTTTTTGGTTTGGCTCAAGTTTTCTGGAATTAAATGTTCAAAGAACAAAGGAAATCTGTTTTGAGGAGGGTCGGGCGCGGGACACATCCCTGGTGCGGCCAGTTATGATAAACCATGAAGCTGTGGAACAGGTTGATTCTTTTAAGTACCTTGGCACTGTTCTGGACAAAAAAAGTTAGTTTTAGTCTTCATGTTGACAGTGTTTGCAGAAAGGCAAATCAGAGATTGTATCTTATGAGGAAATTGAAGTCCTTTGACGTTGATTCAGTTATTTTAGAAACAGTGTACAGATCTTTAATTGAAAGCATTCTCACTTTTAATGTCATAGCATGGTTTGGAACCTCGCGCTGGGACCATATGGCGTTGAGGCGCGTCCCCTGGGTGGTGGATAGGGGGTCCCTCGTGAGAGGGGTGCACCGAATGAAATAAGGTGCCGTGAACCAACATGGTCTAAGGGAAGGTGACCCCGACAGAAAACCCCTGGTCCTCCTAGTAAGGGGGTTGGGCGTGGGGGCAGCTTCCCCACCCTGCAAAAAAGGAAATAGCTACAAAAACGCCGACGAAAAGACTAACAGTAATTCCTTTCCTGGAGGAGGAAGGTTCTTCTACCAGAAGACTTATGACGTCCTGTGGTGAAAGCCGGAAGTCTTCGGAAGCCAGAGGACCGAGCCGCCTCTCTCTATCCAGGGACACAACCATGGGCACATGGAACGTCAAGACCATGTACCAGAGCGGCAAGGCCGCCCAGATAGCAGCGGAAATGCAAAAGTACAACCTTTCCCTGCTAGGTATCGGTGAAGCCAGATGGAAGCCAGCTTCCAGTATCACTAGGCAGGCATTGTCATGGAACTCCCAGGGAAAGAGGAAAAGAGGTAGGCCGAGAAACTCCTGGCGTCGAGACCTCCAAGCAGACATCAAGAGACTGGGAACCACCTGGAGTAGAATTGAAGGAGAAGCATAGGACACGAGTTGCTAGAGGTCTCTCGTCGACGGCCTATACCCGGGTAGGGGTGACCGTAAGTAAGTAAGTAATGGTTTGGAAACCTGACTGTAAGAGATAAGGCAAAGTTGACACGTGTCGTCAAACTGGCAGGCAAAATCGTTGGCCATGAGCAAAGATCTCTTTCTGGACTCTACGAGTTGTTTTGTAAGAGAAAAGCAGGCAAAATTATCTGTGACCCCACCCACCCCCTTCATGACATATTCAAAATGTTGCCCTCCGGTAGACGTCTGCGTGCTCCTTTGGCAAAACGTAGCGTGTACAAGCGCTCCTTCATTCCCACCGCCATCAGTATCCTAAACTCAAAACAACTGTGATGATGGCCCATTCTCCTCTTCATCCCTTCATTCTGCATTCAGCCTAAGCCTAACCCACCATACCATTTCCTCCCCTTGCTTTAATCCCCCCTCCTCCCCCCCCCCCCCCCCCCCACTTTTAGCGTGTGTGTATGCTGATAGAGGGTGTGTGTGTATGTTTGATATTGTGATGTTTGTATTTTTGTTGCATACGTATTATTATTATCATTTGTCAGTTGATTCCTTGTTTTATTCAATTATCCTACACCAGTGCTGCAAAGGAAAATTTCCATATAAAATCTTTTTATCTGGACAATAAAGTTTTTGAATCTTGAATCTTTGAATGAACCTGGCATCAGAAATACTTATGGTTTCTGCCCTATGCGCTTCTGGTGTCAGCAGTGTTGCAATGAACTACTAAAGAACTAGGACTAAGGAACTAAAGAATGTTGACAGAAACTATCTACTGATATTACTGTTGAAAAGGTCTATGCCAGTCGACTAAGTGCACACTTTTCTTGTATAGCAGCGGCACACGTTATTGGCAGTACTGACAACAACACACAATCGAGATGCGCAAATCAGCAAAGCAAGAAAAAAGTATTATCAGCTTTGAACAATCAGCTATGAGTTCTTTATTAAATGTTCAGTCTAAAAATGTCACAGTGATGACGTACATATCACGGGATATTGAAAGTGAAACAAGGAGTATCTGCAGAGGATAGCTATTAAAAAAAATTTTTTAAAAAATGTGCAGTCACTAGGCTCCATGTGAATGAAAATTTGGCCTGTTTGGTCTTGACCTATTTTTCATTTGTCAAAAGCACCTGATAGACGTGCAGACAGAGGCCCTCTCTAATGGCTGAAATCAACTGGCTGTGGTAATAATAATAATAATAATTACGGTATTTATAATGCGCTTATCTCATAATAATTATAACTCTAAGCGCGCACTCACAACTCGCGCACACATGCGCACGCTTTTGACAATGACTCACGTACCACAAATACATTATGACAGTCAGCTTGGGGTGGGGAGTGAGGTGATGTTATAGTGCTAAAACTGTTGAAATAGGTGAGTTTTGAGGGCAGACTGGAAGGAGGAGAGAGTGTTTCTGATAGAGAGAGAGTGGGAGAGTGTTCAGGTGGATGGACCATAGACAGAGAAGGAGCGGGGGCTGAAAGTGCTGAGTTTGGTGCGGGGGATGTGGAGGCAGAGAAGGTTGGAAGCGGAGCGGAGGGAGCGGGAAGGAGTGTAGGGGTGAAGTAAGTTGGAGAGATAGGCAGGAGCATAGTTGTTAAGGGATTTGTAGCAGAGAGACAGAATCTTGTATTGGATGCTTTGGGGGATGGGGAGCCAGTGAAGGAGTTTGAGCAGGGGAGTGATGTGGTCGGATTTCTTCTTTCTGAGGACGAGGCGGGCAGCATTGAAAGTGAAAGAAAGTGAAAGTGGTGGAGTGAGGGAGGCTGGAAAGAAGAGAGTTGCAATAGTCGATGCGAGATAAGATGAGAGAGACAGCAAGTTTGGTGGCAGCTTCAGTGGTGAGGTATTTTCTGATCTGACTGATGCGACAGAGGTGGAAATAGCATGCCTGGGACGTGGCGGAGACAAAGCTGGTCATGGAAAGAGAGGAATCGATGATAACGCCGAGGTTCTTGGCTGAGTCAGAGACGGGTGCTGTCGAGTTGAAGATGGAGAGAGGTAGGGAGCTGGGAGAGTTTCTGGCGAGTGCCTACCAGCATGGCTTTCGTTTTGGTCACATATTTAATATGTATTTTTGGAAAGCTAATCTTTAAAAGAAATGGAAACAGCTGCAGAATGACGCCACCTAAAAAGTGTTGTGTAACTTTGAACCCAACAGATTTTTTATTGAACATGCATTTACCTCATGATCATACTAAAACTATACACAAACCTTAATTATAAATTGTCTAGGGTTGAAACAGATGAGATTTCCTTGTTTGAACTTACCATTGCTATGGCAGTGCAATGAGCTTTTAGATTTGTTACACCGAACAGGTAAATATTTACGCATATTTTTCGATGTTCTGCTGATAAGAAGACAAGGATTTTGTCAGAGCAAAAGTCAATCACACCTGCTGTATAAGCATTTCAATTATTTTGTCAAACTGTGAGCTCACCCATACAACTAGTTTCTGAAAAGGGTGCCCTCTAGCTGTACATTCCAATGTGTGCTATACAACTGTGAGAATGTGAGTCAATTTAGACTACATTTGTAGCTAATTTGCATGGTATATTTTTTCTAAGCAATATTTTATCCATTTTTGTAACTCACAATCAACCCATGCACCCAGAATTTAATTTAGTACCATCTACCACTGCCATCAGCATGTAACGGGCAGCCATGTAGTTGCGTTTTAGCCCAACAGTAGTTGATGACAGATATTTTGTCATTACGCATACCCATTTAACCCTATAGCTACCAACTTATTTTCCTACAAATTTCCCGGTGTCCCTGACTTTTTACATTCAAACCGAGTACAAAATAGGGTACATATTTCAAACTAAGTATGATCTTAATTTTGCTTCAAAATGTACCAACTTTTGACATAATGTTGGAAAATAAATACAGTATACAGTGTTGATTTTTTTCTTAAATATAGGGGGCCAGATCTAGCACGGCAGATTAAGTTTACAGTTGCCAGAGGGTCAGCAGGATTTCCCAGGGAGTCACAGAAATGATGAAGTCTATTTCTGTTGCTGTACATGCGGTACTGTTGCTGCTTTGGTGTTCAGCACTCTCACAAAAGCTTTGTTCTGCTTGGCATGCGCGGCTGTGAAACGTATTTACGATGACCCACTGGTGCATTTTTCAGTGCATAAAGATAAAGCTTAGTGCGTCAGAGTAGTGAACATTTTTACATCAGTCTGACACATAGCTCGGAACACTAGTGCGTCAGAGATGGCTTTAGAGGGTCAGATAAACACATTTCTGCCTAATAATAATCACTGGTATATCATACTTTTCTCATTGTAAGTGTCCGTGTGCCACAGTCTTTGTTTACCTGTCATATATCTCAATAACAGGTGCGAGAACATACCTCTGTCAGAAATTCAATCCAGAAAACAATAAAATTGGTTAGAAACATAACTTGTGGCAGTCAGGAAGTCTGAACAGGCAACCACTCTACTCATTCCATCATACAGATCATGCATATCTCATGACATACCCGGTACCCGCAGGTGACAAACAAGTCAGGCAGGTTTCAGAAATGTATTCAAAGTTTTTGACATAATTCCAGCTGAAGAAAATATGAGAGAACTATTCGTCAATGTCAAACAAATTCAGCATGGGTCCAAACCATCACGTTACACAGGTCAGAGTCATCTGTCTCATCGCACAGGTATGTACAGGTAGCTTCTCTTCATTATCAATGTAGGACTCAAAATTGGTTAAATCTTCAGTGTGACCCTGATGTCCAATTCGTAAAATCCTTCTTTCTAACTGGGGTCTTTTGTCATCCAGTCAAGAATCTGCTGCTATCTTTTCTGAACCTCCGTTGGTAGCTTTCAAGAGGGATATTAATTTGCGGGACATGCTTGTTCGCTCTACTCTCAAGCCTCGTCATACCACCAGACCCTCCGGCTCCACTCCGTGCAATGTTCCTAATTGCAAGACGTGTCCTTTTATTTGCCCTTCCACCGTGGTGAATGGTCCACGTTACAAATTCAACATAGACAGATACTTCACGTGTCAAACCACCAACGTGATTTATGTCATCTCCTGTGTGAAATGCGGCCAACTCTATGTTGGAGAGACGGAAAGAACCATCAACGACCGTTTCAAAGAACATCTTCAGTCTGTCAAGTACCAATACAACAGACTGGTCGGCCGACATTTCAATCAGGCAGACCACTCCGTCTCGGACATTCGGGTTAAAGGTCTCTGGCTTATGCAAGCCAGTAATGTCTGGGCCAGGAAAGACCGTGAAAAATTTCTGATTAATAAACTGGGCACTGTGGCGCCACTCGGGATGAATATGAAAGATTAACATTTTTTACCTTGCGTGTGTCCGCTAACTGTACCTTTACCTCACTGTATCGCTTCTGTTTTACTACTCACTAACCAGATAGGTGAGGTTGGCGCTGGTTGATATGTACATTTCCCTTGGGGACTTTCTCAGCGTTGGCTGAACGTTTAGTTGGATCCCTTGCCCTTCCCTGTCGGGCGCCCGGTCTCCGGCTCACGGAGTGATACGCGGTTTTGGGGCGGGGCGATCGTATGCATCCCTTGGGGATGTATGTGGTCGTCTTGTTGCGTGCCTGTGTGTTTTTCTGTGGGCTGGTGGGTGCCTGTCGGGTGGGGCTGGTGGCTCTGGCTGGTTGTCTTCCGCCCCCACCCTACCCTTTTTTTTTTTTCTTTCTTTTTCTCTCTCTCTCTCTTTCTCTCCCCCCCCCCCCCCCACCCCCTTTAACACTTCTCTCTAGCCCTCTTTCTCTCTTTACGCTTTTTCCTTTTCCCTTCTTCCCCTTCCTCCTTTCCCTCCCTCCCCCCCCCCCCCCCCCCCCCCCGCCCCCGTCTCTCTCTCTCTCTCTCTCTCTCCCCCCCCCCCCCCCCCTATTTTTTGAGTTACTCTTGAAGACGGTTTCACAACTACCTACTCTCCACTTATACCATTATTCTCTTACTGAATTTGATTATTTGCTTTGTTTTAATGTCTTATTACTTGTTGTGTACCGTGCTAAATGCTGGGGTTTTTTTTCCCGGGGTCCTCCCGTTTTTCCCCGAGGTAGTCAACTTGAAGGTGATATAAAGTTTGCCTTCAGGTTGGTGTTTAGCAGGCTTTGTGTATTAGACACTCAGCCTACTTCGTGCCCAAGGGTACTCCCCGTTCGTTCTCTCTTTCTTTCTCTCTCTCCGTCTCGCTCTCTCTCTCTTTCTCTTTCTCTGGCCTCACCTACACGCCTTTTCTTTTGCTCGCTCCTGCACGTGCTTGCACACACTCTTGTCTCTCGTGTTCAGGTTCTTTCCGAGTCTCTCTCTTACGATTTTTCGTTGACGTCATTTTTATCTTTTTCCGCACTTTTGTTCTTCCTTTTCTTTTATTTTATGTCACCTCCTTCAGTTGCCACATTCCTTCTGCCAATGAAGATAAGTAGCGGCTAATCTCTCTGTTTGTTTGTCTATTTTGACAAAGGGTATTTACCCGAAATATTAATAAATTGTGTTGTGCCCGTCTTTTCTAAGCGTGTTTCTTTCTCTGTTGGGTACTTAATAATAATAATAATAAGGAAGATTTATAAGGCGCCAATACATGGTAAGATGCAATTCTGACAGGATTTTACTGTAATGCTGTAAATTCAGGGTCGCAGTCACTCTCCATTATCACATCACGTAAGCAAAAACGTCTCGAAAAACACCAACTTTTGATTCAAAACAAACTTGAAAAGCACCTGCATGTAGCAGAAACGGAAGTAGGCATATCCGCCAATGTATTGACTCTGTTAAAAGTTGGAATGGGTGCGAAATGAACTGGAACTGAGTCGAAACTGAAAGTAGGTATTTTCGGGCGGAACGGGGCGGTCGTACATGGAGTGATATGTCTTAGGCAGAACCGGGCAGAATGGTTCTTAAAATTTAAGTAATTTCTCAGTAAGGCGAGTGCTCGCAGCGCTAGCGAAGGTTCTACATGGCTGCAGTTCAAGCAAGGCTACCAGATAAACTTTTCAGAATTAACAAGCAGCGTGCGTGTGCTGCGTGCATGTGTGCGATTATTTGTACATGATGAAATGAAAATTACACTGTACAACATTATTTATGTACATTGACGATTTTTTACAAATACTAAGAAACAATTCACTCGTGCTCGGGATCTTGTAAATTATAACTCACATTTCACGTGATGGCAAGTTAAACACATGCTCATGGTTCTAATTGCTTCCCCCTCACCTGTTGCCCTTACCCATCTCCTCTTGGTTATCAAACTATTGAACACCTTATGTCAGCACAATACATGCTTGGGCTCAAGAGATAGATAAAGAGAGTTGATTTATTGAGCTATCCATCGTGTGCCTTTTGTCCATTGTTCCAGAAGTTACTTAAGCCAAACTCTTTTGCCTTGTCTTGAGTTTTTTGTGTGTTGGGAGACCTGTCTAAACATACCAGTTTAAGTGACCTCTCTGAAAGTTTTGTGACCCTTGATCTTCCAGAATGACCTTTGTGCCATATTTGAAAGTGTCTAAAAATTAAAATTCCATGAAAAATATGCATTTTCTCATCCTTGCCAATGTTTCAAGATATTGACAAAACAATAATAATAAGAGTACTTTATTATCTCGAAAAGAGGAATTTGTTTGTGGTACATTTATAACAAATAGTACATACAAAACATAAAAAAACATTGTAACATAATTATGAACATTTTCTCCCTACACTTACACAGTTACAAATTCCAAATGGACATAAGTATACACTACAAAATCTTTACACGTAACTCTTACACATCTCACACATTAACATCTTTTATGAACTGAGCGGCACTTACACATTCACACCCATCTCTTCACATGCATACATAATACGCGTATTTCAACCTAATCCTAACCTTTACTGCTTATTGTACAAATGTCTCAATACATTATTACACATTATTACATAAGCTACATAATTAAAATCTACCAGTAAAATAATTAGTGGGTAAACAAACGGTAACAAAAATCCCAATATGTTAGATAAAACACAAAAACACTTCTCTGAAATCAACTAAATACAGCAGCCGCCTAACACACACCAAAAAACCCCAACATCACAGCATTTAAAGGGCGGAGAGAGTACACAAGTACATATGTATTTAAAAAAGTAATAATAATAACAATAGTAATAATAATAACAATAGTATTAATAATAATGACACAAACTCCATTCCTACTGATTGCATAGGTAAAGGGGGGATAGGGGGAGGAGTTAGGTTTGGGTATGCATGGATGTACCTACAGATTGCTTAGAGTGATGGATTTGGGGATGAAACTATTCTGTAGTCTGAGTGTCCTAGCTTTGTGCGTGTGGAGTCTGCGGCCAGAGGGGAGGAGTTCATAGAGGTGGGCAAGGACATGGCATCTGTCTGAATCTATCCACCTACCCTCTCTCACCACATGCTGTTCATACAAGGACTCCACACTTGCTTGCTGACTGTCAATCACCTTGCTGCAGACGTTTACCATTCGTGCCAGGACATTCTTGTTCTTCACACTCAGACCTCCATACCAGCACAAAGAACCGAAAGTGATGATGGACTCGATAAAAGAGCAATAGAAAGTTTGAAGGACAGAGGGGTTCACATTCAGCTTCCTGAGTTTCTGAAGGCAGTAGATGCGTGACTGACATTTCTTGTGTATGAGGGTGGTGTTTGCATTAAAGGACAACTTATCATCATCTATAACTGTTCCAAGGTACTTGTATTCGGGCCTACCCGGCACCGGCCTCCACGTGGTGTAGGTGGGTAGTCCGCTCAGTCCCTGACTGAGTGGGCTAGCAGACGGGTGCCATCTTTGTCCAGGATTAGGACTTGATGTCAACAGATATGTTGTTCAGCCTTTTCACTGGTCCGGTTTTTAAGGAGCTGTGCTAACCCAGGTTGTACCATGTTGGATTGGTCCTTAAAAATACTCGTGACTTTTTGGTCCTTTGGATCCCAAGTGTTTGCCGTGCTTGGAGACCCGTGTCGGGGGAGAAGAGGATCCTGGTGGCTGAAACACTCCACTTTGGCCTTGACTTCTGCCTAAACGGGAGGCTAGTCGTACCGGCCTAGTCAATCGGCTCTTGTCACGTTGAGCCCTATCCCACTGTTGACATGCGGGTTGCTATACGGAGCACCATGCTATAGCCTTTGCTGCTGATTAGGTGCTTTACGCCAGTATTCCCCTGCATTCAACGGTGTGATAGAAGGCGGTGGCTCAAACGGTTCAATCGGGCTTACCCCCTTGAGTATATCTTTCGGGCAGTCTCCATTGTGCGTCGGCTGGAGACCCGCCGACAGTTGCACTTTCCCTTGTTGGGCTCGGTGGCGGGCGGGGACCCCCGGGGGATGAATATCTCTACTAATATAATATGGATAAAACAAAAAAACCAAAACTAGCACAGAAACGGCATATAGACACCGAATTTGAACATGACAGTGATTCAGACTGTGAGGAAGCGACGCCTCAGGCGTCGGCCGTATGGCCTCGCTTCCTCATTGTCCATAGCAAGATGAAGGAGAAACCAGTTACCAAGCTGCATCCTTTTCTGGTGGGGGAGACCCTCAGGAGCCGTGTTGGCAGGCCTGACGCCCAGCGCCTCAGGTCTGGTGACTTGCTGGTGGAGTGCCGTACTCGGGCACACTCCAGCGGGCTACTGGGGCTCTCTTCCATCGGAGACACTCCTGTGGAAGTCACACCCCACAAAACTATGAATTCGTCAAGAGGCGTAATCAAAGATCAAGCTTTGGCAGAACTGTCAGAAGATGAACTTGTAAGGAACCTTAAGTCTCAGGGGGTGACTTGCGTCAGGCGCTTCGCTTCCAAGCGAGGTGGTGGGGAGATCCGTCTCCCTACCATCATCCTGACGTTTGGCACTCCCACCCCTCCTACTACCATCTGGGGAGGTTACTACTCCCTGAGAGTGAAAAAGTACGTCCCTCTTCCCCTCCGGTGCTTTAAGTGCCAAAAGTATGGCCATGGGCAGAAGACATGCCGTCAGGCAGAGGCTTCATGCGCCCGTTGCACTAGGCCCGGACACTCTGCTGAGTCCTGCACAGCCACCCCCCTGTGTGTGAATTGCCAGGGGGCGCATATGGCTTCGGATAAGAAATGCCCTCGTTGGATATCCGAGTGCAAGATTCAGCAGGTGCGTGTGGAGAAGGGGTTGTCCTTTCTGGATGCCAAAAAACTGGTTGAAGGCCCTGGTGCAGCTGCGGCTGCCCCAACCTCTAACACCTCTGTGTATACTTTTAGTGCAGCGGTGGCAGGCAAGCGCCCCACCAAAGACTTTTCATGTCAGACCCCAACTTCTTGGTTGGGGGCGGAGCCTCGGCTCATCTCGCCCCTGGAGAGTAACCCTCCTCCGGTGGTGACAAGGAGCCAGGGAACGCAGAAGGCGGACACGGCCGGTCCGGTTGTGCCGCCTTCTGTTGCCCTTAAGCCTCAGCCCCCACCCAAACCAGTTAGTCAGTCAACTCCAAAGGCTTCTGGCTCTGGTCAGCCTTCTAAGGCCGCTAACTCTAGCGGCAGGAACGCTGCCCAGGACCAGAAGTCTAAGAAATCTATGGGACCGCTGTGCGCACGGGCCCAGAAGGGGAACACAGATGTCCCCCTTCAAAACAAATATGCTGCACTGGAGGAGCAGATGGAGGGAGTGGAAGTTGTTGTTGCTGATGCTGCGGCAGCTCCACCCCCTTCCTCTCCGAAGAACCAGAGGAGGCCCGGGAGCCGGCCCCCCTCTGTTTCTTCAACTCCTTCCAAGGTAAAGGAAAAAGGGGGGAAAAACTCCTTACCCCCAGATAAGACTTAATCATGGACTCTTTGCTTCAGTGGAATTGTCGTGGTTTTCAAGCTAACTTTGAGGAATTGCGTCTTTTAGTCAAGTTCTATAACCCCTCAGTAATATCTCTTCAGGAGACTTACCTGAAGACTTCTGACCCTGTGTCCTTTAATGGTTTTAATGTTATACATAAAGGCTCTGATTCGGAGAGGCGCTCGGGTGGAGCGGCTCTTCTCATTAGTAGCCAAATTTTATGTAGCCCCGTTAGCATCGACACCTGTCTTCAGGCTGTCGCAGCTCGGGTTACCTTAAAGAAGACCATAACCATATGCAGTATTTACCTGCCACCATCACTGCGGGTCTGTAGCAATGATATTTTTAACTTAGTAGATCAACTGCCCCCTCCCTTTATTCTCATGGGGGATTTTAACGGTCACGCTCACCTTTGGGGCAGTGACCACTATGATGGCAGAGGTCAGATGTTAGAAGATGTTTTTTCTCAACTTAACCTGTGTGTCTTTAACGATGGCTCACCTACATACTCTAACTCAGGTTCCGGATCTAGTTCTGTTCTAGACCTCACTGTGTGTGATCCTTCTCTCATGCTGGACTTTGACTGGAAGGTTCACGATGACCTGTGTGGTAGTGACCACTTCCCAGTAGTCCTGTCATCGGTCAGCTGTGTGGAGGATTCGCCGGTGGGGCGCTGGAATCTCAAGAAAGCTAACTGGCCTCTGTTTGCCTCCCTCTGTCAGTCTCGTCTTACAGAGGAGGTGGTCATGTCAGCTGAAGAACCTGTTTCTTGTTTTACTTTGATTTTGTTGGACGTAGCAGGTGAAACCATCCCTAGAACTTCCACATCAGTCCCTCGGAGGCCGAGAGTACCATGGTTCAATGAAGAGTGCCGCAAGGCCCAAAAAATACGCAAATCTGCTCAGCGACGTGCTTTTCGTAATCCGTCGCAAGCAAATATTTTAACATTTAAAAGACAGCGGGCGAAAGCCCGTTACATTTTTAAACGCGAACGCCATGCTTCCTGGAGACGCTTTGTCTCATCTTTATCTTCTAGGACTCCGTCCCAAAAAGTCTGGAAGGCTGTTCGAAGAATTGGGGGCAGGGGTGGCTCGGCTTCTGTTGGCCATCTTAGAGATGGTGCCAGTTTGGTCACAGATAAAAAGGCTGTGGCCAATTTGCTTGCCTCCACCATTGCCCATAATTCTTCAACAGAGCATTATTCACCTTTCTTCCAGAGAGAGAAGGAGAAGCGAGACTCTTGTGCTTGTGATTTTATATCAGATAACTCGGAAGACTATAATGCCCCCTTTACATTTTCAGAATTGCAGCAAGCCATGCTGAAATGTACTGACTCTGCTGCTGGATTAGATACCATCCATTATCAGCTCCTAACTCATCTGCCTGAGGATTCACTCCTTGTACTTCTCAAGGCCTTTAACCATATCTGGATAACCGGTCGTTTTCCGCCATCTTGGCGCCAGGCTGTGGTTGTGCCAATCCCCAAGCCGGGTAAGGATCCTTCCGACCCGGGCAACTACCGGCCAATAGCTTTGACATCATGTTTATGTAAGACTATGGAACGCTTGGTCAACGCCCGACTGGTGTGGCATCTTGAGTCACGTGGTCTCATCACAGACCTCCAGTGCGGTTTCCGGCGCTTCCGTAGTACAACTGACCATCTAGTCCGCTTTGAGTCTTTTATCCGAGATGCTTTTGTCAACAAGCAGCATGTCTATGCAATTTTCTTTGATCTTGAAAAGGCATATGACACTACCTGGAAGTATGGTATAATGTCTGATTTGTCGGACATGGGTTTTAAAGGGCACCTGCCTGTTTTTATTCACAATTTTTTGTCTAACAGGTCGTTCCATGTCCGTGTGGGCTCCACCCTCTCCGACTCCTTTGAACAGGAGATGGGTGTCCCGCAGGGCAGCATTCTATCTCCTGTTTTATTTAGCATTAAAATAAATAACATTGTAAAGGCCGTCAAGGATGATTCTGAATGCTCTTTGTTTGTGGACGACTTTGCTTTGTGTGCACGAGGTCGAGGACTTGCGTCCCTTGAGAGGCGCTTGCAGCTGTGCGTTGATCGCATCCAGGGGTGGGTGTCTCTCAACGGATTCAGGTTCTCGCCCTCCAAGACAGTCTGTGTGCATTTTACTAACCAAATGAAATTTTTTCCAAAACCTACCCTGAGCATTGCTGGAGTGCCAATTCAGGTGGCCGAAGAGGCAAAGTTTCTGGGGGTCATCTTTGACAAAAGATTGACCTTCCGCAACCATGTTAACTACCTTAGAACCTCTTGTCGGAAGGCCCTCGACATTCTTCGTGTCGTTGGTCGTACTGACTGGGGTGCAGACCGTATCGTCTTACTTCGACTGTACCGGGCCCTTGTTCGGTCCAAACTGGATTACGGCTCTGTGGTATATGGCTCGGCTTCCAAGTCTGTTCTACAGCGTCTGAACACAATTCACCATCAAGGTCTGCGCATATGTCTGGGAGCCTTCAGGACATCAGAGGCAGGGGAGCCTTCTCTCAGGCTCCGCCGCATCCGCCTCATGCTCAGCTACGTTCTGAAGCTGAAGGCCCATCCAGAAAATCCTGCCTATGATTGTGTTTTTACCCCGTCGTTTGCAGAGATTTACGATGCCCATCCAGGAGCTGTCCGTCCACTTTCCTTCCGTGTCCGACCTCATCTGCAGGCGGCCGGAGTGGACCTGGACAAAGTTTCGGAATCTCTGCAACACGTCACTCCACCCTGGCTACTACCAGTTCCTGACATCTTGCTGGACTTGACTGCCCACAAGAAGGATTGTACTCCACCAGCCATATACCAACAGAGCCTCAATGAACTCCTTTCAATTTTTCCTGGCTATTGTCGTCTTTATACGGATGGGTCCAAATCTGAGGATGGAAGAGTGGCTGCGGCTGCAGTGTCCTCTCGCCATCCTAGACGCCCATTTAAGCTCCGTCTCCCTGACCATTCCTCTGTATTTAGTGCAGAACTGCAGGCAATTCTGCTAGCACTCAAGCATGCCTATCAGTCTCGGGAAAGGAACTTCCTGATTCTGTCTGACTCTCTTTCTGCCCTGCAGGCCCTTCAGGGCGCGGGAACAGACCATCCACTGCTGGTGCAGATTATAGAGCTCTACGCGGACTTGATGAAGGAATATTATGACATCATTTTTATTTGGGTCCCGGGCCATGTGGGCATCGAAGGCAACAGAATCGCAGATTCTGCTGCCAACAGTGCCCGCAGTGACCCTGTCCCTGACACACAGACTGTCTATAGTGATTTTAAACCTGTTATTAGTGCGTACATAGCCCGCGAGTGGCAGTCCGAGTGGGACAAAGAGGAAGGGAACAAGCTTCATGAAGCTCTTCCTAAGTTGTCTGACAGTCTACCTTTCCGCTGCGGCAGCCGCCGTGAGGAGACTGTCCTTGCTCGGCTTCACATCGGGCACACGTATGTTACGCACTCTTACTTACTTAAACAGGATGAGCGTCCATGGTGTTTTGCCTGTGATGAGCAGTTTTCTGTTCGACACTTTTTGCTGTATTGTGCTGACCTCATTGACACCAGATATAAACACTTCACAGCAGACTCCTTGAAGGTTTTGTTCCGGGATGTTCCTCCGGACAAAATCTTCAATTTTTTGAGAGAATGCAATATTTTTAACAAGATCTGAGCATTCATTGACTATGTGAATTTTTTATTTGCCCTTTTTGAGAGTCTGTAGACGTTTCTTTTAAAGACATGTGCGACATTTTAGCCTGAGATTTTTAATCTATATTTACATCTTGTCTTAAGACCTTGCTTTTAGTCTGGCTGACCAGATTTTTACCCATCCCGCCGTGAGATGGCCTTAGTCGCCTGCTCGGCGTTAAACCCAAATAACTAACTAACTAATCCATTCACCTGTTTTTGCCTTTTTAAAACTCTCCCTACTGTCTGCACTGCCTGTAGCTCTTGATATTGGATGTGTGTTGCTAAATGGTCTTAGCTTTATTTAGACCCCATGTTGTAGGTTTATTTAACGTATTTGACCGGCTGGCGACATACATTCAATTTTCTGTTTAGTTTTTTTTCACAAGCAGTGCAGGCACGTCCTGAGAAAGCCTTGTTCCTGTCGGGACGTTAAGCAATGTACAATCAATCAATCAACCGTCATTAAATTACGTCATTTTTAATAATAAAATTTTTGACCCCATTACGCCCCCGTTATTACCCAATCAACCCTTTGATTTTAAAAAACTGACGAGCATGACGGATGTGGCTTTATTGATCTAATTATCTTACGGGTCTCCTATTGTCTCTCTCTATAACTATTGTCTCTGTCAATACCTAATCATTTACCTGATCAAGTGATGCCAAGTGAAACTTAATACTTATTAACAAGTTGCAACTAACTTTTAGGAACCTGCAGAAGTAACCTTTAAGTGTGTTGCCATAAGAACTTATTAATTACTTACCCTAAGTTCTTACAAGTACTTAGCCTAAGTACCCCACCCGGGTCTGCCCTGGGGGACTTGGGTGGGGTTAGGTATTTTTTAGTTCCCAGGGTCACCCTGGTCAGCCCCACAGGGTGGGGTTTTCTCTCTATTCTGGGGCATGTGTTTCTGTCTACCCGAGGTCCATTCACCTGTATTTGCCTTTTTTAAAACTCTCCCTACTGTCTGCACTGCCTGTAGCTCTTGATATTGGATGTGTGTTGCTAAATGGTCTTAGCTTTATTTAGGCCCCATGTGTTAGGTTTATTTAATGTGTTTGACCGGCTGGCGACATACATTCAATGTTCTGTTTAGTTGTTTTTGTTTTTTTTTCACAAGCAGTGCAGGCACGTCCTGAGAAAGCCTTGTTGCTGTCGGGACGTTAAGCAATGTACAATCAATCAATCAACTTAGCCTAAGTTCTTACAACAACTTGACTCAAGTCCCAAGATACTGAGACAGATTTGTCAAGATACAAGGACAATAAATAAACTTTTTTTTCTCAGTAGTACTCTGGTGGTGGTGCAGATGGGGCTAAATAATCAGGCACAAGTGGTGTAAATGACGTGTCATCTCTCTGCGAAGCATATGACAAAAATATTGATTGATTACCAAATCTGATTTTTATTTGTTTAAAAGATTGTGTAGTTTTTCTCTGGTTTCCTGAACACAGATCCGTTTCCCCATCTCTAAAAAACTAGCCTTCAGTTCTTCAACATTCACAGGAGATTGACTACGCATCTTATTTTGTATTTCAGACTTCTGTTTCTTGTAATTATTTAAATCATCCTGGACTCGCTTAAATTCTTCGTCATCAATAAAATTATCATTCAATGCCTTACTGATAATAAGTTTCATACTGCTCAGCTTTGCACCAGCAAGCGTACTCAATGCTTCATGTTTCTGTAATTTCGTGTGAAACCTCTTGTTCAAGGCCTCCAAACCAAAGCAAGCCAGGCATGTAGCAACGCTAACACCCTCAACTGCTATTCCAGCCAAACTTCCAATTCCCGTGGCAAACAGAACAATACCTCCTACAGAACATCCAGCTGAAACTGCACCAATAGCCATAGAAGTGTTTTGAACAGAATTAAAAACGGTCTGATACCGTCTCTTACATCTGGAGTACCTCGCCTCTTCACTTTCCAAATATTTAATTGCTTCTGTAATATTCATTAAACGAAATGCGTCTGCCTGTAATGTTTTATCTGATGCAATTGGCACAGCTGTCGCATGCGGATCAGGCGCAAGCGTTGTTTTAGTCGTCGCAATTGATTCAGTCGGCTCAATCGTCGGTAGTATTGGATAAAATTTTACCATATTTTTTTATTGACAAATATTTTTTATTTAATCATCAATTACATTTTGCAACTCTTCAAAAGTATACAATTTGCTAGCATAATAAAATGCAACAAGATCAATGTGTTCAAGGTTTATGTAACTTAGACGAACAAAAGTTGTTTTGTCGACCACCACCTTGACAGCGGGAATACTGCTCGAAACATTAATAACATCAACATTTTTTGTAATAGCAATAAAGACCTTTGATGATTCTGATACTGTTTCATCCCATGTAAGTTTTATTCCCTGTGCAATATTTGCCTCTTTTGCAGAAGTTACAGATTTCATGATAATTTCAAATACTATTGTCGCTTCTCTAGCCATGACTAAGCTTGCTGGCATAAACACAACAGAAGTATCTGATCTACCCTTTCTAGTTGTAAGAAGATACCGCCGTCTCTCATAATTTTCAACTTTCAGTTTATCTCTGCTATTGTTGTCTGGGGCAAAGCTTGGAACAAGGCTTACAATCAGCGGCCCAGAATTAACAACCTTCCTAAACACTAAGGCGCCTTCATCATCAGTGTATACATAAGGACTAATAAATTCCAACTTTATGTCCCAGTCAATTGTGGGTGCTGGCGTAGGTGCAGGTGGTACAGGTGAAACAACCCACTTACTACCCACATGTATTAAGTTGTAAGGCGCATTATTTACAGGCGGAGTAGGTACAGTAACATCACGCAGCTGACCAAGTTTAGGAATCTGTCTTTCACCGTCTTTCATGTCAACAATTACTTTCCTCTTGTACATGCCATTTGAATCAAGTTCAAAACCATATATTTCTCCAACATACCCCTCCTTCTCAAAATCCTGTACATCAGCCAAATCTTTCAACTCTGTTACTGGACATGCAACTGGTATGATTCTCGGCTTTGGACCACCACTCATTTTTTATAAACAAAAATAAAATTATTTAATTTCCAACACAACACTAAAATCATGCATAACAACTGGTTTGTCATCCTGATTAGTTACAGATATACTCAGTGACTCAAAGAAACTAGAACCTAATTTCTTAAACTGCGCAGGAAATCTAACAACCACACTTTCACAATAAGGAGCAGTTCCAGCTGGCACACATCTCAACAAAGTTGAAGGCTTTCCATTGTGAACATTCTCAGTTGTGTTTAGTTCTTTCAAATAAACATTAAATACTCTGTGTACTGCCAAATAAACAGGGCATCTGCCAGTTATTTTTTGTTTTTTGGGTGCAAATAGTTTTAAATCTGTCAGTTTCCAATCTTCATCATCTGAAAATATAAATGTGCAATAAAAACCAAGTAAAGTTATAAGAGCATTTGATAAAGAAAAATGGCTATCTTTTGGAAATTCTAATGTAACAAGTAGGTTAGCTGGATTTAAAGTTGCTTTAATTTTAAAATTAATTTGAAACCATTCAGCTATAGTACAAAAGTCATAATACCCAGCTGGTAAAGTTTCAGTCATATCATAAAAAACTACTTTATAATTTATATCATCTGTTACATTAAACCATTTTACTGTGTAGAACATTTCATGGATAGCCACAGCCTTGCTACCATCACGATTATCAATCCCATTAGTTAACCACACTGGTTTGCTAGTATCAAGATTTGTTAAGGTAATAAACATTTTTATTATCTCATATAAAAAAGGATGGAATTTAAATCACCAACCATTACCACAACGAACGCATTTCAATTTAATGTGAATGCCAAATATAATGTTGCACCAACTTATGAACAGAAAATAATTCAACTCAACCAGCTTGATATTGCTGTGTCTGAACAAGATCTATTCCAAGTCAAAGTACCAAATCCATTTGATCATTACCTAAACCCTCCAATAACAGACGACTCAACTGCAAGAAAGTGGTCCTCAAGTCCACTACAGATGTTTCAAAACCAACTCAACTTTGCAATACTATGCGCAACTACTGGCTGTGGGGTTTCTTTTACAGACCATTTGAATCACTCAAACAAACTGATTAGGTCTGTGTATTGTTTTCACACATATTACCAGCTTAGACGTATACTGTCAGAACTGCATACACCACTGCCAACTGAATCCAGTTTCAACAGGTTTAACAACCCCATGGATATGAAAGCGTTTGAACGCATCTGTAATGAATTTAACATCAGCCCCCGGTATGACTTCACACAAAAACTTGATGATCACAACGGTATGGGCACATTGTATTATGCTATGAGTCACAGACAATACCCACAAGATTATTACCCTGGGTACACTTCATTCTCATCAAAATCACAAGTCTGGATAGGTTCCATTGAGCAGAAGCAGTCTAATGCGTGGACCACATTTATTTTAGATAAAACTGACGGGTTTACTCAAGCAGGAGTCGAGCGCGTCAATGAGTCTATCAGAACATATGTCTGGTGTATACTAGGAGCACAATCACTAACAAAATCAAATATATTAAACGGGAGTGGCAAATTTGAAGCACAAAAACAATTTCTCGCAAACCTGGAAGATTCAATTAATTCAACAGTAGATCTCCCATCAAGCATACAGCGCTACCAAGACGTACTCAGATATGCGAGATCAAAAGTTGACTTTGTAGTTGGCATCGGGTTATACATGTTACCATCTGACCTTCAACTCCAAATGGGCACAATAACAAATTATAATAATGAAATCATTGTTGCAGGTCGTGATCACAAATTAGGAATCAATCAATCTGTAAACTTAGGAGCAACAACCACACATGTACAGTCATTAAAATTATTACAGACGGTAACACCCCCGGCCCTAACACCGGCACTCATACAACCAGTACAGTCAACCCCTGACACACATGAGTCAGAAAGAACTGCATTGGTAATAGGTCTAACAGGGTTAGGGGTTTTACTTCTTTATCTGTTTCATTAAATAACCCACCATCAACCCTCCTACTGTAACCAAAAAGACCCACACATGTTCCGCCATAAACCCAACTACCTTTACTGCTGTAGTAATCAGCCAACTGACAACAGTGCCAATTATGCCAGGCAAAGCATCTATTGCTTTCAGAGCCAATTTTTTAAGCAAGTCTGATATGTGAGACAACTGTTTTTTTTACCCATGACTGTAAATCTTTTGGGTCTGTTGGTGGTGCCGGGGCTGGTGGTGCTGGAGGTGGAGAACCACCGGGTCCACCAGCACCGGATACAGCTAACACAACAGTACTGATAATAAATCCAAGAGCAGTAATTAAACTAGCAATTGTAATACCCTGTTCTCTGAAAAGTGTTTTTAGTCTCTCAGCCAGAGTAGTGTCTTCGTGAAGTATTTTCTGAATAGTTTCTCTAATTCTCTTGACCTGTGATTTTAGTTTTTGTCTTCCAATACTAATTGTTTCTAACCGTCCTGATCTTTCTATCTGCAAATCATTTAATCTGTGTTGTATTCTTTCTTTCATTTCTGTGTCTGCGGTAGCCAGTTTTTCTTTTTCACGTTCTATGTGTTTATCAAGCTCACCCAGTTTGGCAACATTAATTACCATCTCACCTCTTATTGTCTGCAGTGATTTATCCAACCCTATAATCTCTCTCATTGACAAAGGTGGATCATCTATTGTTTTCAAAGCGTCATTTATTTGTCCTTCAGTAAATGAGGTTTCTTGTATCACTGTGTTTGCTATTTCTGGTAGGCTTGTTACTGGTGCCATTTCAATTTGTTGCCCTGTTGGCAACTTTGTTTGCGTGTTGTGAAGAACACTAGCCAGTCTAGGCGCAAGCGGCGTGACAGGAGACCCTCCAATTCCAAGTTGACGCAAGGCACCAACACCACCTTCATTTTTTATTGTACTTAAAGCCCTAAACCTACTAGGGTCTTTTTTGTTAGTCAATAGTACTTTTCCTTTGTCAACAGTATTTAAATATAAATGACCCTTGCCATCAAGTTCAAACTGATTAGGATCTACGTTGTCTGGGCGGCCACCAACATGATCATAAAATGAGTTCACTTTGGTTTCTAAAAGTTCGTGACGTAAACTGTAAATATTTCTTGTACCAGTCATATCTGCCATATCTGTCATATCTGTTGTATTACCAAAATCATACGTGTCATCCATTTCAAAATCTTCATGATTAAATCCTCCCGCGGCCATTGTTTTATTAATTTATTATTTTTTATTGTGCATAATAAAAATGACACAGTCTTACGGATCAAAGTTAGACCCATACAGAAAACTACGTGAGCCTCTGGGTGTTAAGGGCATAAGACAATCAATCGTCATCACAAACAATGCAAGTACCATAGACCAGAATCAAACACTTACAGTTAAGTTTCCAAACCTAGGCCCCAGTGACGTTATTGTTCCTGGCACTGCTCGCCTAGCATTTAATATTGAACTATCATCAGACGCAGATGTAAACAGAACACTGGTTGACAATCTTGGCAGAGCAATTGTTAGGACTATTAAAGTAAAACTTGAAGGACAGGAAGTGTTTAGTCTTGATGACTCCGATGTATTCTACTGTTACAAAGACCTTTGGCTCACAAGAGAAGAACGAGAAGACCGTATTTACCAAGGCATACAGCCAGATAATATTGGTAAACTTCGAATCGATGCCGGAGATAAGGTAACTACTGGGGTAGCCAAGGAAGTTATTATAGCAGAAACATATGGAACCAGATTTTACATTCCACTTGAGTTTGAAATCCTAACAGCACATTTGCCTTATTATCAAGGGGCACTGAATGACCGTCTGAGTTTTGAACTAACTTTCAATGACTACTCCAAAGTTATAAAATCATCTGCCACAGATGCAACATATAAGATCTCTAACATTTCTTTGGAATATGAAATTGTCACACATACTGAACTAGCCAGACTCATTCAAAATCAGTACCAGTCAAGACTTCCAATTTATTATGACCGAGTGATTAGACATAGTTTAATACCCAAAGACAAGAGTGACCCAATGTGGAACATAAACTTGAACACACCTGCCAGGTCACTGAAAGGTATTCTTATGTTGTTTGTTGAACCAGCGGCTCCATACAAAAGGGATTCAGAAAATTCTACAATCCTAAGATTACACATTTGTCCTGTACAATTGAAGGCCGCCCTAATCAAGTGTATGCATCTGGAATGTTACCTAATCAACACTACGATGAGATCACAAAGTATTTTGCGGGTGGAAGGATTAGAGATAAACCTGCAAACATTGTGTGCAAAGATTTACATCTGTATGATGTTAGGATCGGACAATACCTTACAAACAAGTATGCACTGTGGCTAGACCTTCGTAGTACGGACGATGATTACCTTCATGGGTCAGGTCGAACTGTTGAGAACGGCAGTGATGGAATAACAATCCAGATACAAAAAAAGGTTGAAAAAGCCGAAGCCATAAATATATATTTGTACCTGATATATGACGCACAACTCAATATACAAGAGTGCAGACTAAGTGGACACATATATTAAAATTATATTGTGTATTAAAATGAACCAGAGCTTGATGACCCTTGACCCACACTGTGGATTGTTTTGTGGTGCGACAGGGTGTGGGAAAACTGAATTTGTACTTAACTTCTTACAAACAAGATACATTCACCATTTTGAAAACATTGTAATATTTTGTCCTACAATCAAACACAACAAAGCTTATCACAACCGTTTATTTATTTGGACTGACAGTAACATATACTTAGTTGACCCTGAGAAAAAACTGAATGACTACCTACACTATTTTTACAAGCAATTTGAAGGACAGTCAACATTGTTTATTGTTGATGACTGTTCAGCAGAGAAAGACATTGTCAAAAAGAGAAACACTCTAGCAGAACTTGCTTTTAGTGGCAGACACGCAAACGTCAGTGTATGGATTCTCACTTGGAAATATAATGCTGTACTGAAAGATTTTCGAGAACAGTTAAAGTTTATCTGTTTGTTTTACTGCAAGGATCGTGACAGCTTTGAAGACTGTCTCAGAGAGAATGATGTCATACCAAATAAGCATGAACGGGATGATGTAAAAAATAAACTGAAATCAACTAAGCATCTAAAGCTCATTTTAAACACAGATCAGCCCACAGGGTATGGGTTAGTAAATTAATTTTTGTTTTTTGTTTTGTTTTTTTAAAATAACAATATAAATGAACCCTGATGAAATCCTTCTATTGAATGATATCAATGCTGTAGAGAACAAAGACTTAGACTCTAAGAAACAGCGTCTTTTGTCTGTAGTTGTCTCAGGCAAATCAAAGGCTTATCTCGGAAAACAATACATGACAGAGGATATTGAATCTCTTACGGCTGACGAACTAATCAAGCTTCATTCAAAATATGAAAACCACATCGCTTCACTAATGACACGTGATGTAAGTCGATCTCTAGTATGCCTATACACAAAAGCAGTGAGTCACTTTCTACCTGTGGATAGTGACAGTCTTTCACACGACCTTGAAAGCAATCCTATTGTTTCAAGTTCAATTGTCAAATTAGCATGTGTCATGTTTTACAAGTTTGGAAATTACCTTGCACCTGTGGTAACCTTACTGGTTACCGGGAGTCATATTGATTTCTCAAAAATAAATTTTCTAGAGAAAGAAAAAGATGGATCAAATGGACGAGAACAAGATGACTACACAACAGAACCCCGACCCTGTTTTGACACAGGTTCAAACTGTGACTAAGGCTAAAAGTCCAGGCCGCGTTGATGCAGGAAAAAGATTAGCCGAATGGAACAAGCAGAAAAAATTACAGCTTCAAACACAAACAGAAAAGACTCATGTAACTAACCAGGTGTCAGCACCGTCAGGACCGTTATCACTGTCACTACCATCAGGATCAACACACCCTCATCAAAGTGAGAGACAAACAACTAAGTCTGACCCTGTCCCTGAACCTCAATCAACAAAATATATAATTGCCGGATTTGTTGTCGGATTTGGTTATGTAGGTTATCAATTATACAAAAAATACAAACCACAGACTCGTACAGTGACCAAAAAATCAGACACTCCAAAAACAACGCCCCACCCGGGTCTGCCCTGGGGGACTTGGGTGGGGTTAGGTATTTTTTAGTTCCCAGGGTCACCCTGGTCAGCCCCACAGGGTGGGTTTTTCTCTCTATTCTGGGGCATGTGTTTCTGTCTACCCTTTGTCCATTCACCTGTGCCCCCACCCGGGTGTGCCCTGGGGGACTTGGGTGGGGTTAGGTATTTTTTAGTTCCCAGGGTCACCCTGGTCAGCCCCACAGGGTGGGTTTTCTCTATTCTGGGGCATGTGTTTCTGTCTACCCTTTGTCCATTCACCTGTATTTGCCTTTTTAAAACTCTCCCTACTGTCTGCACTGCCTGTAGCTCTTGATATTGGATGTGTGTTGCTAAATGGTCTTGGCTTTATTTAGGCCCCATGTGTTAGGTTTATTTAATGTGTTTGACCGGCTGGCGACATACATTCAATGTTCTGTTTAGTTTATTTTTTTCACAAGCAGTGCAGGCACGTCCTGAGAAAGCCTTGTTGCTGTCGGGACGTTAAGCAATGTACAATCAATCAATCAATCAATCCATTCACCTGTATTTGCCTTTTTAAAACTCTCCCTACTGTCTGCACTGCCTGTAGCTCTTGATATTGGATGTGTGTTGCTAAATGGTCTTAGCTTTATTTAGGCCCACCCCACCCGGGTCTGCCCTGGTGGACTTGGGTGGGGTTAGGTATTTTTTAGTTCCCAGGGTCACCCTGGTCAGCCCCACAGGGTGGGTTTTTCTCTCTATTCTGGGGCATGTGTTTCTGTCTACCCTTTGTCCATTCACCTGTATTTGCCTTTTTAAAACTCTCCCTACTGTCTGCACTGCCTGTAGCTCTTGATATTGGATGCGTGTTGCTAGATGGTCTTAGCTTTATTTAGGCCCCATGTGTTAGGTTTATTTAACGTATTTGACCGGTTGGCGACATACATTCAATGTTCTGTTTAGTTGGTTTTTTTTTTACAAGCAGTGCAGGCACGTCCTGAGAAAGCCTTGTTGCTGTCGGGACGTTAAGCAATGTACAATCAATTTATTTAGGCCCCATGTGTTAGGTTTATTTAATGTATTTGACCGGCTGGCGACATACATTCAATGTTCTGTTTAGTTTTTTTTTTCACAAGCAGTGCAGGCACGTCCTGAGAAAGCCTTGTTGCTGTCGGGACGTTAAGCAATGTACAATCAATCAACAATCCAAAAACAAAACCAGAAGTCGCCACATTACCAGTAACACCCAAAGCCGTTGACCCATTTTATATGCAGTAAATAAAAATATTATTTTAATTTTTCTTGTATTAGAAAATGAATGACACAAAGAACATAATAAACCTTGTGTATCACTCTGCCGTAATCAGTGGATTAGCAGTAGCTTATTCTATGCTAGGAAAAATTCTACTCAAAATGAAATCAGCAGACCTGAGTAGATTAGATTTTGAAGACAGCGCTAAGCTAATTGTAGTTGTAACAGCGTCGATTGCGACAAAAGATTTTCTTGTCAAGCAGGGAATTATTCCCGAAAATGTTTCTATGTAAATAAAAGAAATATGGCGACGATAGCTATTATGATTGGAGGCGCGATGGTTAACGCCCTCGCGTTCAGTGGCTCTAATTATCTCTTTTCAAAAGTAGGCAGAGAGGAATCTGCAGAAGAAATGAAGCGTCACAATGAGGCATCTGAAAAACTTGCTCAAGCCCAGCAGGTGTATGAAAAACAAAGAATTGAAAAACTTGATTTCATCAATGAAAAACTGAGGCTAGAAGGTCACGCACAACATACGTTTTCAAATACAGACGAAGCAATCAGGGAATATTTTCTTGTCACAGGTGAAGACATGTCTATCCCTAAACCAAAACTAAGTGACTATTACAAACCAAGCTCACAACAAAGAAATGGGGAGATAATCTTTGTTCTAGTGGGAATGACATTTGTTTATTTTACAGGAGTTTTCATTGCTAGAAAAAATGGCAGCCGAAAAAAACTATCGAAAATATATTACTCCCCATCAGGGTATTGGAAAGGAGCAACAGCTATTCAGAAATTACATGCCGCTGTGGGCGGAGATATAACACTCAATCAAGTCAAACAATGGTTACAGAGACAGGCAGTTTGGCAGATATATCTCCCTGCTACAAGAAAGATATCTAGACCCCATTTTGAAAACACAACACCAAATGACACGCATCAAATGGACCTTTTGTTTCTACCACATGACACAATAAGAAAGAAACGATACAAGTACGCACTGACTGTTGTAGACATAGCTTCAAGGTATAAAGACGCTGAACCCATATCTGACAAAACTGCTAACACAGTTGCGAATGCTTTATCAAAAATATATGGTCGAGGTCCTTTAAGATACCCCAGACTTGTACAAGTTGATGACGGATCTGAATTTAAGGGTGCTGTTAATCAGTTATTTGCAAAGCATGGCGTACTAGTCAGACGAGGCATTCCAGGCGTACACAGATCACAGGCAATTGTTGAAAACTTTAACAAACAGTTATCAGAGAGACTTTTCAGTTACCAGTATTCTAAGGAACTCATGCATGACACACGTAACACTGAGTGGGTAAAGAGATTACCACATGTGATAAAAGCAATGAACAATGAAGGTCATCCTAAGCCAGCTGATGCTTTTAAATTGAAAACAATTACAGAGCCAAAAACAGGACCAACCCCAACCCCCGCACCAGACACAAGTTTATTTACTAAACAGGTGAGATATCTATATCAACCTGGAGAATCAGAAAACGACGTGAAGCGCAGGGCAACAGACCCCATCTGGTCAACGTCTGTACACAATATAAAAAAAAATAATTCCTGGTGCTGACGCAACAATATATTATCTGTATGACCCTGCACCCCAGAGGGCATTTGTCAGTGAAGAATTACAGATTATTCCCCCAGACACCGTTACTCATTTCAGTAACTAACTCATTAATTAATTCATCAACCAGTTCATCAGCTATGTCTTCAGATAACTTGAGCCTGTAATGTCCAGGTGCATAAGCTTTTTCCTTAGTGTGAAACACTCGTTTCGTGTCCCCAACTGCAAGTGACTTTTTGTGTGTTTGAATCATTTCAAGATTATGTTTGTTTGATCTCAGTGACTTGTTTGGATAATCAGGCATTAATGCACCATCTAATACTTGCTTGTAATGTTCATGTCGAATGTCTTTATTTTTTATTGCTGTTTTTTTAATTCCTTTGGCTTTCGACTGACTACCTTTCTGGTGCAGTATAGAATACATTTTGGATCTCAGTCCAACATACTCAACTATTGGCACACCATTCAGTTCATCCTTAAATTTCCCAGGCACTTTCTTGTTTTGTGTGCTAAACAGTGGATGGTCTTTAGGGTAGTCAGACGTGTCATACATGTGTAACTCTGTTTTCATGTCTTCGTAAAAGTCTTCAGTACACACGTCTATGATCATAGAGTCAGTGTCAGTGTATAACAATCGACACTCAGGATACTTTGGTTTGAAGTAATCATAATAAAATTCAAGCATTAGTAATTTTGACAACTCAAGAATTGCCATACTAATGAATACTGGCTTGTCCAGTTTGACAATCTTTTTTTTGAGTGACACTGCATACAATGATGAATGAAACTCTTTGTACCCCGTGTACTGTGGCTTACCTGTAAGTTTAATTGCACCCAATTTAGTTGTGACCAGTCTCACATCTTTGCGGTGACAGGCATTGTTCATAAGCTTAAAGAAGTCTTTGTCAAATGCAGTGTTGCCGTCCCTTGCACGCAATGTTGTGTTCTTCATTATGTAATCTTTCATGAAAGCACTCTGATCAAATTGAATTCCTTTGTGAACTTTCTTTAGTACTAACCCGTGTCTGATGTAAAACTGCAGCAATCGATAGTGACAAACGTAATTGAATTTGTCATTCAGATTCGGTACAAGTTTGGTGTCTTCTTTTTTCCCCGTCATACTCATTTTCTCAACTGCTAAGGGATAATCATTATGGTAATCGTGTAGGTGGTGTGGATACTCAAGGTCTACTTCAAAGATCCAACCCTTCGCGTCGTTTCGGTCAAGATTCATAATATTGTTAGTTAACCCTGACTCTGTTACGTCGTACTGTGACAAATCATACAGACAAAAGTTTTTCAAGGGCAATAACTCACACATTGCCCAGCCATACAAATTGTTAGCGTCTACATAGGTAATGAATGACCTTGACCTCGAGGGATCAAACCCAAGGTCACCATGTCCGTCCAGATATTTGTTGTTGGCCTTGGCATAATTATTTGCTGCAATACTAATGCCTCCCCTCAATCCACGTTCCACCATTTCACCCATCGTACGATCAGACAACAGGTCTATAGATATCTTACTGGATTTCAAAAATGCATCCCATGTCATGCCAGGACTAGTTATGTAACATGCAGGGTCAAGCTTGTAGTGTAACAACCCCTTTTCACAGTAACTTTCAAATACGTCTGCTAGCAAACAAACGTCAGCTTTCAAGTACTGGTCATGATAGTCACCAATTGTCTGACATCCTCCTAACTTCCCCCACGCATCAAGTGCGTGTTGATATTCAGAGTCAGAAATACCTTTACCAGTTAGTGTGGAATAAAATTTATCTTTTGGTGGCAGTCTTGTTTCCACAAACACAACCCAGTGATCAATGTACTCGTATGGATAAACACCTTTCTTAATCAAGTCTGGTTCAAAATATTTACTCGTTATTGGATACTCAGTCAGTCCTTCTGCCAAACTAGCAAGACCTAAAGACAAATGTTGCATGGAGTCATAAAATGTTAATTTGTTGTCCAATCTAAAAGTCAAGTACTTCTCAGTTGTCTAGGCAATGCAACTAATTTTTTTGTAAGATTCATCCACAGCCTGCATGATAATGTGTGAATCATACCCTTTGAGATTGTGGAAAAAGATTGGTAACTTATATGTCTTAGGATCTGTTTTTAAAAACAAGTTACAATTGTTATGTGCAGCACCTCTGTAACGTCCAGTTATGTGATCATGGTCACGAACTTTATCACCCTGTAGGGGTTGCTCACAAACCCAACACATCTCAGCTGTATCAAATTTCAGTTTGTCTTCTTCTGTCATCACCAAAGGCATCTGACATGTTGTGAGATACTATACAGATGTCTCATTTCTGTTAAAAACAGACATGCTGCATTTTCACCCCTGTAGATAACAGGTTTTGAATGCTGACCGTCTGACCTAACAATAATGTATCCAAAAGAACACACCACTTGGTCACTTAGTTTTATAGTCTTTGGTAATGACTCTGGAACAGGACCTTCATATGGAACAACTAGTGATTCAAAATCAGCGTACACTACAAACGGCAGCTTTTGTTGATTCCCATAGTTCTTAAAATACACTTGACTACCAGGATCTGGATACTTAAGTACAGTCTGTATGTCATCAGCCGATCTACAATGTAGGATGTGTTTGTGCGCTACTGAAATAGAGGAGAATCTTTGTAAACATTTTTTACACACTTCCTGTTTGCCATTGTGTTTTGTTGTATGTCCATGAATTAGATGTGACATATTTCTGATAATTGTGTAGTGAAAGTTATTGTCATCTCCTATTAATAACATGTCAACATGTCTATCCTCTGACTGTCCGTAGGTTGGTGCCAGTGGTGATACTCTAATTGGTTGTAACTTGTTCTCAGATTCATTATCCCACACAAACACATTTACAGATATACCAGGATTTAGTTTTTCAAACAAATCTATGTCCTCTATTTTAACAGGAAACTCAATGCCACTGAAGTTGAGTTCATTTACAAATTTGGTGTAGTTAGATACACGTTCAGGTTTTGATTTTACAAAGTGTAGTTTAGCAAGCACACACCACATGAAACAATAGTTGTCATTGTTCTGAATATTAACAACAGCCTTTTTGTTTGCAACCTCTGTTGGCAGTGGTAACCATGATTTACCTAGTATAGGATGATACCTTGACTGTTTTAATTGTAGTTCATGTACATGTCCTTCGTGCCAACCAGACCCCTTCATTTTTGCACTGTCAATTGCCTGGAGAAAGTCAGGTAATAGTCTGTCTCTAAACACGTTCTCTAATTCTCTTCTTGTGTTAACTGTGTGTTGTCTTGTTGAGATATAAGATACAATCACTTCACCGTCTACTCTAGTAAATTCTATTTTTGCAACAATCTGAATCTTCACACTGCCTGTAAGAAGATTATCTTGTATGACAGAAAAAGAGTTTTCTATTGATTCATAGACATTGTTAGTATTAGATATAGGCAAGTTTGTTGTGTGAAACACGTTTCTTAAACTTGACGCGCCAGGGTATGATGGGCCAGGGTTTGGTGGGCCAGGGTTTTGAACATTGTCAGTCATTTTTATTTGTCCGACAAAATAATAAATGAAAAAATATTACCGCTGGCTCACCTTGTGTAATACCACTTTATTAACTGTAACACTGTCAATATAAACATTTAGTTTGCGTAGTTGTTTAAATATGCTATAACAAACTTCCCCTAACCAACCATAGTTGGTATCATCAACTTTAAAAGTAGGTGTCTTTAAATCAACTGTCATGCACTCCACACCTGGAAGCTCATCGACATAATCCAAAGTCACACTATATGTAGCATATATTTCTGATGGTGCTGAAAGGCTTATGTTAGTCTGTTTGGGTGATGTTATTAGGTCAGTAAAGTGCATAACATCTTTGAAGCAGTGTGTGAGATCAAGCACTTGTATGATTTGTCCGTCTGTCATTTTTTTTAGACAAACAAAAGAATAAATTGTTATCAAGCAAAATCATGTTTTCTAGGAAATTACACTGAACAGTAACTTTTTACGTTTGCACCACTCCAGCAATATTGCCAATAGTTTTTGAGTTTACCCCAGACAAGACTTGCCCTGTACTATATTATCTCTCTCAGTGGGCTTATTAATATCATGATTCACAGATTTCAATTGTGGTGTCATGTTCAATAACCCTGTCCTTTAAAGCAAACATACCTGACACAGTATTGGCGATTATTGGTTTTGCAGTAAATTATAAATCACACACCCTGGCCAAGTGAGAGCCAAATGAAACATCTAGACAGTAACATAGACAGTAACTTGTTAATTTTACCCATGACTTGAGCACCAGAAAAGGAAGGAATCACCCCTGTTCAATAACAAAATTTTGCAGATTACATTTTCCTTTGTTTGAGTACAGGTTTATACAAGGGAAGTAATTTTGTAAAAATTTCAGCAAGACAAAAAAAGTTACTTCCCTTGCTCTATTAAATTATGCTTTAATTCTTGACTAAAGTACATATTTTGTCAAAAGTAAATAACAAAATGTGCAAATAATTACAATAGATAATAGAATAAAGATGTTATTTGATTTTGTTAAAACAATGAGTGATTTATTTTTTAACAAAACCAAATTATACATTATTTTGTAATTACTTTTGTCACATTAACACCTGCTTAAATGTTTTTACAAGTGCATGCACACACTCGCTAATAGCCGTGTTTTTAGGGTATTGACTCAAAAATAATGGTATAGATAGACTTCAAATGGCTTTTTTCTAAAAGCCTGAGGCTAACTAGCGTGGATTGTGTACTTGAGTGATTTGGATGAGGGCTCCCAAGTCTCAGTCACAGTGGGTTTACCCGCATGTGTGTGTGTGACTAGACTGATTTCCGTGGTGCTAACAGGCAGGTGTTCGTGAATCATTGCTGGTAAACAAGATGTCAGCTTTTCTATGTTACTGTACACAGGATTAAAGAGACAGGTACGTAATAGCACATCTATATAGACTTTAAAATCAGACCTCTTTCTCTATGTGAGGTGGCTATGAAGACATGTATGTGAATGTATAAATGCGTCACTTCTGTACCTAGCAACATGAGCAACAGACAGGACAGACCATTCAGCAGACAATAGTCCTCACTTGTCCTCATTCACGTTAACGAGACCCAATTTTCAGGTAGTCCTAGGGAGTGCGGGAGTGTATTGGACTGGCTCATGGAAAACGTATGTTGCTAAAGACTCCCAGTCTACTCACAAAGAGATTTTAAAGAGAACAGTATACCTGTGATTTAAAGTGATACCTGTCCTGTTTAAGTCTGTGTATATTTAACATAGAAAAACTGTCGTTTTGTTTGCCTACAGTGAGTCATAAACACCTGCACCGAAATCAGTCTCGTCATGATTTTGAGGAAAAGCCTACGCATGTAAGGGTCCATGTGTAACACAGTGTACTTAATTTTATGTATAGACGACAACAGCATTCAAACTTGTGATTCGCCATGGGATCTTACCTTTGTGTAAATGGTGTGTGTTCATGTGTTGCAAGGTAGGCATTATTTTTGTTTTGTTTTGTTTATACATGTATGTGTGAGTGTGTATATATGTGTTTGTGTGTGTGCGTTAGTGTGTGTGTGTGTGTATGTATGCCTGTGTATATAACTTGTATGTCAATCTAGCACTGCCCTTGAATTATCTTGGTCTGCAACTGGCGTGTCTGTGTGTGCGTGTATGTTTTGTTATGTTCAGAGCCATGCTTACTTACTTACGCCTGTCACCCCTACCCGGGTATAGGCCGTCGACGAGAGACCTCCAGCAACTCCTGTCCTGTGCTTCTCCTTCGATTCTACTCCAGGTGGTTCCCAGTCTCTTGATGTCTGCTTGGAGGTCTCGACGCCAGGAGTTTCTCGGCCTACCTCTTTTCCTCTTTCCCTGGGGGTTCCATGACAATGCCTGCCTAGTGATACTGGAAGCTGGCTTTCTCAGACTGTGACCGATCCATCCCCATCTTCTTCGCCCAATTTCATTTTCTGCTGTTATCTGGGCTGTTCTCTCCCAGAGTCTGACGTTGCTGATCTTCTCTGGCCAGTGGATTTTCAAAATTCTTCTAAGGCAACTGTTCATGAAGGTCTGTACTCTGTTGACTGTGGTTTTTGTCAATCTCCATGTCTCTGCTCCATATAGGAGAACTGCTTTTACATTGGAGTTGAAAATCCGGACTTTGGTGTGTTGTGACAGCTCTCTGGAACTCCACACTTTTTTCAACTGGAGAAAGGCTGCTCTGGCTTTACCGATTCGTGCTCTGACATCTGCATCAGTGCCGCCTTTTTTGTCTATGATGCTCCCGAGATAGGTGAAGGACTCCACCTCCTCCAACGGGGTGCCAGCAAGCAACACTGGTTCTTCCCTGGTTGCGTTCAGCCTCATTGTCTTTGTTTTCTGTTTGTGAATGGTGAGGCCCACTTGGGACGAGATGTCAGCAAGCCTCGTGGTCTTGTCCTGCATTTGTTGATGAGTGTGGGACAGTAATGCCAAGTCGTCTGCAAAATCGAGGTCGTCAAGCTGTGTCCACAGTGTCCACTGTATTCCACTTCGTCTGTGCTCTGTGGTCATCTTCATGACCCAGTCTATGGCCAGTACGAAGAGGAACGGAGACAGCAGACACCCCTGCCTGACACCAGTTCTGACCTGGAGCTCTCTGGTGAACTGCCCTTCGTGGATCACGCGACATGTCATGCCATCATAGCTGCTCTTGATCAGGCAGACGAGCTTTGTGGGTACACCATAGTGTCGTAGGAGTTTCCACAGAGTCTCTCGGTCCACGCTGTCAAATGCTTTCTCATAATCCACAAAGTTGACGTACAGCGGGGAGCTCCACTCCAGAGACTGTTCCACGATGATGCGGAGAGTGGCGATCTGGTCTGTACATGATCGGTTCTTCCTGAATCCTGCTTGCTGGTCTCTCAGCTGGGGGTCAATGGAGCTCTTCATTCTCTCTAGGATGATCCTGTTGAAGACCTTTCCTGGTACTGACAGCAAGGTGATTCCTCTGTAGTTGGAACACTTGCTGAGGTCGCCTTTCTTGGGAAGCTTGATTAGGTACCCCTCCTTCCAGTCAGCTGGCATCACCTCCTCTTCCCAGATCTTTCCAAACAGTGGGTACAGCATCTCAACTGTTGTCTCTAAGTCTGCTTTCAGAGACTCCGCTGGGATGCCATCTGGCCCTGCTGCTTTGCCATTCTTCAAAAATGCCACTGCTTTTCTGATCTCTTCCCGGCTGGGTCTGTCACAGCTGATGGGTAGGTCGGTCTCTGCCGGCTGGATGTCGGGGGGGTCGGGTGGGCTAGGTCTGTTCAGTAACTCTTCAAAATACTCGGCCCATCTGTCGAGTTGGTCTGCTCTGTCTGCAATAGGCTTGCCTTCTTTGTCTTTTACTGGTCTTTCTGTATGGCCATACTTACCCGACAATCTTCTGGTTATGTCGTAGAGCTGTTTCATGTTGCCGCTGCCTGCTGCCTTTTCTGCCTCTGCTGCCAGGCTGTCTGTGTAGGCCCTCTTGTCTGCCCTGATACTCCTCTTCACCTCGCGGTTGGCTTCCGAGTATTCCTCCTGTGCCCTTACTTTGGCTGCTCTCGTGCGACTGTTGTTGACCGCTGCTTTCTTCTGCTTCCTCGCTTCTATCTTCTTCAAGGTCTGTGCCGACAGCCAGTCCTTGTGGTGGTGTTTCCTGAACCCTACAGTGTCTTTGCAGGTTGAGTTCAGCGCCTCTCTAACTGCCTTCCACTGCTGCTCTGTGGTGACCGCCTCCTCTTCATTTACTAGCTCCTGTAGCACTTGAAACCGGTTGGACAGCACCAGTTTGAACTCTTCTCTAACTCCAGTTTCTCTCAGGAGGCCTACATTATAGCGCTGTCTTCTTGTTGTCTCTGTGCGGCTTTTCTTTAGCTTGAGCTTCATTCTTAAGGTAAGCAGATGGTGGTCTGAGGCGACATCTGCTCCCCTCCTCACTCGAACATCTTGAAGGGATCTTCTAAATTTCTTGCTAATGCAGATATGGTCTATTTGGTTCTCTGTTGTATGGTCAGGTGAGACCCAAGTTGCTTTGTGTATTCTTCTGTGTGGGAAGATGCTGCCTCCAATGACAAGTCGGTTTAGAGCACAAAAGTCTACAAACCTCTCCCCGTTCTCACTCATCTCCGAGCCTAGTCCCTGTCTCCCCATCACCTCTTCGTATCCGGTGTTGTCCTCCCCTATTTTGGCATTAAAATCGCCCATGACGATGGTGATGTCTCGCTCCGCACATTTGTCCACGGCAGTCTGGAGTCGGTCGTAGAACTCTTGTTTCTCTTCCTCGTCACCGTCATTGGTGGGCGCATAACACTGGATGACGTTCAGCTTGAGCTTTTTCTTGGTTCTAAAGGCTGCTGTTATAATTCTTGGCCCAAGAGGTTCCCAGCCCATCAGCGCTCTCTGTGCCACTGGTGACAGCATGAGTGCTACTCCTTCTGTATGGGGGGCATTCTCCTCTTCATGACCTGAATACAGAATCATCTCCCCACTTAACAGCCTTTTCTGGCCAGACTGCGTCCATCTGGCTTCACTGATGCCTAAAAGGTTGTACTTTTGCATTTCCGCTGCTATCTGGGCGGCCTTGCCGCTCTGGTACATGGTCTTGACGTTCCATGTGCCCATGGTTGTATCCCTGGATAGAGAGAGGCGGCTCGGTCCTGTGGCTTCCGAAGACTTCCGGCTTTCACCACAGGACGTCATAAGTCTTCTAGTAGAAGAACCTTCCTCCTCCAGGAAAGGAATTACTGTTAGTCTTTTCGTTGGCGTTTTTGTAGCTATTTCCTTTTTTGCAGGGTGGGGAAGCTACCCCCACGCCCAACCCCCTTACTAGGAGGACCAGGGGTTTTCTGTCGGGGTCACCTTCCCTTAGACCATGTTGGTTCACGGCACCTTATTTCATTCGGTGCACCCCTCTCACGAGGGACCCCCTATCCACCACCCAGGGGACGCGCCTCAACGCCGTATGGTCCCAGCGCGAGGAGAGCCATGCTTACACAGGACCAATTGAATAGAGTGTGACGTGTATGGGCGCGGTGCAAGAGTAGTAAACCTAACCGGTTTTTGAGAAATGTATCTGACTGAGAAAATTGCTTTCCTGAGAAATCAAATCTGACAGTATTGGGAGACAATAAAGAGTAATTCTCTAATTATTGAGGTGTGTGTAATGTCATTATTATATTTAACGGTGTACTGACAGAATATAGTTTGATTTGAGAGAAACGATCGTGTAGACGTTAATGACCGTAATTAGTAATTAATTAAGGTGTTTACAGAGACAATAGTTATAGAGAGAGACAATAAGAGAGAACTAAGAATCAAATTTCAATAAGGCTGCACTAATTATGGTCGCCACGTTTTCAAAAATCAACAGGGTTGATTTAGTGATTAATGGGGAGTCATGGCGGATCATCTCAATAAAGGCGAGATTTAATGATGGGTGCGGCCTTATTGAAATTTGATTCTTAGTTCTCTCTTATTGTCTCTCTCTGAAGATTTCACACAAATAAATGCCCCAGCAGTCAGACAGTTATAGACACAGACATACAAACACATAGACAAGGTAAACCAGGTGTACCCACCATATAAGGGGAGGATATGAATGTAATCTACCCTTACTATTTTCTGTACTGACTATTGTTGGTACGATTTCAAAGAAACATGCAAAAAATAAAAGCATTTACACAATAATTATGGTCACATTGAATTAAATTGAATTGAAAAACTTTATTATCTATTAAATGTTATACATAACATGGAAATTCACCTTTGGCTCATGTCACATATATATATCAACAGCTAAAACAAATACTAAGATAGCACGTAATTACACACTGTACAAAACATTGGCAAAGTCATCTATTCTTCCCCACCCCTTTCCTCACCCCAGACAGAGCAACACGCAGGCACACAAGCAGCTGTATGTGTACACAGTAAACACACACACACACATACACACACACACACACACACACACACACACATGCATGCATATGGTCTGCAGTGGCAATTTACAGAACTTTGTTATTTAAAGGCTTTGTTGACCTTTTGTGACCTTTATGCATGAATGGTTAGTCAGGCAAATACAATCATAAAAACTGATACCTGTTACATTTGTGGTTGTGTTACTCTTTTTAGGGCAGGTATGTGTTGATCATAGGAAAAGATCCAATGTTCAGCTGAGTTATTTTAGATTAAAATTACCTACCTTTTTAGTATGATTTGTTTTCTTTTGCATGGAGAATTGCGATCGTTTTATTTGTGTGTGTGACTAGAATGTTCCACATTTCGCTAACTTGTAGCAAAATCTGACCTAGATTAAGCTTGAAAAGGTGCAATTGTTCTAGTGACCTCAAACATGACGTCAAACTTCTGTAGTACTCATGTTGGTTACATTTCATGATGTTTACGAATACAAATACCTTTATTATCCCAAGATGGGAAATTTGTTTGCAGCAGACTTTTTTTTAAACAGTTTCTGCAGTTTATGTAATGCACCTAGATTTTAGTTGAATTTTGTAGAAAAATCTAGAGTGTTCCTTAATGAACATTAATGATTTTTGTTACCTTTTCTTTTCTTATTGGTTGAGTTGTGTAATTTGCGGGATTGTTCTGGAAATTTATGATAGTATAAAAGCGAGTGTTAGAAAGTATGTGTATGCATTGTAAGAGACAGTGTATCAGAGTGAGGATGCATTGTAAGAGACAGTGTATCAAAGTGCGGATGCATTGTGCTGAGAGTGCATGGTAAAAATAAAGTACTGTTGGAACTGTTACGCCAGTGTGGTCAACAACCTTGTGCCACGTGTGACGAGTTGCAATTGAATGAGGTTTTTCAAAGTCCAGCCTAGATTAGGCAGGAAAGTTCTGGAAAAGGCACAATTGTTCAAACTTGACGTCAGAGTTTTGTAGTACATATGTTGGTTACATTTCATAACGTTTACGTAATGCACCTAAATTTTAGTGGAATATTGTAGAAAAATCTAGAGTATTCCTTTTAATGAATATTAATGATTGGGGTTATGTTTTCTTGTCTGATTGGTCACGTTGTGTAATTGCGGGATTGTTCTGGTAATTTGTGATAGTATAAAAGAGAGTGTTAGAAATCATGTTGATGCATTGTAAGAGACAGTGTATCAAAGTATGGATGCATTGTGCTGAGAGTGCATGGTGAGAATAAAGTACTGTTGGAACTGCTACTTCAGTGTGGTATACAACCTTGTGCCACATGTGACGAGGTGCAATTGAGTGAGGTTTTTCTACAAGAACCCTATGTGAGTGTGTCTGGTGTGATTGCACGCTACTACTACCACTGTTATGTTTGTGGTAGTGTTATTCTTTTTATGGCATGTGGTCATAGGCAAGATCTGGTGTTCAGTTATTTCACATCAGAATCACGTACCTTTTTAGTATGATTCATTTTCGTTTGCATGGAGAATTGTGATTGATTTTTGTGTGTGTGTGACTAGAATGTTCCACATTTCACTAATTGTTGCAAACTCTGACCTAGATTAAGCTGGAAGCTTCTGAAAAAGGCATGATCCTTCTAGTGACCAAACATGACGTCAAAGTTTTGTAGTACACATGTTGGTTACATTTTATAGCATTTACATAATGCACCTAGATTTTAGTGGAAGATTGTAGAAACATCTAGAGTGTTTTATTTTTAATGAATATTAATGATTTGGGTTACATTTTCATTTCTGATTGGTTGAGGTGTGTAATTTGCGGAATTATTCTGAAAAGTTGTGATAGTATAAAAGAGAGTGTGTGCATGCATTGTATGAGAGAGTGTATGGAAATGTGGATGCATTTGTGAGAGATTGTGCATCAATATGTGAATGCATTGTGCTAAGAGTGCATCATGAGAATAAAGTACTGTTGGAACTGTTACTCCAGTGTGGTCTACAACCTTGTGCCACATATTACGAGTTGCAATTAAATGAGGTTTTCCTACAAAAACCCTACATGAGTGTGTTTGGTGTGATTGCTACATACTACGACCACTACCACAACATATTGGCACCTCCGATGGGACCTTATCAGTTGACTCAGTGGAAAGTGTAGCCGGAGACAACAGCCAGCAGAGAAACACAGAGATGGCGACATCGGAAATGGAGACATTCCTGAAATTTGGGAAGGAATGCAGACTGGAGAGAGCTCAACTCCTGGAGTTTGTAAAGAAGAGAGAGAAAAGGAGAGACTGGAGAGAATGGAAAATATATTAGAGAGAGAAGAAAGAGCCAAAGAGCATGAGATCAAGTGATGCTACTTGTTTTGATTAAGTTTTTAAGAATGAATACTGCGTTTGTGATTTTCCGCTTTTGATTTTGTTTTTCATTCTCAGTTTAATTTCTTCTTGTATACTGTTCCCAAATAGTAGGGAACATTGAGATTTCAGTTAGAATTGTTGAAAATTTGTTGAAAATTTGTGGAAAGTAGTTCACTGTAACATTCCTGACAACAGAAGCACAGGGGGCATAAACCATTAAGTGTTCTGATGCTAAGAGTGTTACAAAGGTAACAAATGTTACAGTGAACTAACAACTAAAGAATGTCGACAGACACTATCTACTGATATTACTGTTAAAAAGGGGGACAACCTGAGGGACAAAATAGTTGGCATAATGTGATGAACTACTTTTGAGTACTCAAAGTCTGCCACTTCGTTCGATATGTCTGCTGTCAAATTCATATCGAAGTGGATGTGTTTTGTCATCAAGAATGTCAGCCAGTTTGTTTGTAATCCGTCTTTTGTACAGTGTGTCCAAAGTATCTTGTGCTCTACCAATCACCTCGTCCACTTTCCTGATTACTTTGTTAAGATGATCTTGATCTCTTTTACATAAATTTCTACCCCAGCACGTCAGTTCAAACGTTTGAACACTGAAGTACTGAAGCAGTAAAACATCTTTAAAAGCTGAGTGCTTACATTAAATGATCTGAGTTTTCACAAACAGTAAAGACAGGTATGCGCTTTTTTCACAATAGCCTCTGTGTTTTGTTCCCAGTTGAGCGCATTGTCAAAAAGAGCACCTAAATACTTGTAGGACTCACCATGCTCAATGTCTGTTCCCTTGATAACAACAGGATCGGGTTGATGTTTGTTTTTCCTGAAATCTATCACCATCTCTCTTGTTTTGCCAAGATAGTTTCATCTGTAATCTCCCCCCACCCGGGTCTGCCCTGGGGGACTTGGGTGGGGTTAGGTACTTTTTAGTTCCCAGGGTCACCCTGGTCAGCCCCACAGGGTGAGTTTTTCTCTCTATTCTGGGGCATGTGTTTCTGTCTACCCTTGGTCCATTCACCTGTATTTGCCTTTTTAAAACTCTCCCTACTGTCTGCACTGCCTGTAGCTCTTGATATTGGATGTGTGTTGCTAAATGGTCTTAGCTTTATTTAGGCCCCATGTGTTAGGTTTATTTAATGTATTTGACCGGCTGGCGACATACATTCAATGTTCTGTTTATTTTTTTTTTCACAAGCAGTGCAGGCACGTCCTGAGAAAGCCTTGTTGCTGTCGGGACGTTAAGCAATGTACAATCAATCAATCAATCATCTGTAATCTGTCCTGTCAGTGCTGTGTTGTCAGCGTATTTGTCCATGAGTGGCTCTACATGGGTGTATTCCTTTGTCAACCACTGGATTATGAAATATGGCTTGAAAGTAATTCACATTGCAGGAAATATGATTTATTAAGAAAATGGTGTGTCCTGAAGTTATGTGTCTCTAGTGAATTTTTTAATTCAAATTTCTTTTGAGTCAGTATAGAACATTAAAAGCAGTCCACAAAACGTGTGTTAAGACATCTCACAGAAAACTTGCTTGTCACAGTGTGTCCAGTTTTATTATTTTCACAAGTGAAACCCCAAACAAGTGAAGCAACAGAATAAGAATAACATGCCGGATCGGTCGGGGCCCGGATCACCAACGACCGCGCACCCCATTGGAGGTCTCCAGGGTGGGGGCGACAAGTGTGTTACTGGAACCAAACCCACCATCAAGCTGCCCACGCAAGGAATAACTATCGGAACTTGGAACGTTCGCACACTCTACCAGTGCGGCAAAGTGAAGGAACTCACCCACGAGTTGAAGCGCTATCGCTGGGACATTGTAGGACTTGCAGAAGTTCGATGGACAGGCTTCGGAGAAACAACAACAGATGAAGGCCATAAAATCTGGTTCAGCGGAAAAGAAACCAAGCACGAACATGGCGTAGCTTTTATCGTAAGGAAAGAGGTGGTTGGAACTGTCATCAGCTGCACCCCCGTGTCAAGCAGACTAATCTCCATCCGCATCTCCGCCCGACCGCACAACATCACTATCATACAAGTATACGCTCCAACAGCAGACCATGATGATGAAGAATTAGAAGAATTTTACGAACAACTGGACAACATCATCAAGAAAACACCTAAGAAAGACATTCTGACTGTCCTCGGTGACTGGAATGCAAAGATCGGCCCTGACGCCTACCAACAATGGGCAGGAACAGCTGGCAAGTTTGGCCTTGGAGAAACAAATGACAGAGGCCTGCGACTTTTAGAGTTCGCAGAGAGTCACCGTCTCACCGTTGCTAATACCCTCCATCCACACAAGAAGTCAAGAACAGTGACATGGCAATCGCCAGGAGGCCTGGTCCATAACCAGATTGACTTCATCTTGCTGCCTCGACGATTCAAATCCAGCGTTAACAAAGCACAAACGAGGTCCTTTCCTGGCGCTGATATTGGCAGCGACCACAACCTCGTCCTTACTAGCCTCAAGTTGAAGCTGGCATTGAAACGAGATAGCAAGAACCCTCGCATCAGATTCGACCTCCAGAAGCTAAAAGACCCGGAAGTAGAAGAGCTCTTCCAAGCCCAGGTGGGAGGCAGATTTGCAGCCTTGGCTACTTTGGACTGCGACGTAGACACCCTTGCTGGAAATATAAAAGAGGTGTTACTTTCTACAGCAGAAGAAGTGCTGGGGAAGCAGAGGAAGCGCAAACAGCCCTGGGTCACCGATGACATCCTCGATCTCTGTGATGAGAGGAGAGCCTGGAAGAAAAAGAGAGGCCAAGACCTCACATCAGCAAACAAGTACAGACTTGTCAACAAGAAGATCAGGAAGAGGATGAAAGAAGCCAAAGAAGATTGGATTGAAGACCAGTGTTGTAGCGTGGAAGAGGGCATGGCAAATGGCAACAGCAAGAAGGCTTATGAAACGCTAAGGACCCTCACCAAGACTCAACAGCGAACAGCCACAGTCATCGAAGACAGCAGCGGCCAACTCCTTACGGAAAACACTGCTGTACTAAACAGATGGACTGAGTACTGCCGAGACTTGTATAACTACAAGGCTGAGCCAGACACCAGCATCCTCCAAAACAACCAGGCTGGGGCCAGGAAGGCTGAAGACCTGCCAGTGTTAGCTGAAGAGGTGGAAGCAGCCGTACGTGGCCTGAAGGGAGGAAAGTCTCCAGGTGTAGACAACGTACCTGCTGAACTGTTGAAACATGGAGGAGAAGTAACAACGAAGGTCCTCACTACACTCTGTCAAAAGATCTGGGAGCAAAAGAAATGGCCAGTAGAATGGACACAGTCTCTAGTGATCCCACTCCCCAAGAAAGGAAACCTGAAACAGTGCCAGAACTACAGAACTATCAGTCTGATAAGTCACCCTAGCAAAGTAATGCTTAGAATCATTCTCAACCGCCTCAAAACTTTCGCCGAGGAACTGCTGGCAGAAGAACAGGCTGGCTTCAGAGTTGGAAGAAGCACTGTAGAGCAGATTTTCAACTGCCGCGTCCTGATCGAGAAACATCTGCAGCATCAGCGCGAACTCTACCACAACTTCATTGATTTCAGGAAAGCATTTGATCGCGTCTGGCACGACGGACTCTGGCAAGTCATGAGATCGTTCAACATAGAGGAGGGACTGATCCAAATGATAGAAGCGCTTTACAAGAACGCCTGCAGCGCGGTTCTACTTAACAATCAGTCAGGCGAGTTCTTCAGGACGACGATCGGTGTCCGTCAAGGATGCCTGCTCTCTCCTGTCCTTTTCAACATATTCCTGGAGAAGATCATGCAGGAAACCCTCCACGACCACCATACTTCAATCTCTATTGGTGGCAGATCCCTGTGCAATCTTCGATTCGCAGACGACATTGACCTCATGGCAGGCAGCAATAGTGAGCTCCAAAACCTGACAGACAAACTTTCAAGTAGCGCAGGGTCTTATGGCATGGAGATCAGTACGGACAAAAGCAAAGTGATGATCAACACCACAAGCGACAGCAGCAGCAACATTCACATGAATGGCCAAAAGCTAGAAGAGGTCAATAGCTTCAAGTACTTGGGAGCCACCCTGTCCAAAGACGGTAGTTGCATAGCAGAGATCCGTATCAGGATAGGTACAGCAACATCCGCAATGGCCAGGCTGGACAGGATATGGCGAAGTAACTCCATCAGCTTCACCATCAAGTACAGGCTTTACAAGTCCCTCATAGTGTCTATTCTACTCTACGGCTGTGAGACTTGGACACTGCTTGCAGACTCAGAAAAGAAAATCCAGGCCTTTGAGAACAAATGCCTGAGGAAGTTGCTCCGCATCTCGTACCGCGAGCACAAGACCAACGAATATGTACGGAGCATCGTCACTTCCCTGGTGGGCCCACATGAACCCCTTCTGGCAACCGTGAAACGGCGCAAGCTTGCTTGGTTTGGCCACGTGACCCGACACAACACCTTGTCCAAGACTATCCTCCAAGGCACTCTCGAAGGAAGTCGTCGGCGAGGTCGTCAGAGAAAGAGTTGGGTCGCAAACATAAAAGAATGGACCGAACTCGAGATGTCAGACTTGCTTGCCACCGCCCAAAATAGAACTCAGTGGAGAGCACTGTCTGTTGCTGCTGCCTTTCAGTCCCCCCAACGCCCAGTTCGGGCAAGGGACTGATGATGATGATGATGATGAAACCCTGTGTCTTCCAAGTCGGCTAAAGGCGATAACTCTTTCAAAATTTGTGTGCAGGTAGCTCAGACAGTAGGCTCAACATGTAAACAACAAAGATAATTTTCTTTTTTGTTGCATAGATGGATCTTCGCTTGTAAAATTTGAAAATTGTAATTTTCAAATTTGTGGAAAGTAGTTCACTGTAACATTTCTGACAACAGAAGCACAGAGGGCATTAAGTGTTTCTGATACCAAGAGTGTTACAAAGGTAACAGTTCGTCTGTTACAGTTCATCTCTTTAACTGAGAGTCATAGGTTATTTAATTAATTGAATGAGTGAATGATGATGCCTTGTGTTGTATGGGCAGACAGTGAATTTCCCCATGAGGGATTAATAAAGTATTATTGTATTGTATTGTATATATCCATTTGATCGGGAAAATGTGGCCACTAACATAGCAACTGTTTATTTTTTGTGTTTGTAAGTCATATTGATTTTTTAGGCACCTTTGACAAATGAAAAGTGGATCAAGACCAGACAAGCCAGATTTTCATTCATACTGACCCTAGTGACACTGCAGGCTGGTTGGTTTTCAGCTGTGTCCTCTGCAAATTCTCCCCATTTCACTTTCAATATCCCGTGATGGTAGGGTCATTGATGATGTCATACATCATTGATGAGGATTTTTTTTTAGATTTTCAAATTTTACAAAGGTGCCAGAACGTCCAGTATGTCGAAGAGACGGGCAAGACTCTGGAACAGCGATTTTATTGACACAGGTCACATGTTCTCTGTGGCGCAGAATTTGTAGGTGCTGACCAATCAGTATCAGAAAATGGACTGACTGCTCTAGATTGAAAATAACCCTTTTCATGTACCTGTATTTTGTGATTGTTTTTCAGCCTAGCTCACATGTATGAGAAACAGATACCAGCTTTCCAAAGCAGCATGAATCTGAGGCAGTTCGACACTCTTCGGTAAGTTATTTTGATTTACTGTTCTTTCAGTATGAGCTTCAGTGTCGGGAAGCTTTAGTGAATCTGGAGTGTACATACCACTTATGCTTTTGTGGGCTTTCCGGTCTGAAACCTTACACTAACAACATGTGTTTAACTTTTTCTTCATAAAATGCTTCTTGTCTAAAAAGCATGGATGTAAAATGCGACCTAGCATGACACCAACCCTCACATGCCAGGCCGGTGAAATGGAAACAGAAATATATCACATGCACTGAAGTTAATAGTATGGTGGAGGTTTGCACATAAAGTAGTGCTGGCTTAGTAGCAGCAGGCTTTCAAAGCTTCATCTGCCATCCCTACGGCACCTTGACATGAAATGCCTAGCCTAAAAATATCTCCGATTTGAATGAACAATTTGCTATTTGGAGAAAAACCCAATGAAGATAGAAACACACTTAGAAAAGACAGCTACAACACAATTTATTAATATATTGGCCTTTTGGCTCAAGTGCAATAGCAAAGGTAAATCTATGTAATGGGCCCATGGTCATCTGTCCAGTGTTTGCCTAGTGTGTTTCTGTCCAACTGTGTCCTAGGTAAACTTTAACATTGGCAAAGACTATTTAAGCCGCGGTCTTTAAACTTGGCCCAAGGATTCTTTGTGGCAAGTTTTCTAAACATTCTAATTTGAGTGACCTCTTTCAAAGGTCAAGATCACAAGGGATCAGGAAATAGGTTTTAAAAAATAGCCACATTTTGATAAAACTTATTTTTTTCTCAAATACTATTTACAACTTTAAACCCAAACTTGGTACAAAGATACCTTCAAAGATACCAGATGGCAAGACCTTCCTATGTATATTTATTTGGATGAATCCTCAAAGGTCAGGGGTCACAAGAAACCAGAAAATAGATCAAGAATAGCCTTTTTGTAAACAAAAAAGCTTCTTTTTCTCAAAACTATTCACAACTTCAAACTCAAAATTTGTACAGATATACCTGATGATAAGACAATGACCCTGGCAAAGGTCAAGGGTTATGAGATCAGGAAATGATGTGAAAAATTTCTATTTTTGTTCCTATTTAGAATTAGGAACAACTTTTAGATAGGGCTCGTTAGAGCGCATTCCATAGCATGCACATGACATCATGGGTAGGTGGGCCTGAAATTTTGGCAAAGAACTAACAAGACAAGATGAGGATTTCATCCCAAAGTCTACCATATTGTTTTGAGCGCACATGCGTTTTTGATGTTTCTGTTTATAAAATAGGAACATCTTTGAGATGGGATGCGGCGGGGCGCATTTTGTAGCATACACCTGATATCGTTTGACAAACACCACAGTCAACAGAGTACAGACCTTCATGAACAGTTGCCTTAGAAGAATTTTGAAAATCTACTGGCCAGAGAAGATCAGCAACGTCAGACTCTGGGAGAGAACAGAGGAGATAACAGCAGAGAATGAAATTGGGCGAAGAAGATGGGGATGGATCGGTCACAGTCTGAGAAAGCCAGCTTCCAGTATCACTAGGCAGGCATTGTCATGGAACCCCCAGGGAAAGAGGAAAAGAGGTAGGCCGAGAAACTCCTGGCGTCGAGACCTCCAAGCAGACATCAAGAGACTGGGAACCACCTGGAGTAGAATCGAAGGAGAAGCACAGGACAGGAGTTGCTGGAGGTCTCTCGTCGACGGCCTATACCCGGGTAGGGGTGACAGGCGTAAGTAAGTATAAGTACCTGATATTGTGGGCAAGTTGGCCTCACATTCTTGCGAACAATATGAAATGATAGCACCAACGTTTGTGGACAGACGAGCTGAAAACTTTAGGATTTTGTCCTTAAGAGATGTCTTCCGAACATGTTTTGAGGGTTTTGTGATTGGGCTACTCATTGACCAGAAAATGTCCCATTTGAAGAAAACTGGTTGATGTGCAAGTCCATATTTTTTAAAAATTCTTACATGATAGTTTGCATATAGCTAAAGTAGATAATGGCATTGGATGAGTTCATTAGCAAGCTTCATACCTCTTAACGTTCTGATTAATAATTAATTAATTATTAATTTTTGAGAAAAAAAATCATTATTAGGAAAATCTAAAGAGTCCAAACAGTAATGCAAAAAAGATCAAAATGATTACATTTTAAGCCCAAGAGAAGTCTGAGCAATCCTCAGAGGGTTTTGAAATGGTGGTACCCATTGACAAGAAAACAGTTGTTTTATGAAAAGCGGTTGACCCACTTTTGAGTCTATAATTTTCATTGCAGTTACTTGATATTTTTGCATACAGCTAGATTGAAGGAAGGCATTGAATTTGTTCATTAACTCATTCAGCCCGACACACGTATTTCCCAAATTTTGGAAGCGTCATCTAATGACTATGAACCTGTTGCAGGAGATGGATCGACCATGAAAATTCAAGGGTAGTGCCAGATTAACTTGGCGCCAACAGGCACCACCCTTGAATTATCATGGTCGACCCATCTCCTGCTGTAGTGCATCAGGGCTGAATGGGTTAATCAGCTTTGTACCCCTACACCTTTGTGAGTGGAAAGTATAGTGTGTTTGCAAGTTTCGGAACCACGTTTTTTTGTCTACCGTATTGAAAATATGGTAGACTTTGAAATGGGGCTGGTTGGAGCGTGTGCATTTGCATTCCACAGAATGCACATGATGTGCTGGGCGGGTGGACCCCGGATTTTGGCAAAGAAGTACCAGATAAAAATGACGTTACATCTAGCTACGCAAACATTGCTACAGAACATACATTTGGTGCCAAACGCCATGTGTGAGTTGTTCTCCAGAACTGATTACTATTAATTTTCAGGTAGACCACTTTTTTCCTTGCTTGAATTTTTAGCAGCTTCTAGGTGAATGACTATGTCACAAATCCATCAAATATATGCAAAAAAAATCATCTGAATCAGTCGGGCATGTGAGGTCTACAAAATGATAAAATTTGTAGTAGTAGTAGTAGTATTGTGAGGACAAAATAGGTCGTGAGGCCTTTGCAAATGTCCTTTCTTACTTTAATTACTTTATGTGTATGCTATTCATGCAAATTTTCCTATAAATCATTCATCCTAGGAATAGAAAATCTCTTTAAATTTTGGTAATTCGTCCAGCTGGTTTTTAAAAGAATTTATATTAGGTGCTTTTTTTAATGAAACTGGTAACTCATTTCAAACAATGGCAACTCTGTTAGAAAAACAAAACGTCTGCAGGTTAGTGTTGCAATGCTGTACAAAGATTTTCCGAGATATGTGCATTTGAATATGACCTAAAATGACCTCTTTTTGCATTTTGAAGAAAGTGCTATGTTTAGACACCTATTAAATCATAACATGAAGGTAGAATTTTGTGGTTTTTACTGTCACAGATCAAAACAAGATGTAGATTGCCCTGATTTTTTTCTAGTCCCACACATTGATTCGTTTGCACCTAAAGCACATCTAAAATGACCAAAACTGCAATTTGGACGTGTCATAATAAGGGTTTACATGACATAATTATACACCCTTCACTAAAAACGTTATCTCTCAGGTAATTGTTATCATAGGCATATGAATCAGACACTAAAATGTACTCAAAAACATGACAAATCCCCTTCTTTGTGATAATTTCACATTAAACCAAGCACATTTCAGATATGAACAAAACAGTATGACATAATATCTTGCATTCTAGCGCTATATCTCATACATGGAATTTTGAATGCATTTCCATCATTTTTCAAATCGGCTGCAGGATGTCTGTTGTCTATGGAAACAAGCAAAGTGGTTATCTGCCTAGTGTTCCTTTGTTTAATATACCTCTTCTTTCCCCTCCCCTGTCTCTGAGAGGGGGTCTACTGGAGTCATCCTATGTGTCACTGTAGCTGGGTGTGTGTCTGGGATTTTTGCAGGTGATTTCTCCAGAAACAACCAACAGAATTGTTTAAATTTTCATATCTGGTCAGTATTAGATTAGAAGATGTGTCTTGTATCAAAGCCGAGGTCCTAAGGTCAAGGTCACAGTAGAGATATAAAGGGTTTGTACACTAATGGTAATATCACAAGAAGATGGGATGAACCATAACCCACAAAGTCCCTTCTAGATGAGAGACGCCCTCGCTGTCAATGGTCTCTACCTTTGTCTTTGATCGGATTTTGATGTTGGAATATCTCCTATTGAAAAAGTCTCGCAGATCAGCCAATGTGTCAGTGAGTTCTATAAGGGGTGCAGGACGTATGCGTCATTGATTTGTCAAAAGTCATTTGTCATGACATAAGTTTTAGTTTTTACGTAATTTTATATTTTACGTGATATAAGTTTCACTTTCACTTCATACTTACTTACTTACTTACGCCTGTCACCCCTACCCGGGTATAGGCCGTCGACGAGAGACCTCCAGCAACTCCTGTCCTGTGCTTCTCCTTCGATTCTACTCCAGGTGGTTGGTTGTATCCCTGGATAGAGAGAGGCGGCTCGGTCCTGTGGCTTCCGAAGACTTCCGGCTTTCACCACAGGACATCATAAGTCTTCTAGTAGAAGAACCTTCCTCCTCCAGGAAAGGAATTACTGTTAATCTTTTCGTCGGCGTTTTTGTAGCTATTTCCTTTTTTGCAGGGTGGGGAAGCTACCCCCACGCCCAACCCCCTTACTAGGAGGACCAGGGGTTTTCTGTCGGGGTCACCTTCCCTTAGACCATGTTGGTTCACGGCACCTTATTTCATTCGGTGCACCCCTCTCACGAGGGACCCCCTATCCACCACCCAGGGGACGCGCCTCAACGCCGTATGGTCCCAGCGCGAGGTTTCACTTCATAGGCTTGAGAAAATGGTGACAAAACTAGAACTTCACGGTACAATTTCAGTCTTGCTATAATTTGTGTGAAAGTAGGTCGACTTTACCTAGCTACATGATATACTAAGTACACAGGTTACCTGCATGCTCTTCTGAAATAGTGTCAATGTGTGTGTGCATGTTAGTGCGTGAATGCGCATGTGCTCTAAACATCTCCAAGAGGCATAGATCCTCATGCGCCTGGAGGGCGGATGAGGATCTATTCCTCCTGGAGATGCACGCATGTTTGTGTGTGAGAGAGAGAGAGAGAGAGAGAGAGAGAGAGCAGCGCGCTCGAGAGAGAATTACGTCATATTTAGAGTATTATGTCAGTGTCTGCCTGGTGATGGATTTACCTCTTTTACGCCACTGCCATTGTCTGACTTTCTCTAGAAGTAAAGTTTTTTTTTAGTGTTTTAATTCTTTTCTGAAAAGAATTAATTTTTACTAAAGGAGTTGAAAGGATACAAAGCTGGCTAACAAACTCATCCAATGTCTTTCTCCAAACTAGCTATATATGCAAAAGTTTAAGTAAATATGACAAAAATTATGGACTCGGGGTCAACCGACTTCCTATAAACGGTTGTTCTTCAATGAGACATTCAATTACAATATGGAGGCTCTCTTAGCCACCCACTTAAGAAAGTATTTCGCCAAGTTTCAAGCCTGTGTGTACAGAAATATTGGAGATTCTCCTTATACGCACGCACACACACACACACATACATAAATACGCACATAAAGCACTTCACGCCAAATGTACGTTCAGCAGCGAGATTAGCGTAACTAGACATGACGGATTTTTTATCTTGTTACTTGTTAGAGCCTGCCCGCCTTTGACATTATGGACATGCTATTTAATTCGCCCCACTGCAACCCATCCTAAAAAATCCCTTCTATAAATAGAAGGGACTTAAAAAGGACGGCTCTTTTGATTTAATTGTTGTTAAAGTAAACGTACCCCGAAGAAAGCTGCGCAAAGGAAAATTATCTGACATACTGAGTGTAAAGGCCCTGGCAGCCAGATGTGTTTTCAGTACTTCAGTTTTTGTCTGTGTGTGGTAGAGTCTGATTTTTATGAGTATAAGTTGTGTATCAGAGAGAGAGAGAGAGTTTGCCTTAGTAACTTGTAGTAGGTAATGTCCCTTCGTTTCACCAGCTGGTCAGCTTGTTACCTTGACCTTTGAATTTAACCTTTTTTTGAACTCTTTTAGTTCAGCCTAGAAACTTCCAGATGTGTTTGTGTGCTGCACGTGAACAGTGTTCACACAAACCGGTTCAGCTATTTGCCATAACCGTGTGTCACTTTTACCTTGGCTGTTGAAGGAGCAACATCTATTGTCTTGCTCTGTATGTCTACATTTTTGTATCAGTCTTGATGTTGGAGAACCACATTTTCTGTAAGTACAATTATTTGATATTTTGCTGTACTTGTGCATTTGAAACTAAGCTATGTTGGTTTCACTCTTCTTTTTATTGTAAGACCGTGTTTGCTGATCATTTTGGGGTTTTGTGGAAGCATGTAACTTATCTGTAATTTATTTGAGCATGATGTATCAGTATAGTTCTAGGGTAGTGGTTTTTGGTTATTGTCAGCTTCAGTAATTCATCAAACCATGTATTGTAGCTGAAATTAGTTGGTTACTAGTTTCAAATCTTTTACACTTGTGCCATGTTGAAGATGGTGAACATTGTTTTCATGAGTTACTTGTTTCAGTGAGTATGATGTACATCTATTCTACTCATGACTAGTAGTCTGCAACTATTTTATGATTGCATTGTTTCTGTTGCAGGACAATTGTCATTATCATTATTGTTACCTTTTCTATGTGCCCTAATAAAAAGCCGAGAAGCAGAACCCACCCCAGCATTGTCTTCCATCAATATAGGGAGATAACTGCTACATGTGTGATATCTCTGGAACCACTCTACCGCTTTTCATCAAGTTTTAATATTTGGTAGCCTCTAGTGTGAGAAATGATCATAAGCAAATGCGGTCTTTCTAACACCTGTAGCACGGCTCGCAGACAGCTGACCAAGTTTTTTTTTTCTTGCCCCTGCTCCATAATTCAGCCATGCTACAAATACTTTTTTTTGTCCAGAACAAAACAAACACCACAAAACTTCTATATAGGATGACGTCTTTTCTTTCTTTCGTGTGTTCTTTTCTGTTCTATATTGTTTCAATATCACCCAGAAGAAGGATCTTTGGTCCGAAATGTCATGTTCCATATATCTAATTTAAATTTATTTTCTGTTTTCCTACCACAGAACTGTAGTCTGGATGATGCTTTATTCACCATGTTTGTTATTTTTGTTATATGTGCTATATGTTGAGAACAGCTCTTGATGCAGAATAGCTAAATATTGCTCTCCGGCACTGATGTTACCCATTTTTTTGTATAGGAACAGACCTACCTACATATATGCAGTTTAATTTTTGACAATTTTGGAGAACAACTCATGTAAATTCTCCCGTCATCCATGGTAAACTTTAACGTTGGCATTTTCTCAGAGATTATTCAAGCCACAGTCTTCAAACTTCCCCCAAGACCTGTCTTTTGAGTTACTTCCCTACAGGTCAAGGGCACAGGGGATCAGGAAATAGGTCAAACATTGCCATATTTTGACAAAATTGTGTTTTTCTCAAATACTATTCACAACTTCAAACCAAAACTTGATATGAAGATACCCGATGGTAAGACCTTTCTATGCATACTATTTTGGTGGACTTATTGAAAAGGTCAAGGATCACAGGAGCTCAGGAAATAGGTAAAAAATGGCCATATTTTGACAAGAGATGTTTTTTTCTCAAATACCATTCACAACTTGAAACCCAAACTTGGTACAGAGATACTTGATAGTAGGACCTTCCTATGCATGCTAATTTGGATGACCCCTCAGAAAGGTCAAGGGGACAAGAGATCAGGAAATGGGTCACAAAATAATAGCCATTTTTTGACAAAAAATGTTTTTCTCAAATACCATTTACAACTTCTATCCCAAACTTGGTACAGAAATACCTGATGGTAAGACCTTCCTATGCATGCTAACTGGGATGATCTCTTGGAAAGGTCAAGGGTCACATGAGATCAGCAAATGATGTGAAAAATGTCTATTTTTTGTAAAATTTTAGTTTTTAACCATGATTTTGGCAAACATTTGTAACCATATTTGGCAGAAAGGTAACTAATGATAAGTCCTTTCTATGCTTACTAATTTGTTTCACTACCTGTCCTCAAAAAGGAGTTGCCTGCTCAGCGTTAAACACAAATAACTAACTAACTGTACTCAAAAAGGTCAAGGGTCATGGGAGGTTGACAAAAGTGAAAAATGCATACATTTTGAGAAAACATGGATTTTGCAGGTACAAATGCCAACCCTTTCCTTATTTTAGAGCACTTAGTCAAGGTCACAAGATCATTAATTATGTAGATAGAATGTACGTGAGCCTTGAGGGCTTTGCAATTCTTGTTTTGTTTTTTAAAAAAATTAGGTTACACATTTGGCAGTTTAACAAAAACGGGTTGATCCGCATTTAAGTCCATAATATTTGTTATTTTTACTTTGCATACAGCAAGATTAAAGGGAGATATTGAATGAGTTCACATTATAATGTGGGTACCCCTCTTCATCCGTCGGATGTATCCTGTCTTCACACAAAATCTGCACATGGGTGTTCAGATTCCGTGCGTTTCAGTAACAACCTGTCCATCAATGCATTTGCTGCTCTTTACCTTGTCTTTAAATACACTGAAAGGGATGGCATTGTCAGCTCTCCAAATAATTTGACACAAAGCTACTTTACGCACACCCAGGCCATCAAGACAATACTGCGCGAAAGACAAAAGATCTGTCAAAAACTTTTCAGTCGACAGAGTGGGGTCCGAGAGATCATTCATGCCAGTGTCCAAGATGACCAGATCCACATTTGTCATCACATCATCCGTGCTAAATCGTTGCAGATGCTTCAGAGTTATGCCTCCCATGCCTTACACCCACATCCAAAAACACAAACAGTCTTAGCCAAAAATGTTTTACCTATATTTCTGGTGAGCTGATGCTCAAAGCTATGCCCAAAAACAACTAATTTGGGCTGGGTCCCCGCCATTAAACAAAGACGACAAATTGCGCACTACAAGTCCGCTACAAAAGGGGTAAAGCAGCAACTTATCTGAGACATACCCACGTGTGAGAAGCATTGCTGCATAGAAAACTGCAGAGGACGGCTCAGCAGCTGCTCAATTCAACGAACTCGGTCTGGAAGAAACATTGATAAGTGCGGAAAAACATTTTTACTGTAACTGCTAAATAATAATAATACTGTTATTATATAGGCGCTTTTTCTCAATTTTGGGGAAATCGACTCAAAGCGCCGCGCCTGAAACCCTCACACACTCACGAAACAGACACGGATTTTACGCCATTTAAGACAAACACAGTACAAGACAAACGAAGGGCCAGTCAGCTACTGAAGTTACAGAGATTTTTGATCGCTTGTATTTGAAATTTGTAAAGTGGCCTGAGACCGGTACCAAAGTGTGGGGGGTGGGGAGTTGGGGGGGGGGGGGGTGGAAGAACCGGAGTACCCGGAGAAAGAACCCCCGACGGTCCGCCCGAATTAACGGTGACACTTACCAGAGGAGAAAAGTCCAACCCCGGAACCCGGTATCGAACTGCTGCCTGCACTGTTGCAGATGGTTGGAAATGAGCAGAAAGAGGCTGTAACCCACGCTATCCCAGACAGCACAGCATGGTCACAAACTGACCAATCATAAGTTAGCTCTACCCATGCTGCTGGCCGCTAGCTTGTGTGAATCAAATTTAGTTATCTGCAATAACGTGTATTTCCTCAAATACTACTTACAACTTTAAACCCAAACTAGGTCCAGAGTTACCTATGGTAAGACCTTTGTATGCATGTTAATTTGGATGACCCCTCAGAAAGCTCAATTGTCACAATTGATGGCCAAATGAGGTGAAAACGTATACTTTTAGCTTTTATCAGCACTTTTACAACACTTTTCAACCAGATTTGTCAGAAAGGTAGCTGAAAAGACTGTTCTAAGCATACTATTTTGGTACACTACCTGCAAAGGTCGAGCATCACAGGAGATTGACAAAAGTGTGGAAAATGCATTAATTTTGAGAAAACATTGATTTCTAAAGAACAAAAGCTAACCCTTTACTTACATTAGAATTTGATCATTCATGCATGTGAACCTTAAGGGCTTTGCCATTCTTGTTTGGTTGATGAATGTGTGTCTAAACTGAGATCTCAAGTTTTTTTGTGTTCAAGCTATGTAATCCCACACAAAAGTCAATACTTGGAGCATTTTTTTTTTTTTTTTTTTTTTTTTTTTTTTTTTTTTTTGCTTTTCAATATTCAGGGGAAACATTCTAGGTAGTTTTTTTTATACATACAAGCCTGAAAATTTAGGACCTAATTTGCTCAAACTGTGTATAAGAGAGCCTCCCATCATATTTAAATTTGTTCAAGTAGCTGTTTATAGGAAGTTTTTTTTTACCTGCATTTGAGTACATAATTTTCATTACATTCACTTTAAATTTTAGCACATAGTGTGGAGAAAGACATTGGATGAGTTCATTTGTACCTCATCAACTTTTTCATACAAGATAATTCATTGCAGAAAAAAAATGTCAACAATAAAATCCTCGACTTCTGGAGAAGAATCCGACAGTTACGATGTCTTAAGAGCATCAGACACATCAATTAAAATACAGTGTTCCTGAAGTGACACAAAGACCCAGACGTGTATTTTATGTGAATCGACGCAGTACTCTCTTGACAATTCGACTTAGGAAGACAGCGTCCATTTTTCTTGTTTCCTGTGAGCACATTGTGCAAGAAGCTCATAACAGTAGAAGAGACTTTGTTCATCCCATCTTGTTTCCTTGACTGTGAAAACCATATGTTTGATTTTTTTTAGTTTCTTTTTTTTTTTTAATTTATTTTTATCATTATTATTATTATTATTATTACTTTCTTTGTTTGGTAAGCCTAATTCTGTATGCACTCGAAACCAGGGACACTATATAAAAATATCCTGGAGAGTATAGTGATATAAAAGGCTCAAATATGACATCTCACATACACAGTGACGCCAAACATTTTGTGTTATGCTGGATGATTGTCACAGTATTTGTTAAATTATCTTATTTATGAGGAAACGGTCAGCTTCAGACAGTATATTGCTTTTGTCAACTATCGATAAATTAAGCATGTTTGCAAATACAACTAGCCATATTCTTGGTGGTGAACTCCATCAGTGTTTTGCCAGCGTTATCTGCATGATCAGAATAGATGTGCATAAGATGTGTCTCTACTCCTTAAGATGCATAAGCATGGCTACGTCCACTTCAACTTTGTTGAAGTGAACCTCAGATACTTAAGGATATTAATACTGGCTATTGACAGTGAGAGAGTATGCTGACTTACTGTGTGACTGGCATGTTCTTCTTTGAGTATATATTCAGCAGTCATTCATGTTGCAGACAAAAAAAGCTTCTGCGCAACAAGATGCAACAGGCGTGTACACACCTGCTTTCAATTTTCCATCTGATCATGGATAACACCTGCCTGCAGCCAATCCTTAGTGATCCCAGGTAAGTTGATAATCACGCGCAGAAATGCAGTGCCTGCATGAGGAATGCAACTAGGCATCAGCAATCAGACATAGTCCGATAGTTGGACTAAAATGTCTGATTGGAACAGCAGATGTCAAATGTCCTATTGGTTTGTTTAAAGAAGCCATCAATGTCTCAACAGTTTTCATTATCTTGGGTGTTGCGAGTCACATCCCCCACTGTGTCAGACAGGCTCCATTCATTGACCAAGCTCTTTGATGGAATTCTTGCCACTATTAACTACACTGCACACGTCCTCTGCATCACGCTCTGTGCTGATGAGGTATGTTTAGATCAATAGATTCAGCCAAACTACAGAGTAAGTAGGATAAAGCACTGTCACCGGACAGAATTGTGCATTATCAACCAATGATCAAAGGTCTAATTTGATCCAAGCACACACAAAAAATAGGAAAGAGGGGTGCACTAATTTAATCCTGGGCCTTATTTTGGGTGGCTCTTAAACTGAGGCCCCGAAGCAAATCCATGAAAATCAGTGGCGCACTTACTTGGCTGATAAGATTGTGATGGCGCACCAGATATTTTGGATCCTCGCCATCTCGGAAGGTCTATATTGACTCTAGGTGTCATGGTGCACACTAGAATCGGAGCGGATCCGTTGTTTTGGGTAGATTGTTTTCATTGTTAGAAGAAATCTCCAATTTTTAAAATGTGATGTTTGTATCTCCGCTGCAGAGTTGTCTTGGTAAAAATATTAGCTAGTGGTGCAAAATTACTTAGTATTTTTCTTTTTCTTCCCATAACGAGCCTTCCCAAGGAGTAGAGTGTTTTCATATGTACTACAAGAATGAGGCGTCAAACGAATTATGAACAAAAATATGACATCATCTTGCTGTCGAGTGACGTAAATGTTTTTTTGTTACCATCATATATGCTAATGACGTGTGTTTGTGTATGTGCGTGTGTTTCTTGTTGGGGAAGCGTTCTACATGGTGCGTGCTAGTGTTTAATGTTTCTTTTTTATATTTTTGTTTCCCTTTTAAAATTATTTCTATGTGTTGTAAAGCACTCCAAGCTTGCTGTCTATGGAGAAGGGCGCTATATAAAAACTATGTATTATTATTATTATTATCAATTTATTCGCCCAAATTCTTAAATTTCTTGTGGGCAAAATGGTGGGAGGTCAGAAATCTTCCACGTCACAGTAGATGACAATGGCTTGTGCATTTCGTAATAAAACCTTCTACATGAGCTCCAGGTACGTTGCTTCTCTGATTCCTTTCTTTCTTTTTTTAAAGAAATATTTCTGTCGTTTACAATACAATAATACTTTATTAATCCCTCATGGGGAAATTCACTGTCTGCCCATACAACACATGGCATCATCATTCACTCATTGAATTAATTGAGTAAACTATAACTCTCAGTTAAAGAGATGAACTGTAACAGCCATACTGTTACCTTTGTAACACTCTTGGCATCAGAAACAATTATGGTTTATGTCCCATGTGCTTCTGGTGTCAGCAATGTTGCAGTGAACTACTGAATGGGCTAGAACTAAAGAATGTTGACAGACACTGTCTACTGATATTACTATTGAAAAGGGTAACAACTTGAGGGACAAAAGAGTTGGCATAACGTGATGTATTATATGTGTACTTTTGGGTACTCGAAGTCTGCCACTTTGTTCGATACGTCTGCTGTCAAATTCATATCTAAGCGAATGTGTTTTGTCATCAAGAATGTTAGCCAGTTTGATCGTAATCTGTCTGTTGTGCAGTGTGTCCAAAGTATCTTGTGCTCTACCAATCACCCCACCCGCTTTCCTGATTACTTTGTTAAGACAATCATGAGCTCTTTACATAAATTTCTAACCCAGCACCCGCCGTGAGATGGCCTTAGTCGCCTGCTCGGCGTTAAACCCAAATAACTAACTCTAACCCAGCACGTTGGTCCAAAAGTTAGAATGCTAACAATACTAGAGCAGTAAAACATCTGTAAAAGCTAAGTGCTTACATTAAATGATCTGAGTTTTCTCAAACGCTTTTTTCACAATATCCTCTGTGTTTTGTTTCCAGTTGGGCACGTTGTCAAAAAGAACACCTAAATACTTGTAGGACTCTACACGCTTAACTTCTGTTCTCTTGATGACAACAGGATCAGGATGATGTTTGTTTTTCCTGAAATCTATGACCATCTCTCTTGTTTTGCCAACATGTAATTCATGATAGTTTCTATCGCACCACTCTACAAAGTCGTCGGTCTCTTGTCAATAGTGTCTGTCGTCCTCATCTGTAATCTGTCCTGTCAGTGCCATGTTGTCAGCGTATTTGTCCATGACACAGTCATCATGAGTGGTTCTACAGTCTGCTGTGTACAAAGAAAACAAAAAAGGCGACAGGACAATCCCCTGTAGTACACGGTGTTGGTAAAAAGTACATCTGAGATTAGATCCGAACTAATTCTGACATACTGTGGGTGGTTAGTGAGATCGTCCAAAACCCAAAGAATGGTAGAGGCATTTATGTTCATGTGAACTAGTTCGTAAGCGAGTATGTGTGGCTGAATGGTGTTAAAAGCAGACGAAAAATCATAAAACATCAATTGAATGGAGGCTTCTGGTTTTTCTAAATGAGAGTAGATGTTGTTTACAACATGCAAAATGGCATCAACACCTCTTTGCCTTCTGTAAGCAAAAATCAGAAACCTGTATTTGAAAATGTGAAAGAACAGCCCTCTCAAAACGTTTCATGACACATGAGGTAAGAGCAACTGGTCTTAAATCATTCATCACAGATACAGTTTGCTTTTTTGGCACGGGGATAATACAAGAGGTCTTCCACAAACATGGGAGGACACACTGGGTAAGTGACATGTTAAAAATATAACAAAGAATTCTGTACAGTTGTTCAGCGCATAATTTTAACACATTTGATCCAACACCATCTGGCCCAGACTTTGTTTGGGTTGGTATATTTAAGTACTTTAAGCACTTCCTCCTCAGTCACTATGATCACTTCACTTTGCATGTGTTTAGGTCCACTAGCTAGCATTTCCTTGACCTCTTCCCTCTCGTGCTCAAAATCATGACAATCAAATCTTGCATAGAACTTATTTAAGTCATTGGCATAGTCCGTAGTTTTGTTCAGTACCGGAACAGCTTTTTGCTCCTTGTTCCCACCCATCAGATTCTGTCCTGTCAGTGCCATGTTGTAAGTGTATTTGTCCATGACACAGTCGTCGGGACCCGTTTCATGTTGCCCATCTCAAACTGTTTTTCTATCTTTTATCGATAAGTTTCTTTACAAGAACCCTACGTGCTTGCGTCTGGTGTGATATAATACTACGACTACCATGTAACAATTAGTATGGGTTCTTGCCACGCCATTCTGGCCATTCTTTTAGGGACACTCTCCTAAAATTTCAAACTTGTTCGTCCTCAAACGCGGGCTCTAATCGCTGTCTCTCTCTCACACACACACACACACAGACAGACACAGACAGACAGACAGCACTTTGGTGCCAAAAAGACGTTCTCTAGCAAGGTTTGCCTAGTTAGATGTGACGTCATTTTTATCTTGTTGCTTCTTTGTCAGAATTTCTGCCCCACATGCCAGAAACATCATGTGCATGCTCTGGAATGCGCTCCAACCAGCCCCATTTCAAAGTCTGCCATATTTTCAATACGGTAGACAACAAAAGGTGCTAAAGCCAGCTCTTTACTTGATTTAGGATACTTGAATACTGGCTCATTTCAATTACCTCGGGACTGACATCAATATCAGATTAATTATGTGGATCAGTTTTGCACTTGAGATGTTAGGACTTTGTATTTGTGCTTCAGGAGTTATGATAATATTTCAGTAAAGATCAATTCAAGCAGGCATCTTTCTTCTAGAAAACACATGTGGGATGGTGACTCAGAAGTCGGTTTTACAGATCTACATCATCATAAGCCATGCTGTCGGGTGTGTTCTGCGTCCATGCGTTTTGGTTGCATCCATGCAGCCCACCACCAGTGGTCTTTGCTTGCTGTGGACCGTGACACCTGGCGCTCCACCATTTACAAGGCAGCTGTCTCCTTTGAGGACTCTCGCAGAGCTAGCTTTAAGGACAAGCGGCTCAGGAGAAAAAACAGATGCCGCAACTCAGAACCCTGGCCATACCTCCCCCTGCAGCCACTGCGGTCGAACCTGCCTGTCCCGGATTGGCCTCCGCAGCCACAAACAAGCCTGCAGATGTCGTGGGCAACTCCTATAAAATCTTCGTTCGCGAAGTCAAGCCAAGAGAGAAAAGAGACATGTACCACCTGAGCTCTTCCCCCCCCCCCCCCCTGCCCTCCCAAAGTAAAATAATATACTCAGAAAACACATGCTCACGTATGGTAAATTTTGGGATGAAATCCTCAACTTGTTTCTTTATAAAACTGGTAATTGTTGAAAAGTGAATGACGTATGTGTGTGTGTTCATTTGTTTTACAGTGATGTAGATAATGTGAATAAACACGCACTGGACTTTCTTGCCACCATGTCAGCTGTGCTGGGAGAGAAGAGGTCAGTATAATATTATTATTATTTATTTATTATTACATGATATTTTATCATATTTATAATAATTATAACTCAATGTGCAGAATGTAGCCGCGAACTGAACCCAACAAGTATGCTCACGTGAATCACGCGCATTCACTCACACACTGTACATAAACACAGAACATTCACATGGTGCTAAGGGCAAGCTCAAGCGAGCTACTGAAGTTGTTTTTGGAAATCGTTTGTATTTAAAATTGTATTAAGTTGGCTGAAACTGATAACAAAGTGGAGGGGGAGGAAGAGCCCCCGACGATCCGCCCGAATCAACGGTGACACTTACTAGAGGAGAAAAGTCCAATGCCAGAACCCGGAATCGAACCTCGCACCTTTAGCATTGGTGGCAGGCGCCTTAACCACTGCGCCACAGACTGCCCCAGTAGTAAGTGTTGGCAGCCACATGTTCTGCACAGGTTCAAAGTTTGACCTTTGGCTCATGTGCAAAAGTAAAAGTTAGTCGATGTGATGGGCCAGTGGTCCATCCATTGCACCTATTGAACGTTACATTTTCTTGGAGACTACACGAACGATACACTAAAGATACTTTGTGGCAAGACCTTTCTAAACAGACCAATTTCAGTGATCTCTCTCAAGAAGGTAAAAAATGTCCATGTGTTTTGCCAAAATTGTTTGTTTTTTCTGTTTTGGACACATTATTCAAAGTTTTACACCCAAACTTGATACAGATATATCTGATGGAAAGAGCTTCCTATGTGTTCTAATTTTTATAATTCTTCAGAAAGTTCAAGAGGGCTGCAAATGAAAACTGCTTGGGTAGAATTCTAGTTTTTATCAGCATTTTTACTAACTGTTGATGATAAGACCTTTCTATGCATACTTATCAGGTTGACCCCTTGCATAGGTCAAGGATCACAGGATACTGAAAAAAGTGATAAAAGTGTCTATATTTTTAGAAAACATGGACACAGGTACAAAAAAGCCATTTACTTTTTAGGACAATTAAACTCTTAAGCATTTCAATGACCTGTCAGAAAGGTCAAGATCACAAAGGTCAGATTAATTGTGTAGATTGGTTATGCACATGAGCCTTGTGGGCTTTGCCATTCTTGTTACCTATTTTTCCACTCACTCTCAGTGATAATAAAGTTGATCTTGAATGAAAACGTACATGATAAAGTTTGTTTTGTCCTGTTTCCATGAATGTTTTCTGAGTGTTAAACAGATGTGACCGGGTACACCCAGCTCTCGTAACCCATCTGTAACTTTTGTTTTTTTGCAGCAAGAATTTAACAACTTTACATGTTTGCAAAATATGTTTTGTATTGGTTTTTAAAGTGGTTTTCCTTCGATGTAAGGTTGCGCAAGGTATTGCTTTCAGTGAAGCCTGCGTTGGTCCGACCTCTCCGGCTTACTAGGTTTTCAGTGTCTGTTCAGGGGAAGCAACCGCGTCAGCCCCCTCACTGCTTTTTTTAGCGTGGGTTTTACAGTGGCGTTTAACTTGTGTTTTGGGCTTGGCATTCTAAGTCAGATATCTCTTCAATGCATGCACCATTTGTTTTAAAGCAATATCCATAATATTCAGCATGATAGACACTTTCATTTTGTAATTTATTTCTAGTCTGATCGATTTCAGTTTAAGTACTATTTTGGGATTTTGCACCTTTTGCTTTGTCCAAGTCCTTGGGAACAAAGTCTTTTAAAAATTCATAATTAATTCGAGCCTTAATTAATCAAGTAAATGTTTGGCACTAGTAAAACTACATTTGTGGATCTTTCATTAGTAGCAAGCTGCAAGTTTCTAGGTCCTGTAGAACCGGAGCTATAATCAGACAACCAAGTGTAAACAAACAGATTTCAGCTTTTCCGCTCCAAAAGCACCTATTTTGGAAACGGACAAGTGGGATTTCCTTGCGGCTGGCGCGTGCTGTATATAAAGCCCCCTTCCGCTGCGCGCACGCGGGTCAGAATCACTCGACCGTTGCTTTGTGTCGGACTGCATCATTCTTATCTACACTGGGTTGCCCTCACACCGCTATGACGACACAACTATGAAGTAGCTACATGGTCGACTCCCTTTTAGCTCTGCGCTGTTTCTTCAGTTGCTTCACCTTTAATAAAGACATGTCACTGCGACCCCTGTCTTCAACGTTTGGTTGCCTCACTTCTTGCCTGTCTACCTGGTTACACAGAGCTTAACTGATATGATCTGTTGTTTACCAGACAAGCAAACAAGAGTGAATTCAATTTTTGCTGTAGGAAACGAGCCTACGGCAAGTTTACTACGGTGACAATTGAATCCACAAGTGTTTTATTTTGTGGCAAATATTAAGATCACATAAATTGAGCTGTTCCATTCACATTTCTGCTATCCAGACCCAAAAGACCAATGAGACGGTACTGCGACCAAAATGGGACTATCATGAATGCGAGGGCACACAATGGTCACACTTACGTATCATCTGCCATGATCTGTAAATGTTAATTGCCCTTGCCACATACTGTCATCCATCCATCCATTGATCCATCCATCCATCCATTCTCTCTCTCTCTCTCTCTCTCTCTCTCTCTCTCTCTCTCTCTCTCTCTCTCTCTCTCTCTCTCTCTCTCTCTCTAGCCAGCTAGATAGTCTGTCGTCCATCCATCCATTTACATCACTCTCTCTCTCTCTCTCTCTCTCTCTCTCTCTCTCTCTCTCTCTCTCTCTCTCTCTCTCTCTCTCTAGCCAGCTAGTTAGACTGTCATCCATTCATCCATCCTGTCATAGCAGAGAACTATTTCTTACGTCATTTGTCAGATGAGGTTGTAAATAATGCAACATCAAGTTCAGAACTCTGCTAACGTTATGGCTTCCAGAGAGGGATCAAGTGTTACTGATTATATTATCTCTATTTTCGTCAGAAACGTTGATTTCACACAAAGCCCCAAGTTTCACGCAGAACGTCAAGGGTGGGTAAGTTGGCATAGTTTATGATTTTTTACTTTTATTTGATACCTGGGTGCAATGAACTTTGTAAATTCTTCTTTTTTCCGTTCTCGTTGACTCTGAAGGTGAATTTGGACACTTCCTTTGACTGTTACTGGTGTATAGTGTGCCTATTGTTGGCGTAGTGATGGTAAATGTAGGGTCGAAGCGTCAAACTAAAAAACAAACAAACTGCCAAATGGCAGTAAGGTTATTTCAAGGCAACAAAGAAGCGCAGTGCAAAAAACTGGTGAAATACTGTATTTGCATGTAGATATTGGTAGTTCTACACATCACTGGTCTCATGTATGAGTTGTCATTTGTGGCAACACTTCGGTGATTCTATGATTAATTTGCAATGTGATTTGTCATAAAGGCTAGTTCTACTCGATTTTTCTGCTGTGAAATGGTCTTAGTCGCCTGATCGGCGTTAAACCCAAATAACTAACTGTACTCGATTTTTGCCACACAGTTAAACATGGCCGAGGAGGAAAATGGCCGGAAAATGGAAAGTGAGAGAGACGGACAGGAAGACTATCAATTTGACAATAAAATAAAAGTAAGCCTGAATGGGATTGAAAAGCTAAGAAATGATGAAATTACATTTTCACGTTAAACCCGTTGTCTAATATATATATAGATATTCTCCAGCGGGTTGCGGGGCACCTGGGGGTAGTCCCTATTACTTTATGTAGTAGGTGTTCAGTGGAAGGCTCAAAAGATCTAATAAGCGATGCAGTCACAAAAGGACAGCTGATGTCCTGATGACACAATGCAAGCTTACCAGCCTGGATTTCCATGGCATTAGCACAGCATTCTCAGAATTTATTGAAAAATTATATATATATATATATATATATATATATATATATATATATATATATATATATATATATATATATATATATATATATATATATATATATATATATATATATATGCGTTTTTAAAGTTGTTTCTCTTGATTGTGACAGGCATTACTGGTGGGAAAGTGCAGTATATGATGGCTACATTTCATGCAGTCCAGGAATACACAGGTGAGTGGGGGCTAGGCTTGTTTCTGTAAAGACTGGCATAGTTGTGTCTTCAAACATTTATAATGTTCACACACTGAAAGGGAAGAAGCTTCAGCATTACAACAGAAACGTCTGAACCTCTCTCTCTCTCTCTCTCTCTCTCTCTCTCTCTCGCTCTCGCACTCTCTCTCTCTCTCTCTCTCTCTCTCTCTCTCTCTCTCTCTCTCTCTCTCTCTCTCTCTCCCCCCCCCCCCCCCCCCTCTGTCATATCTGTCATATTGAGAAACAGACTTATTGCAAAATGATCTTTTGTACAGAAGTTCATACCTTGTTTTATTCAGGTGCATATGTGTGGAATTTGACTTCCTCTTCATATCGGAGCACGATTATGTTTCCACCAATGTTGATGGAGAAAAACAAATTTTGAAATATAAATAGTTTGTCAAAGGTAACTTCGGTTGTAACAAATACAAAGAACAAACATTTTTTTAAAATTATTGTTATGTCTAATGCTTTCATCAGTGAAATAACACATAGAAATAGAGTAGTCCGGACCTCCAAAAGGTGTCATTACATCTGACTTGTTCAACCTGACCATGTTATACGCAAAGTTGCTGTACACATGGTTTTGTATTTGTTCAGATGCTAATGCTTTCACTACTGATGGCAAGTGAATACAAGACACTGCAGATCGTAACATCTTACTGCACCAGGATAGAGACACACTAAAGTGCCTACAACATGACATCTATGGCTACTTCACCATCCACTTAACGTTTACGTTTGTACTAACTGATACAGTGCAACCCATTCCTGATTGCTGTTTTTATATTTGTTGAATCCCTCGTGAGGGGGAACAAAACTGTGCCACACCAAGGACATCTGAACGGCTCTTCTTCTATTCAAAGATGACATTTTATGAAGACAGATCTTATAAAATGGCTCTGCAACAACAACAAATGCTCAGACCCATCTGTCTCTGGCTCAGTACCCCTCATTCAAATGTGCTGCTTTGCTGATCCTACACCACAAGATCCCAAAATGGATTAGCTTTGATAAGTTAGCTAAAATACCTTACAGAAGTTTAATTTCTTCACCATAATAGTTGAAACTGTGAACTGTAGCTGTCTTGTTGCATTCTTGCACTTTTTCAAAAGTTAACTCTTTGGAGACGCACTTTTTTGGGCTTGGCTATTCCCTATGAACACATGTTTGTTTCTTCAAAAACATTACCGATGACATGACTTTTTGGAAGTGTCTACTACTTACTCAATTCTAGCCTAAGAACCCATTGTGTTACCACACAACCTGGGAGGCACTCGGGGGAACCCCCAGAGGGGCCGAGAGTTGTCTCCCGTTCCTGCCCATCCGGTTCCGAGTCATGCTACTTAAGCTCATGCTGTTCGGACGTATAGCTCTAGCCTCCGGACTTAGAAGTTTTTTTTCGACCGGTCCGGTCTTCCGAACCCTCGGCTGCCTTAGCCTTGCCTATGCTTCATCTTCTTACGCCTGTGGTCCCTCTTCGTTGGCTGCTGTGGTCCCTCTTCGTTGGCTGCTGTGGTCCCTCTTCGTTGGCTGCTGCCCTCTCTGGCCTCTTCAGTGGTTGACGCTACGCAGTGTGCTTCACCGGCTCATCCCCCAGTCGTGCCGTGGGTGTCATGGACGTTTCCTCCCCCGTCCCCGCTCCGGCGGAGAGGTAAGGTAGTTGGCTTGGCCCTCGGCCGGTTCCTGGGTGGGGCACCGGCTCGAGCAGCTTCGAAGACATTCTTCATCTTCGTCGTAGCTTGCGCGCCGTGTTTGACTTAGCTTGGGTGGCTTGCGTGGCACTTCTTGCCTTGTGTGCTTGATTTGTTTGGGGAATCCTGATGCGTCCTTTCACCTTCTTAGCTTGGCGGGGCCCCTCATGCCCACGCCCTCACCCCATTCTTGGCTTTATGTGGGGACCGGACGCTTGCTACATGCCTATACCTAGCGTTACATGCTTGTTCTTGTTGTGTTTAATGCGTCGTTGCTTGCCTTAGCTTGGCGGGGCCCCTCGCGCCCACGCCCTGTCGCCATTTCGTGCATAGATTAACGCTGTCAGACGCTATTCTTGTTGCTGTAGCCCTTATGTGTACTTGCATTGTTGTGTAGGAACGCCTTAGCTTGGCAGGGCCCCTCGTGCCCTCACCCACTAGCTTACAGGGATACCTTGGAAGGCCCTGGCGCTTACTGACAGGCTTGTAGCTCGTTGTTGTGCTTTTTTTTTTGCGAAGGCCCGCCATGCTTGGACGTGTGCCTTCAGGTCTTTTGTATGTTGCAGTGGCCTGTTGATGACCTGCACGCAATGCGGAGGTTTTCAGTGGCCGTCAGATTCCCACAAGGTCTGTCTCCCCTGCGCTGGATGTGCCTTCGACCACGCTTGTGACGTCTGCTCCACCTGGCCTGAGCTGCGATGGTCGCAGCTATGGAGCTTCTACAGACGCGAGTGCCCGGCACCTGTGAGTGCTTCAGAACCAGTCGAGATGCCATCCTCCATGCCCCCTGCACCGACCGCTCTAGACCGCAATGACCTTATGGAGAAGACGCCACACCGGACGCAACACCCTCGTGCGTGGAGTGGGTCCTTGATCGATGTGGCCGCTCCCAGGAGGGAGCGCGCCCGGACAAAGCCTTCTGACAGGCAGAGAACCCACCTCACTGAGTCCGGTTCGGAGAGACGCGCCTCGCGCCGTCCCATGTCCTCTTCCGATCCCCGCTCGTCTCCAAGGAAGCCCGCTGGCCCCTACGGGGAGTCACCTCGCCGGCAGAGAGCCCGCCTCAATGAGTCCGGCTCGGAGAGACATTCACGCACACGTCCTACGCCCCCAGGCGACAAGGAACCCTCCCGCCACGCAAGATCCACCCATCGCTCTCGCTCCCCAGCTAGAGAGAGGAGGAAGGACCACTCTTCGCCTTGCCACAAGTATCCTGACCCGCCACGTTCTTTGGTGTCTTCACGCTCGTCTCATTCCTTCTCGCGACCGGATTCCCGTTCGTCCCGCCCATCTTCCCCTCACTCTGCCCACCCCCCCCCCCCCCCTCCTCGGTTTCGTCGGCCCCGGTCGCCTACCCGCAATCGCTCTCCGCGCCCTGGACGCCCTTCCCGCGGCAGTAGATCCTCGCCTCGACGTCTCGTGCCTCGCTCGCCGCCTCATTTTTCTGCTCCCGCCACCGCTGACCACCGGCGTTTGGAGTGCCCCGCCCGGAGCCCCCGGCGCCCACACCGTTCGCCTGCCCCCCGCCCGCGGGACAACAAGACCCTGAGTCTTCTCGCCGACGACTCCGCTTCCACGCTGCTCAGAGGACTCAGCCGCTCACCTTCGCCTCACGCTTCGTCTTCGGACTCCTCGACTGCCCACAGGTTGACCTCTTCCTTGCGGACGGACACCCTCTTGGCCCTCGACGAGGTCGCTCGTCTCATCGCTGCCACGCTCCCTCCGGAGGACTGCCCCCCCATCGCCACCGCTCAAGAGGAAGATTTCTGCCTTCGTGGACGCTGGTAGACAGGTCAAGAGGTTCAAGTCCCTGCCGCAGCCTCCTGGCTTTCGTGACCTATGTGACGCCTTTTCAGCACACCTCCTGTCCAGTGCCCGGGACTCGGAATTCTTCACTGACCATAGGTGGCCTCCCGGACTTGACAGGATTGGTACTCCGGACATTCCCAGGCGTTCCACTGCCCGCTGCCTCCCGTGGATCCTCCAGCCGTGGTGCAAGCTGGGGGTGCTACTCTGCTGAGACGCTCCCTTCCTCACGGTCTGGACAAGACAGCCTCGCTCGTTCGGAACACGCTAGCCTGCGCGGGATTCATGGAGTTGCTGACACAAGTGTTCGTCCGTCGCATTGAGGACTCGTGGCACCCCTCCTTGTCGCCCCTCCTCGGAGACCTACTCGCCCTGGCGGAAGCGGCCAACCGTGCGGCGTACCACTCCTCGGTCAACACTATGGCGGCTGCCTCGAACTGCGACCTGTTGCGTCGGGATGCCGTGTTACAGTCCTGCCGTGGGATGCCCCCCGATTTGAGGACTCGGCTGCGACGTGCCCCCCTGGGGGGCCCTCTGCTCTTCGGCGAGACCTGGCAGACCGTGAAGGACTCGAACTCAGACCGTTGGCTTCGCAAGACAGTCCCGCAGCGCTTTCCGACCGCCCGCAAGGCTCCGGGTCGCATCCTGCGGACCTCTACACCCGTCGCCTCGGCCGCCGCCACCCCCCCCCCCTCCCACCCCGCGAGCCCCGCGTCGCTGTCGCCCAGCCTTCGGATGCCCCGGCCCGGTTAGCACCCCTGCCCCCACTTGGCCCCGTCCTGCCCGTCACCCAGGGCGCGGGCGGGCCGCCTGACTCTGCCCCGCTTCCGCCTCCGCCGACTGTTTCCGGATCTCCAGTCGGCGGAAGGCTCGCACTCTGCAGCAAGGAGTGGCGCTTGCTGTTTCCAGACAACCCCTGGATTTTGGACACTGTTACCGAGGGCCTTCGGATCTCCTTCCGCTCCCACCACCCCTGAGTTCCGCTCCTCTGTGGACCGAGATTCCTTCAGACCACCTCAAGGCCTGCGCTCTGCGCGGAGAAGTCGCCGCTCTCCTGCGAAAGGACACCACAGAGGTAGTGTGACACCCCTGCATTTTACAGTCGCCTCTTCATAGTCCCCAAACCAGGCGGCAAGTGGCATCCAGTCATCGACCTGTCTGCGTTGAACGCTTTCATCTCTGCCCCGTCGTTCCGCATGGAGACTGCCCGGGCCCTCCGTGCTGCCGTACAGCCCATGGACTACGCGGTCAGTCTGGACTTGTCCGATGCTTACCTCCATATTCCCATGCACCCGTCTGCCAGGAGGTACCTACGCTTCGCCTGCGACGGGGTAGTTTACCAGTTTCGGGCACTTCCCTTCGGTCTCAACCTCAGCCCATGGGTCTTCACCCGCATTATGGACACTGTGGTGGCCAAGGCGCGGCAATCATCGTCCAGCCCAACATCCAACTACCTCGACGATCTCCTCCTGAGGAATCAAGGGGAGGCCTCCCTAGAGGCCGACAGGGATGCTCTGATGCGGCTTTTATCTCGGTTGGGGTTCCTAGTCAACACAGGCAAGTCGGATCTCACTCCCTCGCGTTGATTCATTCATCTCGACATGGAGTTCGCTACTGACCTCAACAGGGTGCGTTTGCCGGAGCCACGGATCCTGAAGTTGACCGCCCTAGCCCGCCAGATAGCCCAGCAGGATGCAGCGCCCACCAGAGTCTGGCTCCAGCTCCTTGGCTTGATCAACGCGGCGGTGGAACTGCTCCCCCTCGGTCGTCTTTACGCCCGGCCGCTACAGCTGCACCTCCTGCTCCTCTGGCGTCCCTCCTCAGGCGATCTGACCGACATGGTACCTGTGTCCCCGCTGATATGCCCCCATCTCCTACGTTGGACAGACACGACGTGGCTGGCTTCGGGAGTCCCCCTGACCTCTCCGCCTCCTCATCTCTCCCTGTGTGTCGACGCGAGTCGTGCTGGTTGGGGAGCCCACCTGCTTCCGCAGTTCCTCATGACATCCGGCCTCTGGCCCCCGGAGTTCGTGGACATGCACATCAACTGGTTGGAGCTGCAAGCGGTCTGGCAAGCCCTCATCATGTGGGAGGAACAACTCAGGCACCAGCAACTGCTCGTCCTCTCAGACAACGCGACGGTTGTGGCCTACATCCAGAAACAGGGTGGGACGCGCTCACCCGACCTGTGCATGCTCCTCTACCGTCTGATGCGCTGGTGCGAGGACCGCATCCTTTCCCTCAGTGCGCGACACATCCCCGGCCGACTGAATGTGTTGGCAGACTCGCTCTCCCGACGCGGCCAGTTACTACACACGGAATGGACCGTACGCCAGGATATCTTCCGGATGATCTGCACCCACTGGGAGACACCGATGGTCGACCTGTTCGCCACGAGGTGGAATCGCCAGCTTCCCCTATTCAACTCCCCAATCCCGGATCCTCTGGCCTGGGCAGTCGACGCCCTTTCCATTCCATGGGACGGACTCATCGCTTACGCGTACCCCCCGACAGTCCTCATTCCCAAAGTCCTCCTCAAGCTGCGGGGATGCAACGCAGTCGTCCTCCTGGTCGCCCCATTCGCTTGGACCCGGTCCTGGACCACCGACCTTCTCGGCCTCGCCACGCACCCCCCACTGCGGCTCCCCACGCCCCGCACAATGCTCAAGCAACCGCGACAATCGCTGTTCCACCCATGCCCGGAGCGCCTACTCCTACATGCCTAGAGGTTGTGCGGCAAGCCCTCACCGCTAGAGGCTTCTCGAGTGCAGCAGTGGAAGCTATCGCTACAGCATGCAAACCCTCGACCCGGCGCGTCTACGAGGGAAAGTGGCGAGTACTGTGCACCTGGTGCGACGACCGGCATCTCTCCCCCACCGACCTGACTAACCCCCAGCTCGCTGACTTCTTCCCCTGGCTCTTCGGAGACCAAGGATTGGCACCAATCACCATCAGGGGCTACTTGTCCATGATTGCCGACACCTACCGGCACCACGGCCGCGCGGACCCCGGCGCCTGTAAAGACCTGGCCGACCTTATGACCCACTTCGGCTTGCAGCGTCCAGTACACCGTTCGCTCATTCCATGCTGGGACCTACCATGGGTACTGACTTGGTTGAACTCGGCCCGATTCGAACCACTGCCGCTGGCCCGCCTTGCTGATGTGACTCGTAAGACATGCTTTCTACTGGCGCTTGCCACCGCAGCCCGAGTTAGCGAGCTACACGTGCTCTCAGCGAGCCCTGCCTGCCTGCAATTTAGAGCGGATCGTTCCGTACAGATGGTGATGGACCCTGCCTTCATTGCCAAGACCAGGTCTCCTTTGACGGCGCCACAGGTGATCACCTTACGGCCGCTGCAAGGGACAAACTTCCCCCAGGAGACCAGGCACCAAAATCCTGTGCGAGCCCTACGCATGTACCTGCGCCGAACCAAAGCCGTCCGGAGAGGATGCTCACGCCTCTTTCTGCCGTTAAACTTGGCAGACCTGACATCACAGCCCAGACGATATCTTCCTGGCTATGCTGGGTCATACATGGACCTCTCCCCACAGGGAGCGAAGAGGCTGAAGATTCGTGCACACGAAGTACGCGCCATGGCCACGAGCGTCGCATTCGACCGGAACTGCGCTGTCAAAGACATCGTGGCTGCTGTGGGCTGGCAGGCAGAATCAACCTTCGCCCGCTTCTACCTCCGGGATCTGGCAGGCCAATGAGACAACCTCGCTCTGGTGGGGGACATCACTGCAGCGCAACACTCCCTCCCGGCGCCGTAGGTACGCACCTAGCTTAGGGAGTGGGGAATGGTGGCAGAGAGGAGGGACCCTATTGGCCCTTTGGGGGGGATCGGGCGCGGCACCCTCCTTCTGTTCGCTATTCTTCCAAAAAGTCATGTCATCGGTAATGTTTTTGAAGAAACAAATTCATTTTTCTCTGAAAGGGATTTTTTCGAAAAATACTTACCGATGACATGACTCGAAGGACCCTCCCACCTGCCCCGCTTGCCGCTGGTGAGCTAAGTATCTTGACTGGTTGGTCATCACGTGACTCGGAACCGGATGGGCAGGAACGGGAGACAACTCTCGGCCCCTCTGGGGGTTCCCCGAGTGCCTCCCGGGTTGTGTGATAACACAATGGGTTCATAGGCTAGAATTGAATAAGTAGTAGACACTTCCAAAAAGTCAGGTCATCAGTAAGTATTTTTTGAAAAAATACCTTTTAGAGAAAAATGAATTTTTGGAGTATTGTCAGAGGACAGTTTTTCATGCACAAGAATGCTACACATATCAGTAAAAACCTCATTACTTCAACTTTCTAATGAAGTTTTATGTACCAAAATTAAAAAGAACTTGCCGAAATATATTTTTTGCAATACACCAATAAAATGTATCCAGACTTTTTTTCGCCATTTTGGATCATAGAAACCGCGTGAAAAAACCTTCAGATGATCATGTAAATTCGAAAACAAAAGCAATCCGCTTTAGCTTTCCAATAAAGGGAAGTAACTGCTGATAGACGAATGGTTTCTAAATCATATAACAGCAGTTGTTTCCCTTTGACCATATTTACCATCGCGGAAGGGGGGGGGGGGGGGGAGGGCAGTCGTAGGCGCTTCTATCGCGTACACGTTGCCAACGACTATGTTCAGGGTGTACGCGCTTGGCTTCAAAAAGTTAATTGTATGGTGCAGAAACATTAAAGCAGCACGTTTCAAACAATTCACGGCAGTACATTTTACTGACCTACTGACTAAAACTGAGGAGGTCGGAGCGAAAGCTATGCGGGTCTAAGCTCTCTTTTTTTTTTTTTCTTTTTTTTTGTTCACTTTCGAAGCAAAAGTGAGCCTATGTTTTAGGCCAGTGGTCGTCCGTCCGTCATCTGTCATCCGTCGTCTGTCTGCCACAGTCCGTGGTAAACTTTAATGTTGGCATTTTTTCAGAGACTATTCAAGCCACAGTCTTCAAACTTGGCCCAAGGATACTTTGTGGCAAGACCTTTCTAAACATACCAATCTGAGTGACCTCTCGCAAAAGTCAAGGTAACCGGGGATCAGAAAATAGGTAAAAAATAGCCATATTTTGACAATTTATTTTTTCTCAAATACTATTCACAACTTCAAACCCAAACTTGGAACAAAGATACCTGATGGTAAGACCTTTCTATGCATACTAATTTGGTTGATCCCTCGGAAAGGTCAAGGGTCACAGGAGCTCAGGGAATAGGTCCAAAATGGACATATTTTGAAAAAGTTTTTTTTTTAAAAAGTGCTATTCACAACTTGAAACCCAAACTTTGCACAGATACCTGATGATAAGACCTTTCTATGCATACTAATTTAGTTGATCCCTCGGAAAGGTCAAGGGTCACAAGAGTTCAGGAAATAGGCCCAAAATAGCCATATTTGGACAAAAGATGTTTTTTCTCAAATACTATTCATAACTTCACACCCAAATTTGGTTCAGAGTTACCTGATGGTAAGACCTATCTACACACATTAATTTAGACAACCCCTCGGAAAGATCGAGGGTCACAAGAGGCCGGTAAATGGTTGATAAAATTTTAGGAATTATCAACATTTTTGCAAATTTTTCAATCAAATTTGGCACAACAGTAGCTGATGATACTAATTTAGTTGACTCATCACAAAGGTCAAGGGTCACAGGGAGTGGACAGATATGTAAAAAATGCTTACATTTTGAGAAAATTGGATATTTGCTGGTGCTGAAGCCAGCCCTTAACTTATTGCCACAAAGGTCACATAATTATGTAAATAGTTCATACACGTGAGCCATAATGGCTTTGCCTTTCTTGTTTTTAGAGTCATGATAACTCAGTGTGTGTGAAAGACATGAAAAAAAAACTATATATTTACTGTTATAAATGATCAAGAATAATTAAACACAATTGGTCATATTTACAGTATTTTGTTTGGTTTGTTTGCAGTTGTTACATTTTTTTTCAGATTGTTCTCTTCATGACAGTTTCTGTCAAGCTTTAGATAGACTAAGTAGACATTTTGTCCAAGGAGTCATTTGTAATGCATTTTACAGTGTGCCTCTTTGGAATTATTATGCATGCAAATATTGTTTGAAGAACAAAGAAGGGTGGGAAAAGGGTGGGGTCACAATGAAGCCCATATGCGACCATCCTGCGATGGTCCCTTTGAGCCCTTACTGCGACTCTCCGGTGACCGGCACAAATAAGCCCTAAACACAACCATACTGCGACCATCGCAAATGAAACCTAAATGTGACCATGTTGTGACGGTCACCTCTCCGCATTCATTTTGGTCGCCGGAAGGGCTTCTGTGACCAAAAAATCATAGTCGCCAGACCATCCTGTTCTGGTGCACAGAAGCGAATTTGCGACCAAGAAGTGAGTCCAAAATGCGACGTAACATTTCTGTTTCATGCTACTAGGATGTGCGTATCCCAAGAGACATACATACCTACATATATCTATTTGAATCCTTGTTATTACATGGGTTTATCAAGGTATGGATGTTTTGCAGGGACTCATGAGAATCTATGCCATTTCCTGATTGTCTGTGTTAGATTGCCGCAATGATAATTTTAATGGAATGTTCTTATAGCGTTTATTAGTGTCCTGTCTTCTTGTTATATGACGAGCCAAAAGGCAAATTTCTGTCGTGCGTTGATTCAAACAGACAATAAAGTTGTATTGTATTGAACATTTTTAATCCTGTGTACAAGCAACAGCTAAAGAGCAACAGCTAAACCAGCTAGACACATTGTACGACATTGGTCGGCCACTGCGGTTGAGACACTGCGCAGCTGTTTCGAGTCCACCAACTGGAACGTTTTCAAAGACTCCTCCAGCAGTATCGATGAGTGCACTGATGTGGTTACAGACTATATTAAATTTTGTGAGGACATCTGCATACCTACCAAGACTGTCACAAAATATCCTAACGACAAGCTTTAGTTCAGTAAAACTATTAGGGACAAACTTAATGCAAAACAGGAAGCCTTCGCCTCTAACGACAACAGTATAAAAAAAAGCTAAATATGAGGTACAGAAGTGTATTAAGGCATCAAAAAGACAATACCGACAGAAACTGGAAAGCAACCTGATTATGAACAATTCTAGAGATATGTGGCACGGCATACAGAAAATCACAAACTACAAACATGCATCAAAATGCGCAGACACTCAAAACCCCACACTGGCAAACGGCCTAAACGTGTTTTATGGTAGTTTTGACAGGCAAAATAACCACCCCGTTGCTGTGCCACCCCCGCTTAGTACCGATGAGGATTTTCTTGTGGTCTGTGAAACGGATGTGAGGCAGCTTCTCAGACTTTTGAATGTGCATAAGGCAGCAGGCCCTGATGAAATTTCTCCGTCACATTCATATTTAACTGGTCATTACGGGCATGCAAGGTTCCACACTGTCTCAAGAAGTCAGCTAGTATCCCCATATTAAAAAAGGCAACCATCAATACCCTTAACGACATTGACCTCTGTCACAATGAAAACGTTCGAGTGGCTGGTCCTGCAGCACATCAAGTCTGTCATGCCCCCCTCCCTCGATTTTTATCAGTTTGCTTACCGCGCGAACCGATCAGTAGAGGACGCTGTGTTGCTAGGGCTGCACTATATTCTGCTGCATCTGGAGAAGCCAAATGCGTATGCTCAGCTGCGTTTTGATGATTTACAGCAGCGCATTCAACACTATCATACCGTCCAAACTGTATGAAATCCTGCTGCACCTTGGCTTTGCACAGTCCATCTGAGACTGGGTTCTGGATTTCTTATTAGACCCCAGATTGTCAATATCGGTTCATGCGCTCAGAACTGTGATCAGCTGTGTCAGTTCCCTACTCCTGGTCAATGTGGACATTTATCCCAGTCTTTGACCTTGAGTATGGGAGCTCCCCAAGGATGTTTTATCCCCATTTTTGCATTCTCTTTTTACACACGACTGTGTGTCCCATCATGATAGCACACTCATAGCGAAATTTGCTGATGACACAACACGAGAGTGCATATCGGGATGAGGTAGACATGCTAGTAGGCTGGTGGTCTGACAATAACTTGGATTTGCATGTTGGTGAGACCAAGGAAATGATAATCGATTTCAGGAGAAATAAAAACTGACCCCCTTCCCTTAACCATCCAAGGTAAAGATATTTAAATTGTTGGAACATTCAAGTTCCTGGGTACTCTCATTTCACACGACCTGAAGTGGGAGAAGAATATTGAACAGCTGGTAAAGAGAGCCCAGCAGTGCCCGTTTTTTCTTTTGGCGTCAGCAGATCATGGTGCAGTTTTACCACACCACAATTGAGAGCGTTCTAACCTTCTCAATGACGGTGTGGTATAGCAGCACAACTGGCAAGCCCGCAAGAAATTAAATAGGGTGATCAAGATTCAAGATTCAAAAACTTTATTATGTCAATCTGGCTGACAAATTTTCTTTCGTTGGGATCGGTATGCTAAAACAGCGAAAGACACATGCGGGCGTACGATTTCAGCCATATTATCACAATGGTAAAATTAAACGCGCTTAGAGCCCACTGCTCCTGGGGATTCAGCGTGATATAAATGCTCTTTATTATTATTAAATATCTCGCACACTTCTCAGTATCTCGTCCATCTCCTGGCCGGAGCCCCCTTCCCCCCCCCCCCCCCCCCCCCTCGTGCGACCAAAAAAAACAAGAAAAAAAAAACACACACAACCTACCACATGACCACAGTGTCGGTGGTATAGTAAGTACCAAGATGTCACTGCGACATTCTGAGGCACAAGTTCCTCCATAGCGTCAACAGGGAGAGAGAGATACGCTAGTTAACGCACTCCTCATTTAGACGACGGATGGCAGAGGGTACAAATCTACCCTTGTAGCGTTTGGTTAATTGAACAAGAGGAGGTTTGAACCTATGGCCAGAAGGGAGCTTTTCAAGATGCTTAGAAACCTGCCTCCAACGATTTTCTCACTAAGCCTGACTATCTTGTTCAGCTTCCTCAAGTTCTTCTCGACCAGGTCAAAACAGTTAGTTAGTTTTTGGGTTTAGCGCCAAGGTCAAAACAGCATCTCATATTGTTGGAACTGATCTCCTCTCGCTGGAATCTCTGTACCACTCACGCACCATCAAGAGAGCGAGCTCCATCATACATGACAAGCACCATCCTGCACATAGCCTGGCTCATGCTTTGTTCCATTAAGACCAAAACCATGCGTTTTCAGAAGAGCTTTTATCCCTTGGCTGTTCAGGCCCTGACTACTGTGGCAAAAAGTGGAACACCACAGCACTCTTAAACTTATTCCTTCAATGCCGACACTGTGCTCTTGTTTTATCTTAACCTCTTTCCCTCGGCAATATGTAATAATGGCTGTGATATGATTTAACTCGGCAGATTGACTCGAAGTCCTTTTAGAATTAACTACAGCCCATCTTAGTTGTTTATAGTTCTTTACAGGTTCTCTTAACCATTTCTTAGACAGGATATACAGTTTTATAAATACATATGAATTTAGTTAATATGTTTTCGTTGCGGCTCACTTGGCGGTTTTTGGCATCAATATATGCTTATTATGTGATAGATTTATCTTATTTTATTTACTTAGATGTGTGTGCATATTTAGTAGAATGACTGCTATACATATGTGTGGCCTGGTACTTTAGAGTCTGCTTGATTGTGATGTATGTATGTTTTATGTGTTGATCTTAACATGGACGCTCGTCAGTGAAGCTGCAAAAAAAAATCCTAATGTTTATGCATATATGGCAATAAAATTAATAGGTGAAAAATAGCCATAATTTGACAAAAGATGTTTTTTTCTAAAATACTATTCACAACTTCAAACCCAAACTTGCTACAGAGATACCTGATGGGAAGACCTTTCTATGCATACTACCCCCACCTGGGTCTGCCCTGGGGGACTTATGTGGGATTAACTTCTTTTTAGTTCCCAGGGTCACCCTGGTCAGCCCCACAGGGTTTGTTTTCCCCTCTATTATGGCGCATGTGTTTCTGTCTACCCTTGGTCCATTCACCTGTACCCCCACCCGGGTCTGCCCTGGGGGACCTGGGTGGGGTTAGGTACTTTTTAGTTCCCAGGGTCACCCTGGTCAGCCCCACAGGGTGAGTTTTTCTCTCTATTCTGGGGCATGTGTTTCTGTCTACCCGAGGTCCATTCACCTGTATTTGCCTTTTTAAAATTCTCCCTACTGTCTGCACTGCCTGTAGCTCTTGATATTGGATGTGTGTTGCTAAATGGTCTTAGCTTTATTTAGGCCCCATGTGTTAGGTTTATTTAACGTATTTGACCGGATGGCGACATACATTCAATGTTCTGTTTATTTTATTTTTTCACAAGCAGTGCAGGCACGTCCTGAGAAAGCCTTGTTGCTGTCGGGACGTTAAGCAATGTACAATCAATCAATCAACCATTCACCTGTATTTTCCTTTTTTTTAATCTCTCCATACTGTCTGCGCTGCCTGTAGCTCTTGATATTGGGTGTGTGTTGCTAAATGGTCTTAGGTTTATTTAGCGCATTAGACCGACTGGCAACATACATTCAATATTCTGTTTAGTTTTTTATTTTCACAAGCAGTGCAGGCACATCCTGAGAAAGTCTTGTTGCTGTCGGGATGTTAAGCAATGTAAACCAACCATCTATGCATACTAATTTGGTTGATCCCTCAGAAAGGTCAAGGATCACAAGAGTTCAAGAAATAGGTCCAAAATAGCCGTATTTTGACAAAAAATGTTTTTTTCTCAAATACTATTCACAACTTCAAACCCAAATTTAGTACAGAGATACCTCATGGTAAGACCTATCTATGCATACTAATTTGGATGACCCCTCAATAAGGTCAAGGGTCACAAGAGGCCTACAAATGTGTGTAAAATGCCAGTTTTCATAAAATGGTAGGTATTATCAACACAGGTCATACAGCGGTTACTTCCCTTAGAAATCTATTTATAGCCTGCTTACGGCTTCACCGCTCGCATTTCAGTCTGAGAAAAGAGATGCACAATTACTCGCTTTTCTATAACAACCAACTAAAACAAGGTTAATAAAACTAACAATGTTCACAGCTCAAGCAGTTGTATGATTAGTTAGCACTACAGACCTGTAAATCGATTAATACAGAACCGGTCGCCAGAAAAGACACATTGCATCATATCCGGTATTGATCTGGTTATATTTATATACTTAAGATTAACTACATTGTCCTGGGCCGAGGCTGGCCTGGTGGTCTCGACCCCCTTACACATGTACCGAGTAGATCTTGGGGGGAGTTTACTAGGTACGTGTGTGCGTGAGTTCGAATCACCTCAAAAAAATCTCACAAATTTTCGTTTCGATAAATGTCTGAGCTGTGAGATTCTCATCTGGGGTGTGACGATCCAATAATTTAAATAATAAAAAAAAAATGCCGCCAAAAAAATAAATAAAACAAATTGTGTGTGCACGGGTAAAAAGGGGGGGGGGGGGGGAAGGGAAAGGGGTGGATAAGGGGGTTCGGGGGGCTGGGTGGGTGTGTGTGTGTCTGTCTGTATGTCCTTCCTTACCTTGTCCCGTCTGGGTGACGGATCGCCAATCCGATTCACAATGCCTCTTCAAGAGGCAAGTGTAATCTCTTGAAAAGGCCATTGTGAATCGGATTAAACAGAGGGGATTTTTGTTAAAAAGGTGATTTTTTTTTAATAACCCACAGGGGGTTAACACCTGAGTTATCATATGATATCAGCTTTAATCTGTGGCACGCTCTGCCGTGGACATCTAAGCCCGACACACACGTACATACATTCTGCCTGTAAAGTGTATGTGTGCCGTGTGTGTGTGAGTATGTACATCCCGTGAACCGGGGACACACACACAGGGGTATACACCTACAAACCAGGGGACCTCCAGTAAACGGTGGACGTCCCCCCATTCCAGATGATTTGAGTTATCATTTGCGACGTATATTATGACTCAAAACAATGTTACTGGTGAAATATGAGCAAAATCTGACGAGGTCCCCGGTTCGTATGGTTACAACATATGGTGTGTATGTATGAGTGTGAGTATGTGTGAGAATGTATGTGTGTGTGTGTATATGCATGTTTTTACCATTGTCTCTGTGTCAATACCTCAAAACACACAATTATTTTGATAATAATAATAATTACCACACATATACACACACACACACACACACACACAAAACATTGACATAAGCACTTGATAACATTTTTTTTTAAAGTTTACAGATACTTGATAACAAATTTCCAAAGTCACCTATGACTGTCAAATTACTTTTCAGGTAACTTTTTAAAGTTCCTATAAATTAGTTAACACAATAAATTATAAGTAACTTAAAATAAGAACTTATAATTTCTTATATCAACTTAAACAGAACAAATTGTAAGTTCTTGATTTAAGTCACAACTTACTCAGACAGATTTGACAAGACACAAGGACAATGAAAAAACTTTTTTTTAGTAATAATCTGGTGGTGGTGGAGGAGCTGATGGGGTTAAATAGTTAGGCGCAAGCGACATGACATCTCTCTGCGAAGTGTAATGAAAAAATAATAAATGATTACCAAATCGGATCTTTATTTGTTTAAAAGATTTTGTAATTTTTCTGTGGTTTCCTGTACCCCTATCCTTTTTCCTTCTGCTAAAAAACTGGCTTTCAGTTCTTCAACATTCACGAAAGATTGACTACGCATCTTATTCTGAATTTCAGACTTCTGTTTCTTATAATTGTTCAAATCATCCTGCACTCTCTTAAATTCTTCGTCATCAATAAAATTATCATTTAATGCCTTACTGATAATAAGTTTCATACTGCTCAGCTTTGCACCGGCCAGCGTACTCAATGCTTCATGTTTCTGTAACTTCGTATGAAATCTTTTGTTTAAGGCTTCCAAACCAAAGCAAGCCAGGCATGTAGCAACGCTAAAACCCTCAACTGCAATTCCAATCAAACTTCCAATTCCTGTGGCAAACAGAACAATACCCCCTACAGAACATCCAGCTGAAACTGCACCAACAGCCATTGACGTATTTTGTACAGAATTAAATACTGACTTATACATCTGGAGTACCTCGCCTCTTTACTTTCCAAATATTTAATAGCTTCTGTAATATTTGTTAATCTGAATGTGTCTGCCCTGTAATGTTTTATCGGGTGCAATTGGCACATGCGGATCAGGCGCAAGCCTTGTTTTAGTCGTCACAATTGATTCAGTCGGCTCAAGCGTTGGTAGTATTGGATAGAATTTTACCATTTTTTTTTTATTGACAAATATTTTTTATTTAATCAGTGATTACATTTTGTAACTCAACAAAAGTATACAATTTGCTGCATAATAAAATGAAACAAGATCAATGTGTTCTAGCTTTATGAAATTTAGAAAAACAAATGTTTTGTCGACTAATATCTTGACATCTGGAACACTGCTTGAAACCTCAAAAACATCTACATTTTTTCTAATGGCAATAAAAACCTTTGTTGACTCTGTCACAGAGTCATCCCATGTAAGTTTGATTCCCTGTGCTATATCTGCCTCTTTCGCAGTAGTTACAGATCTCATGATAATTTCAAATACTATTGTCGCTTCTCTTGCAATGGAAAAGTTTGTTGGTGGAAACCTTTGCATCAGATCTGCCCTTCCTATGTGTAAGAAGATACCTCCGTTTCTCATAATTTTCAACTTTCAGTTTATCTCTGCTATTGTTGTCTTGTGCAAAACTTGGAACAAGACTTATAATCAATGGCCCAGAGTTAACAACTTTTCTGAACACTAAGGCTCCATCATCAGTATATACATAAGGCCTAATAAATATCAACTTTATGTCCCAGTCAATTGTGGGTGCAAGCGGTGGTGGTGCAGGTACAGGTGAAACTACCCATTTATTTCCCACATGTATTAAGTTGTAGGGCACATTATTTACAGGTGGAGTAGGAACAGTAACATCATGCAGTTGACCAAGTTTAGGAATTGGCCTTTCTGTTCCGTCCTTCATGTCATTACATACCAAAAGAATTAAGTTCAAAACCATACACCTCTCCGATTTCCCCTTCCTTCTCAAAATCTTTAATTTTTATTTAGGCTCCATGTGTTAGGTTTATTTAATGTGTTTGACCGGCTGGCGACATACATTCAATGTTCTGTTTAGTTGGTTGTTTTTTTTCACAAGCAGTGCAGGCACGTCCTGAGAAAGCCTTGTTGCTGTCGGGACGTTAAGCAATGTACAATCAATCCTTCTCAAAATCCTGTACATCAGCCAAATCTTTTAACTCTGTTACAGGACACGCAACTGGTATGATTCTCGGCTTTGGACCACCACTCATTTTTTTATAAACAAAAATAAAATTATTTAACTTCTAACACCACACTGAAATCATGCATTACAACTGGTTTGTCATCTTGATTAGTTACAGATATACACAGCGACTCAAAGAAACTAGAACCTAATTTCTTAAACTGCACAGGAAATCTAACAACTACACTTTCACAATAGGGAGCAGTTCCAGCTGGCACACATCTCAACAAAGTCGAAGGGTTTCCATTGTGTACATTCTCAGTTGTGTTCTTTAAAATACACATTAAATACTGTGTGTACTGCCAAATAAACAAGACATCTGCCAGTTATTTTTTGTTTTTTGGGTGCAATTAGACCTAAATCTGACAGTTTCCAATCTTCATCATCTGGAAATGTTATAAATGTGCAATAAAAACCAAGTAAAGTTACAAGAGCATTTGATAAAGAAAAATGACTATCTTTTGGAAATTCTAATGTAACAAGTAGGTTAGCTGGATTTAAAGTTGCTTTAATTTTAAATTTACTTTGAAACCATTCAGCTATAGTACAAAAGTCATAATACCCAGCTGGTAAAGTTTCAGTCTTGCCATAAAAAAATACTTTATAATTTGTATCATCTGTTACATTAAACCACTTTACTGTGTAAAACATTTCATGGATAGCTACAGCCTTGCTACCATCTCGATTATCAATCCCATTAGTTAACCACACTGGTTTGCTAGTGTCAAGATTTGTTAAGGTAATAAACATTTGTATTATCTCATAAAAAAGGATGGAATTTAAATCACCAACCATTACCACTACACATGCATTTCAATTTAATATAGATGCCAAATACAATGTTGCACCTACTTATGAACAGAAAATAATTGAACTAATTCAGCTTGATATAGCTGTGTCAGACGCAATCGTACAAGATTTATTTCAAGTCAAAGTACCCAACCCCTTTGATCATTACCTAAACTACCCCACCCGGGTCTGCCCTGGGGGACTTGGGTGGGGTTAGGTATTTTTTAGTTCCCAGGGTCACCCTGGTCAGCCCCACAGGGTGGGTTTTTCTCTCTATTCTGGGGCATGTGTTTCTGTCTACCCGAGGTCCATTCACCTGTATTTGCCTTTTTAAAACTCTCCCTACTGTCTGCACTGCCTGTAGCTCTTGATATTGGATGTGTGTTGCTAAATGGTCTTAGCTTTATTTAGGCCCCATGTGTTAGGTTTATTTAATGTATTTGACCGGCTGGCGACATACATTCAATGTTCTGTTTATTTTTTTTTTTCACAAGCAGTGCAGGCACGTCCTGAGAAAGCCTTGTTGCTGTCGGGACGTTAAGCAATGTACAATCAATCAATCAATCATTACCTAAACCCTCCAATAACAGATGATGTAACTACAAAAAAGTGGTCTTCAAGTCCACTACAGATGTTTCAAAACACCCCCACCCGGGTCTGCCCTGGGGGACTTGGGTGGGGTTAGGTATTTTTTAGTTCCCAGGGTCACACCCCACCCGGGTCTGCCCTGGGGGACTTGGGTGGGGTTAGGTATTTTTTAGTTCCCAGGGTCACCCTGGTCAGCCCCACAGGGTGGGTTTTTCTCTCTATTCTGGGGCATGTGTTTCTGTCTACCCTTTGTCCATTCACCTGTATTTGCCTTTTTAAAACTCTCCCTACTGTCTGCACTGCCTGTAGCTCTTGATATTGGATGTGTGTTGCTAAATGGTCTTAGCTTTATTTAGGCCCATGTGTTAGGTTTATTTAACGTATTTGACCGGCTGGCGACATACATTCAATGTTCTGTTTCTTTTTTATTTTTTCACAAGCAGTGCAGGCACGTCCTGAGAAAGCCTTGTTGCTGTCGGGACGTTAAGCAATGTACAATCAATCAATCCCAGGGTCACCCTGGTCAGCCCCACAGGGTGGGTTTTTCTCTCTATTCTGGGGCATGTGTTTCTGTCTACCCTTTGTCCATTCACCTGTATTTGCCTTTTTAAAACTCTCCCTACTGTCTGCACTGCCTGTAGCTCTTGATATTGGATGTGTGTTGCTAAATGGTCTTAGCTTTATTTAGGCCCCATGTGTTAGGTTTATTTAATGTATTTGATCGGCTGGCGACATGCATTCAATGTTCTGTTTATTTTTTTTTTCACAAGCAGTGCAGGCACGTCTTGAGAAAGCCTTGTTGCTGTCGGGACGTTAAGCAATGTACAATCAATCAATCAATGTTTCAAAACCAACTTAACTTTGCCATACTATGTTCAACTACAGGCTGTGGTGTTTCATTTACAGACCACTTAAATCACTCAAACAAACTGATTAGATCTGTCTACCGTTTTCACACGTATTACCAGCTTAGACGTATTTTGTCAGAACTTCATACACCACTACCAACTGAATCCAGTTTCAACAGGTTTAACAACCCCATGGATATGAAAGCGTTTGAACACATCTGTAATGAATTTAACATCAGTCCCCGTGCCGGGTATGACTTTACACAAAAACTTGATGATCACAATGGTATGGGTACATTGTATTATGCTATGAGTCACAGACAATACCCACAAGATTACTACCCTGGTTACACTTCATTCTCATCAAAATCTGAAGTATGGTTAGGTTCCATTGAACAGAAACGGCCTAATGCCTGGACTACATTTATTTTAGACAGGAGTGACGGATTTACTCAAGCGGGAGTCGAGCGTGTAAATGAGTCTATCAGAACATATGTCTGGTGTTTACTAGGAGCACAATCATTAACAAAATCAAACATTTTAAATGGGAGTGGCAAATTTGAAGCACAAAAACAATTTCTTGCAAATCTAGAAGATTCAATTAATTCAACAGTAGATCTCCCATCAAGCATACAGCGCTACCAAGACGTACTCAGATATGCGAGATCGAAACTTGACTTTGTAGTTGGCATCAAATTATACATGTTGCCATCTGACCTTCAACTCCAAATGGGGACAATCACAAATTATAATAACGAAATTATTGTTGCAGGTGTTGGTCAAAAATTAGGACTCGATCAATCTGTAAACTTGGGAGCAACAACCACACATGTACAGTCATTAAAATCATTACAGACACCTCCGGTAACACCCCCGGCCCCAACACCGGCACCCATACAACCAGTACAGTCAGCCCCGGATCCATCACCAACCCCTGACACACATGAGTCAGAGAGAACTGCATTGGTAATAGGCCTCACTGGATTAGAGGTATTACTTCTTTACCTGTTTCATTAAATACCCAGTTATTAATCCGCCTACTGTCACCAAAAAGACCCACACATGTTCTGCCATAAACCCAACTACCTTTGCTGCTGTACTTATCAACCAACTGACAACTGTGCCAATTATACCAGGCAAAGCATCCATTGCTTTCAGAGCCAATTTCTTAAGCAAGTCTGATATGTGAGACAGTTGTTTCTTTACCCATGACTGTAAATCTTTTGGGTCTGTTGGAGCCGGTGGGCCTGGTGGACCTGGCGGTGCTGGAGGTGGAGAACCACCAACCCCGCTTGCGCCAGAGACAGCCAACACAACAGTACTGATAATAAATCCAAGAGCAGTAATTAAACTTGCAATTGTGATACCCTGCTCTCTGAAAAAGTGTTTTCAATCTCTCAGCCAGAGTTGTGTCTTCGTGAAGCATTTTCTGAATAGTTTCTCTAATCCTGTTGACCTGTGTTTTCAGTTTTTCTCTTCCAATACTAATCGTTTCTAACTGTCCTGATCTTTCTATCTGCAAATCATTTAATCTGTGTTGTATTCTTTCTTTCATTTCTGTGTCAAGATTCCCATTGTCTGCTGTAGCCAGTTTTTCTTTTTCTCGTTCTGTGTGTTTATCAAGCTCACCCAGTTTGGCTACATTGTTTACCATCTCACCTCTTTGTAACGAAGGGTTTTTGTGTTGTATTGAATTAAATTGTTATATGTATAAATACCATTATGAGTGTGTGCGTGGGCTTTCTGACAATCAGTATAAAGGTGGGTGTTCTAACTCTGTTTACTATACTCTTTCATCCACCACCACACACGTGCTTACAACAAAGACAAAGGCTACACAGTTATCTCTCTTTGCCCTCTGTTTCGCTATTTCCCATACACTCATGAACCTATACATTAAATCACTCAATTCACATCACCATATAACCCCACCCGGGTCTGCCCTGGGGGACTTGGGTGGGGTTAGGTATTTTTTAGTTCCCTGGGTCACCCTGGTCAGCCCCACAGGGTGGGTTTATCTCTCTATTCTGGGGCATGTGTTTCTGTCTACCCTTTGTCCATTCACCTGTATTTGCCTTTTTAAAACTCTCCCTACTGTCTGCACTGCCTGTAGCTCTTGATATTGGATGTGTGTTGCTAAATGGTCTTAGCTTTATTTAGGCCCCATGTGTTAGGTTTATTTAATGTATTTGACCGGCTGGCGACATACATTCAATGTTCTGTTTAGGGTTTTTCTCACAAGCAGTGCAGGCACGTCCTGAGAAAGCCTTGTTGCTGTCGGGACGTTAAGCAATGTACAATCAATCAATCACATCACCATATAAACAAGTTCACACAAATAATTAATAAGTGGCGTATAAGCTATGTATGAATTCGACGCTTACACAGTCAATCGCTACCGCAGAAGTCGTCTCTTTCCCGAGACGTCGCTCGGCTCTTCTCTTCACACTAGTGTCGAAACAGTCAATGATATCACATCGACGACTTGACTTGACGGAGATTCCCGAACTGAACGGTAATAGTCAATGACAGTACTTACAGATTAGAATATTCTTAGGCGTGGAATTATCAACGACGCTAGGCGACATAGGATACACTGGAGGAACACTGCATGTGGTCCTGTAGCTCAAATCTGTAGGCTTACTTCGTTACCGTTGCTGCACGTTTGCACCAGTGATGGTAGACGAAGGAAAGATGAAGGCGTGATGATGTCCGCATCCGGTCACGCAGACGATGCTATAAGGACAGCTTCATCAGCCACATACCAGAGGAGTTCCGCTCCATACCAGCCGCTGTATACAACATTTATACAATCGTAAATTTTTGCTCTTATACTTAAAGAGTCTGTATGTGTCCTCGACACATTATTATAATTCAGAGTGCTCGAGATCATTTCTTTTGAAAAATATCTTCTCTATGCCACCATACTACTACAGTCACTATTGTCACAATTCTTATGACAATTCCTATAGCCACTTTAACACTGTGCACACATTTTGCGTACCTACACACAATGAATTATGAGCCAAATATTACAATCACAGCTCACCTTCAATTTATAACATATTACTGCAGAGATAGGAATACTGACAGTTCTAAGACACCCCCTCTCTAATCTGCAGATTTATTATAACAACTAGCTATTCAGACAAACCAACTCCAACAAATACAATCAATACCTTTATTACCTAACTATTTCAGTTTCATTTCAGAAATTATTAAAGAATTATTTTTAATCTGCAGATTAGAGAAGTGGGTGAGTTAGAACTGTCAGTATTCCTATCTCTTGGGTAAAATTAACCAAGTTACTATCTATGTTACTGTCTAGATGTTTCTAAGTAAATTACAAGTACTTAATAAGGTAATTTATAAACCAGCAAGTAACTTTGTAAGTACCTTTGAAGTTAGTTGGTGTAAGTAATTATAAGTGACTTAAAACAAGTTGTTATAAGTGTCTTAACATAAGATCTTGTAAGTTCTTGATGCAAGTCAGCAAGATACTCGGACAGATTTTCCAAGTTACAAGGACAATAAAAAAACTTTTTTTTTATTAATAGTCTGGTGGTGGAGCTGATGGGGTTAAATAGTTAGGCGCAAGCGACATGTCATCTTTTTGCGAAGTGTAATGAAAAAATATAAATTATTAATGCTGTCATTGACTTTTTTAAGCAAAATTATTATATTACATTATAAAATGAATCAAGACGAATTGCTACTTTTAAGTGATATTTGTGCCGTAGAAAACAAAGACTTAGACTTTAAAAAACAACGCCTTATCTCTGTTGTTGTTTCTGGAAAATCAAAAGCTTTTCTCGGTAAACAATACATGACAGAAGACATAGAATCCCTTACTGCTGATGAGCTAATTAAACTACATTCTAAATATGAAAATCACATTGCTTCACTAATGACACGTGATTTGAGTCGATCTCTTGTCTGCCTATACACAAAAGCTGTTAGTCACTTTCTACCCGTTGATAGTGACAACCTTTCACATGATCTAGAAAGCAATCCTATTGTTTCAAGTTCAATCGGAAAATTAGCTTGCCTTATGTTTTACAAGTTTGGGAATTACCTTGCACCTGCTGTAACCTTACTTGTTACTAGTAGTCATATTGATTTTTCTAAAATAAATTTTAAATTAGAAGAAAATGGACGAGACGACTCCACAACAGAGCCATGTCTTGACACAGGTTCAAACAGTGACTAAGACTAAAAGTCCAGGTCGAATAGAGGCTGGGAAAAGATTAGCTGAATATAACAGACAAAAGAAATTACAGCTTCAAGCATTAACAGAAAAGACTGACGTAACATCATCAGTGACACTACCATTAGAACCAACACATACCCCACAAAGTGATAAAAAAACAACTAAACCTGAAACAACAAAATATATAGTTGCTGGATTTCTTGTCGGATTTGGTTACGTAGGTTACCAATTATATAAAAAATACAAACCACAGACTCAAACAGTGTACAAAAAATCAAACACTCCAAAAATAAAAGAAGAAGTCTCCACATTACAAGCAACACCCAAAGCCTTGGACCGATTTTACATGCAGTAAATAAATTTATTATTTTAATTTTTATAGCATAAGAAAATGAGCGACACAAAGAACTTAATGAACCTTGTCTATCACTCCGCTGTAATAAGTGGACTATCAGTAGCATATTCTATGCTTGGAAAAAGTCTTCTCAAAATGAAATCAGCAGACCTTAGTAAATTAGACTTCGAAGACAGTGCTAAACTAGTAGTTGTTATAACAGCATCGATTGCAACAAAAGATTTTCTAGTCAAGCAAGGAATTATTCCAGAAAATATTTCTATGTAAATAAAAATATGGCAACAATAGCTGTCATGATTGGTGGTGCAGTTATAAATGCATTAGCTTTTAGTGGGTCAAACTATTTCTTTTCAAAAGTTAGTAAAGAAGAATCAGCAGAAGAAATGAAGCGTCACAATGAGGCATCTGAAAAACTAGCTCAAGCTCAACAAGATTATGAGAAGCAAAGAATTGAGAAACTTGATTTTATTAATGAAAAACTAAAACTTGAGGGTCACGCACAGCATACATTTTCAAACGTCGATGACGCGATCAAAGAATACTATCTTGTTACTGGTGAAGACATATCTATTCCTCAACCAAAACTTAGCGACTATTACCAACCAAGCTCAGAACAAAAAAATGGAGAAATAATATTTGTTTTAGTAGGAATGACATTAGTATATTTTACAGGAGTTTATATTGCTAGAAAAAATGGCAGACGCTAAACTATCAAAAATATATTACTCCCCAATTGGCTACTGGAAAGGGAATACTGCAATAAAAAAATTACATGCTGCTGTGGGTGGAGATGTTAACCAAATAAAACAGTGGCTTAAAAAACAGGCAATTTGGCAAATATATCTTCCTGCTCCAAGAAAAATAACAAGGCCTCATTTTGAAAACACATCACCTAATGACACACACCAAATGGACCTCCTGTTTCTTCCGCATGACACAATAAGAAAGAAACGATACAAGTATGCATTAACTGTTGTTGACATAGCTTCAAGGTATAAGGATGCAGAACCCATAACTGACAAAAAAGCTGTAACAGTGGCCACTGCATTATCAAAAATATATAGTCGAGGTCCTTTAAAATACCCTAGGCTTGTGCAGGTTGATGATGGGAGTGAATTTAAAGGGGCTGTTAATCAATTATTTGCAAAGCATGGAGTGCTAGTGCGGCGAGGCATACCAGGCTTGCATAGATCACAGGCAATTGTTGAAAACTTTAACAAGCAATTATCGGAGAGACTTTTTAGCTATCAGTATTCTAAGGAACTCATGCATGACGCACGTAACACTGAGTGGGTTAAAAGATTACCTTCTGTGATAAAAGCAATGAATAATGATGGTCACCCTAAACCTGTTGATTCTATTAAATTGAAAACAATACCGTCAGAAATAAAAGCAATAACACCTCCAGACACTAACTTATTTACAAAACAGGTGAGATATTTGTATCAACCCGGTGAGGCTGAAAATGACGTTAGACGTAGGGCAACTGATCCAATTTGGTCTACATCTGTTCATAATATAAAAAAAATAGTTCCTTCAGCTAATGCAACAATATATTATCTTTATGAGCCTGCACCCCAGAGGGCTTTTGTTAGAGAAGAATTACAGATTATTCCCACAGATCCTGTTACTCACTTTTAACAATTTCAATTCATCAATTAGTTTATCAAGCAGATTATCAGCTATTTTTTCAGATAACTTGAGCCTGTAATGCCCAGGTGCATAAGCCTTTTCCTTAGTGTGAAACACTCTTTTTGTATCACCTACTGCTAGAGACTTTTTATATGTTTGAATCATTTCAATATTATGTTTGTTTGATCTCAGTGTCTTGTTTGGATAATCAGGCATTAATGCACCATCTAACACTTGCTTATAATGTTCATGACGAATGTCTTTATTTTTTATCGCTGTTTTCTTGATACCTTTGGCTTTTGACTGACTTCCTTTTTGGTGCAGTATAGAATACATTTTCGATCTAAGACCAACATACTCAACTATTGGCACACCATTCAGTTCATCCTTAAACTTACCAGGCACTTTCTTGTTTTGTGTGCTAAACAATGGGTGATCTTTAGGATAATCAGACGTGTCATACATGTGTAACTCTGTTTTCATGTCTTCATAAAAGTCTTCAGTAGGCACATCAATGATCATAGAGTCAGTGTCAGTGTATAACAATCGACACTCAGGATACTTTGGTTTGAAGTAATCATAATAAAATTCAAGCATTAACAGTTTTGATAACTCAAGAATTGCCATACCAATGAATACTGGCTTATCCAGTTTAACAATCTTTTTTTTGAGTGACACAGCATACAATGATGAATGAAATTCTTTATACCCTGTGTACTGAGGCTTACTTGTAAGTTTAATTGCGCCCGATTCAGTTGTAACAAGTCTCACATCTTTTCTGTGATGAGGATTTTCCATAGTCTTACCAAAACAGGCATTGTTCATAAGCTTAAAGAAGTCTTTGTCAAATGCAGTGTTGCCGTCTCTGGCACGCAATGTTGTGTTCTTCATTATGTAATCTTTCATGAAAGCACTCTGATCAAATTGAATTCCTCTGTGAACTTTCTTTAATACTAACCCATGTCTGATGTAAAACTGCAGCAATCGATAGTGACAAACGTAATTAAATTTGTCATTTAGATTTGGTACAAGTTTGGTGTCTTCTTTTTTCCCCGTCAAACTCATTTTTTCAACTGCTAATGGATAATCATTATGGTAATCATGTAAATGGTGTGGATACTCAAGGTCTACTTCAAAGATCCAACCCTTTTCATCATTTTGACCTCGATCCATAATATATTTTGTTAATTTTTTTATGCCATACTGTGACAAATCATACAAACAAAAGTTTTTTAATGGCAACAATTCACACATTGCAAATCCATACAAATTATTAGCATCTAAGTACGTAATAAATGACATTGGCTTTGAGGGGTCAAAGCCATCAAGATATTTGTTGTTGGCCTTGCCATAATTGTTTGCTGCTAGACTAATTCCTCCCCTCAATCCACGTTCTACCATTTCACCCATTATAGGATCATATAACAAGTCTATAGTTATCTTTCTAGATTTTAAAAATGCATCCCATGTCATGCCAGGACTAGTTATGTAGCAAGCAGGGTCAAGACTATAGTGCAACAAACCCTTTTCACGATAACTTTCAAATACATCTGCTAGCAAGCAAACATCAGCTTTCAAGTACTGATCGTGGTAATCACCAATAGTTTTACACCCTAGTTTTTCCCATGCATTAAGTGCGTGTTGGTATTCAGAGTCAGAAATACCTTTACCAGTTAATGTAGAATAAAAATTTTCTTTTGGTGGAAGACTCCTTTCTTCAAAAACTACCCAATCACTGATGTACTCATATGGATAAACACCTTTTTTAATTAAGTCTGGCTCAAAATATTTACTTGTTATTGGAAACTCAGTAAGTCCTTCTGCTAGACTGGCAAGCCCTAAAGATAAATGTTGCATGGAGTCATAAAATACTAATTTATCTAAACTAAAAGTCAAGTACTTCTCAGTTGTCTGTGCAATACAATTAATGTTTTTGTAAGACTCATCCACGGCTTGCATGATAATATGTGAATCATATCCTTTGAGATTGTGGAAAAAGATAGGTAACTTATATGTCTTAGGATCTGTTTTTAATAATAAGTTACAATTGTTATGTGCAGCACCTCTGTAACGACCAGTTATGTGATCGTGGTCACGAACTTTTTCACATCCCAGAGGTTGTTCACAAATCCAACACGTCTCAGCTGTATCAAAATTATGTTTATCTTCTTCTGTCATAACCAAAGGCTTTTGACAATTTTTTAAATACTCAAATACCTTTTTATACAGTTGTCTCATTTCTGTCAAAAACATAACTGATGCATTTTTTCCCCTGTAAATAACAGGTTCTGAATGCTGACCATCTGACATAACAAAAATATACCCGAAAGAACACACTACTTGATCACTCAACTTTATTGTCTTTGGTAATGAATCTGGAACAGGACCATCATAAGGAACAACCAATGATTCAAAATCTGCATACACTACAAACGGTAGCTTTTGCTGATTTTTATAGTTACAAAAAAGTACTTTAGTACCAGGCTCTGGGTACTTAAGTACAGTTTGTATGTCATCAGCTGACCTGCAGTGTAAAACATGTTTATGTGCTACTGCAATAGAAGAAAACCTTTGTAAACATTTTTTACAAACTTCCTGTTTGCCTTCATGCTTTGTTGTATGATGAATTAGTCTTGACATACTCCTAATAATTGTATAGTGAAAGTTATCACCTGAGCTTATTAGTAACATATCAACATGCTTATCTTCTGACTGACCATAGGTGGGGGCAATTGGTGACACTCTAATTGGTTGTAACTTGTTCTCAGACTCATTATCCCATATATACACGTTTACGGATATACCAGGATTTAGTTTTTCAAACAAGTCTCTGTCCTCTATTTTAACAGGGAACTCAATACCACTGAAGTTGAGTTCATTTACAAATTTGGTATAGTTAGATATACGTTCAGGTCTTACTTTTACAAAATGAAGTTTAGCAAGCACACACCACATAAAACATAAATTATCATTGTTTTGAATATTGACTACAGCCTTTTTGTTTGCAACCTCTATTGATAGTGGTATCCAAGATCTACCTAAAATAGGATGATATCTTGACTGCTTTAGTTGAAGTTCAAGTACATAACCTTCATGCCAACCAGATCCACTCATTTTTGCATTTTCAATTGCTGTAAGAAAGTCAGGCAACAGTCTTTCTCTAAACACTCTTTCAAATCCTCTTCTCGAATTAAGTGTATGTTGTCTCGTTGAAATATATGAAACAATAACTTGTCCAGATTCCCTCCTAAATTCTATTTTTGCAACAATCTGAATTTTTATATTACCAGAAAGAAGATTTTCTTGTATGACTAAAAAAGAATTTTGTATCGATTCATATACATTATAATAATTAGATATAGGTAAGTCTGTTGTGTGAAACACGTTTCTTAATCTTTGAGAATTGTCCGTCATTTTTATTTGTCCGACAAAAAAATAAATAGAAAATTCCATTCTGTATAATAGCACTTTATTGACTGGAACTCCTAAAATAAACAAAATTACTCACCAACAAATAAGCCACTTCCCCTGTATATCTTTTGAGGTATCATGTTCAAGCTTTTGCATGTGTATTATCACTTTATTGACATTAACAAATTTAATATATTTATTTTTTATTTGATAGGATATGTGTAAACATATATTTTTAAACCAGTCAGAGTTAGCATCATAAACTATAAAATCTTGTGTCTTATAATTAAAACCTTGTATACTATCAGAATATCCAAAAGTTATATTATATGTCATGTATATCTTCATTGGTGTTGAGAGTTTTATCAAAGGACGTCTAACTTGTGTTTTGAAGTCACTGATATGTATAACACACTTGAAGCTATCTGTGATATCAACAACTTGCTCTTGTCCGTCCGTCATTTTTATAGACAAACCCAAAAGATAAATTAATTTACTAACCCATATCCAGTGGGTTGATCTGTCTTTAAAATGAGCTTTAGATGCTTAGTTGATTTCAGTTTATTTTTTACATCATCCCGTTCTTGCTTATTTGGAATGACATCGTTCTCTCTGAGACAGTCTTCAAAGCTGTCACGATCCTTACAGTAAAACAAACAGATAAACTTTAACTGTTCTCGAAAATCTTTTAGTACAGCATTATATTTCTGAGTGAGAATCCAAACACTGATGTTTGCATGTCTACCACTGAAGGCAAGTTCTGCTAAAGTATTTCTCTTTTTGACAATGTCTTTCTCTGCAGAGCAATCATCGACAATAAATAAAGTTGACTGTCCTTCAAATTTCTTGTAAAAATATTGTAGGTATTCATTCAGTTTCTTTTCAGGATCAATTAAGTAAATGTTATGATCAGTCCAAATGAATAAACGGTTGTGATAAGCTTTGTTGTGTTTTATTGTTGGACAAAATATTACAATGTTTTCAAAGTGGTGTATGTATCTTGTTTGTAAGAGGTTAAGTACAAATTCAGTTTTACCACACCCTGTCGCACCACAAAATAAGCCACAGTGTGGGTCAAGGGTCATTAGGTTCATTTTAATACACAATATAATTTTAATAGATGTGTCAACTCAGTCTGCTTTCTACAATATTGAGTTGTGCATCATAAATCAAATACAAATATATGTTTATGGCTGCAGCAGTTTCAACCTTCTTTTGTATCTGAATTGTAATCCCATCACTACCATTCTCGGCAGTTCGTCCTGACCCATGAAGGTAATCATCGTCCGTAGAACGCAGATCTAGCCACAGTGCATACTTGTTTGTCAGGTATTCACCGATTCTTACATCATACAGATGTAGATCCTTGCATGCTATGTTTGCTGGTTTATCTCTGAGACTTCCACCCGCAAAATACTTTGTGATCTCATCGTAGTGTTGATAAGGTAACATTCCAGACGCGTACACTTGATTAGGGCGGCCTTCAATTGTGCAGGACAAATGTGTAATCTTAGGATTGTAAAATTTTTCTGAATCCCGTTTGTATGGACTCACAGGTTCAACAAACAATATAAGAATACCTTTCAGTGACCTAGCTGACGTGTTTAAGTTTATGTTCCACATTGGGTCGCTTTTGTCTTTGGGTATTAAACTATGTCTAATCACCCTGTCATAATAAATTGGAAGTCTTGACTGGTACTGACTTTGTATGAGTCTGGCTAGTTCAGTGTGTGTGACAATTTCATATTCCAAGGAAATGTTAGAGATCTTATATGTTGCACTAAGATCAGATGATTTAATAACTTTGGAGTAGTCATTGAAGGTTAGTTCAAAACTCAGACGGTCATTCAATGCTCCTTGATAATAAGGCAGATGAGCTGTTAGGATTTCAAACTCAAGTGGAATGTAGAATCTGGATCCATATGTTTCGGCCATTATAACATCATTGGCTGCTGACGTTGATTTATCTCCAGCATTGATTCGAAGTTTGGTAATATTATCAGACTGTATGCCTTGATAAATATGGTCCTCTCGTTCTTCTCTTGTGAGCCAAAGGTCTTTGTAACAGTAGAACACATCTGAGTCATCAAGACTAAACACTTCCTGTCCTTCAAGTTTTACTTTAATAGTTCTAACAATTGCTCTGCCAAGATTGTTAACTAGTGTTCTGTTCACGTCTGCGTCTGATGATAGTTCAATATTAAATGCAAGGCGTGCAGTGCCAGGAACGATAACGTCACTGGGACCTAGGTTTGGAAACTTGACTGTAAGTGTTTGGTTCTGGTCTATAGTACTTGGATTGTTTGTGATGACGATTGTTTGTCTTATGCCCTTAACACCCAGAGGCTCACGTAGTTTTCTGTGTGGGTCTAACTTTGATCCGTAGGACTGTGTCATTTTTATTATGCACAATAAAAAAAATTAAATTAATAAAAACAATGGCCGCGGGAGGATTTAATCATGAAGATTTTGAAATGGATGACATGAATGACTATGATACCAGTATCACAGATATGACTGGAATGGTAACTAGTAGTAGTAGTATGCATCATGAACTGTTAAAAGATAAAGTAAACTCATTTTATGACAGTGTTGGTGCTCACCCAGATGTAATAGATCCTAATCAGTTTGAATATGATAAAGGACACTTATTCGTAAATACAGACAGAGGGAAAATATATCTAACACGTAAAAATAATCCTTCTAAGTTTAGAGCTTTAAGTACAATTAAAGGTGAAGTCGGTGGTAACTCTGGGTTGGCAAGATACCTTGGTATTGGAGGGTCTCCTGTTCCCCCAAGACTTGTTAGTGTGCTTCACGACACGCAAACAAAGTTACCAACAGGGCAAGAAATTGAAATGGCACCAGTAACAAGCCTACCAGAAATAGCAAACACAGTGATACAAGAAACCTCATTTACTGAAGGACAAATAAATGATGCTATGAAAACAATAGAAGATCCACCTTTGTCAATGCGGGAGATTATAGGGTTAGATAAATCACTGCAGACAATAAGAGGTGAGATGGTAAATAATTTAGCCAAACTAGGAGAGCTTGATAAACACATAGAACGTGAAAAAGAGAAACTGGCTACAGCAGACAATGAGAATCTTGACACAGAAATGAAACAAAGAATACAACACAGATTAAATGATTTGTATATAGAAAGATCAGCGAGGTTAGAAGCGATTAGTATTGGAAGACAAAAACTGAAATCACAGGTCAACAGAATTAGAGAAACTATTCAGAAAATACTTCACGAAGACACAACTCTGGCTGAGAGACTAAAAACACTTTTCAGAGAACAGGGTATCACAATTGCCAGTTTAATTACAGCTCTGGGGTTTATTATCAGTACTGTTGTGTTAGCTGTCTCCGGTGCTAGTTCTCCACCTCCAGCACCACCAACCCCAGTCCCCACAGATCCAAAAGACTTACAGTCGTGGGTAAAGAAACAACTGTCTCACATATCAGACTTGCTTAAGAAATTGGCTGTGAAAGCAATGGACGCTTTGCCTGGCATTATAGGCACTGTTGTCAGTTGGCTGATTAGTACTGCAGCGAAGGCAGTGGGGTTTATGGCAGAGCATGTGTGGATCTTTCTGGTTACAGTAGGAGGGTTAATGGTGGGTTATTTAATGAAACAGGTATAGAAGTAATACCCCTAATCCAGTGAGACCTATTACCAATGCAGTTCTCTCTGACTCATGTGTGTTTGATGACGGTGCTGGTGATGGTGATGGTGCCAGTACAGGTGTGGGTGCCGGGGCTGGGGCTGTTATTGACATTACTGGTGTTACCAGGGCTGCCTGTACGGGTGGTGATGTTACTGGTGCTGGCATTATTATTGACTGTAAATGTGTGTTTACTGATTGGTTGAGTCCTAATTTCTGATCACGACCAGCGACAATGATTTCATTATTATAATTTGTTATTGTACCCATTTGTAATTGAAGGTCAGATGGTAGCATGTATAACCCAATGCCAACTACAAAGTCAACTTTTGATCTAGCATATCTGAGAACGTCTTGGTAACGTTGTATGCTAGATGGGAGATCAACTGATGAATTTACTGAATCTTCAAGATTAGCGAGAAACTGTTTTTGTGAATCGAACTTTCCACTTCCATTCAAAATGTTTGATTTTGTTTGAGCTTGTGCTCCTAGAATACACCACACATATGTTCTGATAGACTCATTTATGCGTTCGACTCCTGCTTGAGTAAACCCGTCAGATTTATCTAAGACAAATGTGGTCCATGCGTTTGACTGTTTCTGTTCTATTGATCCTAACCAGACTTGTGATTTTGATGAGAATGAAGTGTAACCAGGGTAATAATCTTGAGGGTATTGTCTGTGACTCATAGCATAATACAATGTTCCCATGCCTTTGTGATCATCAAGTTTTTGTGTAAAGTCATACTTTGTACTGATGTTAAATTCATTACAGATGCGTTCAAATGCTTTCATATCCATGGGATTATTAAACTGATTAAAACTGGATTCAGTTGGTAATGGTGTATGCAGTTCTGATAGTATTCTTCTAAGCTGGAAATACCCCACCCGGGTCTGCCCTGGGCGACTTGGGTGGGGTTAGGTATTTTTTAGTTCCCAGGGTCACCCTGGTCAGCCCCACAGGGTGGGTTTTTCTCTCTATTCTGGGGCATGTGTTTCTGTCTACCCTTTGTCCATTCACCTGTATTTGCCTTTTTAAAACTCTCCCTACTGTCTGCACTGCCTGTAGCTCTTGATATTGGATGTGTGTTGCTAAATGGTCTTAGCTTTATTTAGGCCCCATGTGTTAGGTTTATTTAACGTATTTGACCGGCTGGCGACATACATTCAATGTTCTGTTTCTTTTTTATTTTTTCACAAGCAGTGCAGGCACGTCCTGAGAAAGCCTTGTTGCTGTCGGGACGTTAAGCAATATACAATCAATCAATCAATCAATCTAAGCTGGTAATACATGTGGAAACGATAGACAGACTTAATCAGTTTGTTTGGGTGATTCAAATGGTCTGTAAAAGAAACGCCACAGCCTGTAGTTGAGCATAGTATAGCAAAGTTAAGTTGGTTTTGAAACATCTGTAGTGGGCTTGATGACCACCTTCTTGCAGTTGCATCATCCGTTATTGGAGGGTTTAGGTAATGATCAAAAGGGTTGGGTACTTTGACTTGAAATAAATCTTGTTCGCTTACAGCAATATCAAGCTGGTTTAGTTGAATTATTTTCTGTTCATAAGTTGGTGCGACATTATATTTGGCATCTACATTAAATTGAAATGCGTTTGTAGTGGTAATGGTTGGTGATTTAAATTCCATTGTTCTTTTTTATGTGATAATAAAAATGTTTATAACCTTAACAAATCTTGACACGGGCAAACCAGTGTGGTTAACTAATGGAATCGATAATCAAGATGGTAACAAGGCCGTGGCTATCCATGAAATGTTTTATACAGTAAAGTGGTTTAATGTAACGGATAATACAAGTTTTTATATGAGTTATGTTAATGTTGGTAATAGTGGCTTGGACACTAATACACACTTTATACCATCTGGGTATTATGACTTTTGTACTTTAGCTACATGGTTTCAAAATAATTTAAAAATTAAAGCAACTTTAAATCAGGCTAACTTGTTTGTTGAATTAGAAATTCCTACAGGCACTATACCTTTATTTTCAACTGAACTTGCATATTTACTTGGTTTAATAGACAGAAATACAATGCCTGTAAATTGGGTAATGGGTTTTACAGATAATGGTACTAGTGGATGGTATTATACGTCAGTTGTAACTAAAATAACTGGAACATATCCTGTTCATTTGTCAGTACACACATTTCTAAATGTTTATTTAAAAGAACTAAACACGACTGAAAATGTATACAATGGAAAACCATCAACTTTGTTGAGATGCTTACCAACTGGAACTGCACCCTATTGTGAAAGTGTGGTTGTTAGATTTCCTAATTTGCAGTTTAAGAAATTAGGTTCTAGTTTCTTTGAGTCACTGTGTTTATCTGTAACTAATCAGGATGGCAAACCAGTTGTGATGCATGATTTTAGTGTAGTGTTGGAAGTTAAATAATTTTATTTTTGTTTATAAAAATGAGTGGTCTTGGTCCAAAGCCTAGAATCATACCAGTTGCGTGTCCAGTAACAGAGTTAAAAGATTTGGCAGACGTACAGGATTTTGAGAAGGAGGGAGATATTGGAGAAATATATGGTTTTGAACTTGATTCAAATGGCATGTACAAGAGGAAAGTAATTGTTGACATGAAAGATGGTGAAAAACAGATTCCTAAACTTGGTCAGCTACGTGATGTTAGTGTACCTACTCCACCTGTAAATAATGCGCCTTACAACTTAATACATGTGGGTAGTAAGTGGGTTGTTTCACCTGTACCGGCACCACCACCCACAATTGACTGGGACATAAAGATTGAATTTATTAGTCCTTATGTATACACTGATGATGAAGGCGCCTTAGTGTTTAGGAAGGTTGTTAATTCTGGGCCGCTTATTGTAAGCCTTGTTCCAAGTTTTTCCCTAGACAACAATAGCAGAGAAAAACTGAAAGTTGAAAATTATGAGAGACGGCGGTATCTTCTTACAACTAGAAAGGGTAGATCAGATAATTCTGTTGTGTTTATGCCAGCAAGCTTAGTCGTGGCTAGAGAAGCGACAATAGTATTTGAAATTATCATGAAATCTGTTGCTTCTGCTAAAGAGGCTCAAATTGCACAAGGAATTAAACTTACATGGAATGAAACAGTAACAGAATCATCAAAGGTCTTTATTGCCATTACAAAAAATAATGATGTTATTAATGTTTCAAGCAGTATTCCCACTGTCAAGGTGGTGGTTGACAAAACAACTTTTGTTCGTCTAACTTACATAAACCTTGAACACATTGATCTTGTTGCATTTTATTATGCTAGCAAATTGTATACTTTTGAAGAGTTGCAAAATGTAATTGCTGATTAAAAAAATATTTGTCATAAAAAATGGTGAACTTGTATCCACAAATACCGACGCTTGAGCCGACTGAAACAAATGTGATGACTAAAACAACACTTGCGCCTGATCCGCATATGCTAATTGCTTCAGATAAAACATTACAGGCAAATGCATTCAGATTAAATAATATTACAGAAGCTTTGAAATATTTGGAAAGTGAAGAGGCTAAGTACTCACGGTGCAAAAGGAGGTATAAGTCAGTATTTAATTCTGTTCAAAACACTTCTATGGCTATTGGTGCAGTTTCAGCTTCATGTTCTGTAGGGGGTATTGTTCTGTTTGCCACGGGAATTGGAAGTTTGGCTGGAATAGCAGTTGAGGGTGTTAGCGTTGCTACATGCCTAGCATGCTTTGGTTTGGAGGCCTTGAACAAGAGGTTTCACACAAAATTAGAAAAACATGAACATTGAGTACGCTGGCTGGTGCAAAGCTGAGCAGTATGAAACTTATTATCAGTAAGGCATTAAACGATAATTGTATTGATGACGAGGAATTTAAGCGCGTCCAGGATGATTTAAATAATTACAAGAAACAAAAATCTGAAATACAGAATAAAATGCGTAGTCAGACTCCCGTGAATGTTGAAGAACTGAAGGCTAGTTTTTTAGAGATGGGGAAAAGGATCGGTGTTCAGGAAACCACAGAAAAACTACACAATCTTTTAAACAAATAAAAATCAGATTTGGTAATAATCATTTATTTTTTCATTACACTTCGCAAAAAGATGACATGTCTCTTGCGCCTAACTATTTAACCCCATCAGCTCCACCACCACCAGACTATTACTAAAAAAAAAGTTTTTTTATTGTCCTTGTAACTTGGAAAATCTGTCCGAGTATCTTGCTGACTTGCATCAAGAACTTACAAGATCTTATGTTAAGACACTTATAACAACTTGTTTTAAGTCACTTATAATTACTTACACCAACTAACTTCAAAGGTACTTACAAAGTTACTTGCTGGTTTATAAATTACCTTATTAAGTACTTGTAATTTACTTAGAAACATCTAGACAGTAACATAGATAGTAACTTGATAATTTTACCCAAGAGATAGGAATACTGACAGTTCTAACTCACCCACTTCTCTAATCTGCAGATTAAAAATAATTCTTTAATAATTTCTGAAATGAAACTAAAATAGTTAGGTAATAAAGGTATTGATTGTATTTGTTGGAGTTGGTTTGTCTGAATAGCTAGTTGTTATAATAAATCTGCAGATTAGAGAGGGGGTGTCTTAGAACTGTCAGTATTCCTATCATTCATTCATCATTAGGTATACCTAATTATACGCTGAATTACCTTCCTATTTCAGTCCCACATTTTCACATATAAATAAATACAACATGACATCCTAGTTATAAACTATATCACATATAATAATTGCATGACCAAACAAGTATTGACACGAGCCATCGCACTTCCTTCAAACATGGGCCCTTCTGCACTCTAGTCATAATAATTCATAAAAAACAATACTTTCCCTTTTCGTATGAATAGCTTTACAGGTCATTATAAATACCGATAATAACAATAATAAATACCTGTATTCTATATACAGCTATAGAATTCCCTAGAAGAATTCTTTCTCAGAGCACCAACGAACACGTCCGCTCAACTCGGCTGATATGACATCTCTGACTAACAACAGTTCACGATACAACACTGTCACTCCCACACGTGAACATTGCTCACCTCTACATTACCTGTTGTAAACCCCCGGCCCAACTGCTAATGACGTCATAACGTCTTCTTACCCATACATGTACAAAATGCGTTCGTTACACTCTTATCGTCTGTAGAGATTTATCCAACCCTATAATCTCCCTCATTGACAAAGGTGTCCCACCCGGGTCTGCCCTGGGGGACTTGGGTGGGGTTAGGTATTTTTTAGTTCCCAGGGTCACCCTGGTCAGCCCCACAGGGAGGGTTTATCTCTATTCTGGGGCATGTGTTTCTGTCTACCCTTTGTCCATTCACCTGTATTTGCCTTTTTAAAACTCTCCCTACTGTCTGCACTGCCTGTAGCTCTTGATATTGGATGTGTGTTGCTAAATGGTCTTAGCTTTATTTAGGCCCATGTGTTAGGTTTATTTAATGTATTTGATTGGCTGGCGACATACATTCAATGTTCTGTTTAGTTGGGTTTTTTCACAAGCAGTGCAGGCACGTCCTGAGAAAGCCTTGTTGCTGTCGGGACGTTAAGCAATGTACAATCAATCAATCATTGACAAAGGTGGATCATCTATTTTCATAGCATCATTTATTTGCCCTTCAGTAAATGTAGTTTCTTGTATCACTGTGTTTGCTATTTCTGGTATGCTTGTTACTGGTGCCATTTCAATATCTTGCCCTGTTGGCAACTTTGTTTGCATGTCGTGAAGCGCACTAACAAGACGTGGCGCAAGTGGTGGCGCGGGAGACCCTCCAATACCAAGGTACCTTGCCAACCCAGAGTTACCACCAACTTCACCTTTAATTGTACTTAAAGCTCTAAACTTAGGATTATTTTTATGTGTTAGATATATTTCCCCTTTGTCCGTATTTACAAATAAGTGTCCTTTATCATATTTAAACTGATTAGGATCTATTACATCTGGGCGCGCTCCAACACTGTCATAAAATGAGTTTACTTTGCTTTGTAAAAGTTCCTGTTGCAAACTAAAATTATTTCCCATTCCAGTCATATCTGTGATACTGGTATCTGAGACATTCATGTCATCCATTTCAAAATCTTCATGATTAAATCCTCCCGCTGCCATTGTTTTATTAATTTAATATTTTTTATTGTGCATAATAAAAATGACAGTCTTACGGATCAAAGTTAGACCCATACAGAAAACTACGTGAGCCTATTGGTGTTAAGGGCATTAGACAATCGTCATTACAAACAATCCAAGTACCATAGACCAGAACCAAACACTTACAGTCAAGTTTCCAAACTTAGGTCCCAGTGACGTTATTGTTCCTGGCACTGCACACCTTGCATTTAATATCGAACTAACATCAGACGCAGATGTAAACAGAACACTAGTTAACAATCTAGGCAGAGCAATTATAAGAACTATTACAGTAAAACTTGAAGGACAGGAAGTGTTTAGTCTTGATGATTCCGATGTGTTTTACTGTTACAAAGATTTGTGGCTCACAAGAGAAGAACGAGAAGATCGTATTTACCAAGGCATACAGTCTGATAATCTTGGTAAACTTCGAATCGATGCACCCCCACCCGGGTCTGCCCTGGGGGACTTGGGTGGGGTTAGGTATTTTTTAGTTCCCAGGGTCACCCTGGTCAGCCCCACAGGGTGGGTTTTTCTCTCTATTCTGGGGCATGTGTTTCTGTCTACCATTTGTCCATTCACCTGTATTTGCCTTTTTAAAACTCTCCTTACTGTCTGCACTGCCTGTAGCTCTTGATATTGGATGTGTGTTGCTAAATGGTCTTAGCTTTATTTATGCCCCATGTTGTAGGTTTATTTAATGTATTTGACCGGCTGGCGACATACATTCAATTTTCTGTTTAGTTTTTTTTCACAAGCAGTGCAGGCACGTCCTGAGAAAGCCTTGTTGCTGTCGGGACGTTAAGCAATGTACAATCAATCAATCAATCGAATCGATGCAAGAGATAAAGTAACTACTGGGGTGGCCAAGGAAGTTATTATGGCTGAAACATATGGAATCAGGTTTTACATACCACTTGAGTTTGAAATCCTGACAGCACATTTGCCTTATTACCAAGGAGCACTAAATGACCGTCTGAGCTTTGAACTAACTTTCAATGACTACTCCAAAATTATAAAATCATCTGATCTAAATGCAACATATAAGATTTCTAACATTTCCTTGAAATATGAAATTGTCACACACACTGAACTAGCCAGACTCATACAAAATCAGTACCAGACAAAACTTCCAATTTATTATGACCGTGTGATTAGACACAATTTAATGCATAAAGACAAGAGCGACCCAATGTGGAAGCCCCCACCGGGTCTGCCCTAGGGGACCTTGGTGGGGTTGTCTACTTTTTAGTTCCTAGGGTCACCTTGTCTAACCCCTGCAATGTGGGTTCTGCTCTTTTGGGGGACCCCCACCTGGGTCTGCCCTGGGGGACTTGGGTGGGGTTAGGTACTTTTTAGTTCCCAGGGTCACCCTGGTCAGCCCCACAGGGTGGGTTTCCTTTCTATTCTGGGGCATGTGTTTCTGTCTACCCTTGGTCCATTTACCTGTATTTGTCTTTTTAAAACTCTCCCAACTGCCTGTAGCTCTTGATATTGGATGTGTGTTGCTAAATGGTCTTAGCTTTATTTAGGCCCCATGTAGGTTTATTTAACGTATTTGACCGGCTGGCGACATACATTCAATGTTCTGTTTATTTTTTTTTCACAAGCAGTGCAGGCACGTCCTGAGAAAGCCTTGTTGCTGTCGGGACGTTAAGCAATGTACAATCATTACTCTTTTGGGGGTTTGTATTTCTGTCTTTCTGGTCCATTCATCTGTATTTTTCTTTTGAAATTCTCCCTCCTGTCTGCGCTTCTTGCAGTTCTTTTCTTCATTTAGCGCAGGCACGTCCTGAGAAGGCCTTTGTCGCTTGCGGGATGTAAAGCATTCTATACTCACTCACCCAATGTGGAACATAAACTTGAACCTGCCAGATCACTGAAAGGTATACTCATGTTGTTTGTTGAACCATCGGCTCCATACAAAAGGGATTCAGAAAAATTCTACAATCCAAAGATTACACATTTGTCTTGTACAATCGAAGGCCGCCCTAATCAAGTGTACACATATGGAATGTTACCTTATCAACACTACGATGAGATCACAAAGTATTTTGCGGGTGGAAGGATTAGAGATAAACCTGCAAACATTGCATGTAAAGATTTACATTTGTATGACGTAAGGACTGGCCAATACCTGACAAATAAATATGCTCTTTGGTTAGACCTTCGTAGTACAGATGATGATTATCTTCATGGGTCGGGTCGAACTGTTGTGAACGGCAGTGACGGGATTACAATTCAGATACAAAAAAGGTTGAAACCGCTGCAGCAATAAATATATATTTGTATCTGATTTATGACGCACAACTGAACATACAAGAGTGCAGACTAAGTGGACACATATATTAAAATTATATTGTGTATTAAAATGAACTTGATGACACTCGACCCACACTGTGGTTTGTTTTGTGGTGCCACAGGGTGTGGTAAAACAGAATTTGTACTTAACCTCTTACAAACAAGATACATACATCATTTCAAAAACATTGTAATATTCTGTCCTACTATCAAACACAACAAAGCTTATCACAACCATTTATTTATTTAGACCGACAGCAACATCTACTTAGTTGACCCTGAGAAAAAACTGAATGACTACCTGCTGTATTTTTACAAGCAATTTGAAGGACAGCCAACCCTGTTTATTGTTGATGACTGTTCAGCAGAGAAAGACATTGTGAAAAAAAGAAACACTTTAGCAGAACTTGCTTTCAGTGGCAGACACGCAAATGTAAATGTATGGATTCTCACTCAAAAATATAATGCTCTACTGAAAGATTTTCGAGAACAGTTAAAGTTTATCAGTTTGTTTTACTGTAAGGATCGTGGCAGCTTTGAAGACTGTCTCAGAGAGAACGATGTCATCCCTAATAAGCATGAACGGAATGATGTAAAAAATAAACTAAAATTAACTAAGCATCTAAAGCTTATTTTAAAGACAGAGCAGCCCACTGGGTATGGGTTAGTAAATTAATTTATACATTTGTTTTGTCTAATAAAAATGACAGACGGACAAATAATACAAGTGCTTGATCTCACACACTGCTTCAAAGATGTTATGCACTTTACTGACTTAATAACATCACCCAAACAGACTTACATAAGCCTTTCAGCACCATCGGAAATATATGTGACATATAGTGTGACTTTGGATTATGTTGATGACAATCCAGATGTGGAGTGCATGACAGTTGATTTAAAGACGCCTACTTTTAAAGTTAATGATACCAACTATGGTTGGCTACAGGAACTTTGTCCCCCCACCCGGGTCTGCCCTGGGGGACTTGGGTGGGGTTAGGTATTTTTTAGTTCCCAGGGTCACCCTGGTCAGCCCCACAGGGTGGGTTTTTCTCTCTATTCTGGGGCATGCGTTTCTGTCTACCCTTTGTCCATTCACCTGTATTTGCCTTTTTAAAACTCTCCCTACTGTCTGCACTGCCTGTAGCTCTTGATATTGGATGTGTGTTGCTAAATGGTCTTAGCTTTATTTAGGCCCCATGTTGTAGGTTTATTTAACGTATTTGGCCGGCTGGCGACATACATTCAATTTTCTGTTTAGTTTTTTTTCACAAGCAGTGCAGGCACGTCCTGAGAAAGCCTTGTTGCTGTCGGGACGTTAAGCAATGTACAATCAATCAATCAATCAATCTACAGGAACTTTGTTATAGCATATTTAAACAACTACGCAAACTAAATGTTTATATTAACAGTTCCCCCACCCGGGTCTGCCCTGGGGGACTTGGGTGGGGTTAGGTATTTTTTAGTTCCCAGGGTCACCCTGGTCAGCCCCACAGGGTGGGTTTTTCTCTCTATTCTGGGGCATGTGTTTCTGTCTACCCTTTGTCCATTCACCTGTATTTGCCTTTTTAAAACTCTCCCTACTGTCTGCACTGCCTGTAGCTCTTGATATTGGATGTGTGTTGCTAAATGGTCTTAGCTTTATTTAGGCCCCATGTGTTAGGTTTATTTAATGTATTTGACCGGCTGGCGACATACATTCAATGTTCTGTTTAGTTTTTTTTTTTTTTTTTTTTTCACAAGCAGTGCAGGCACGTCCTGAGAAAGCCTTGTTGCTGTCGGGACGTTAAGCAATGTACAATCCCAATCCAATAGAAAACTCTTTTTCTGTCATACAAGATAATCTTCTTACAGGTAGTGTTAAGATTCAGATTGTTGCGAAAATAGAATTTACCAGAGTAGATGGTGAAGTGATTGTATCGTATATATCCACAAGACAACACACAGTTAACACAAGAAGAGAATTAGAGAACGTGTTTAGAGACAGACTATTACCTGACTTCCTCAAAGCAATTGACAGTGCAAAAATGAAGGGGTCTGGTTGGCACGAAGGACATGTACATGAACTACAATTAAAGCAGTCGAGATATCATCCTATATTAGGTAAATCATGGTTACCACTGCCAACAGAGGTTGCAAACAAAAAGGCTGTCGTTAACATACAGAACAATGACAACCATTGTTTCATGTGGTGTGTGCTTGCTAAACTACACTTTATAAAATCAAAACCTGAACATGTATCTAACTACATCAAATTTGTAAACGAACTCAACTTCAGTGGTATTGATTTTCCTGTTAAAATAGAAGACATAGATTTGTTTGAAAAACTAAATCCTGGTATATCTGTAAATGTGTTTGTGTGGGATAATGAGTCTGTTGACAAGTTACAACCCATTAGAGTATCACCACTTGCTCCAACCTACGGACAGCCAGAAGATAAACATGTTGACATGTTATTAATTGGTGATGACAATAACTTCCACTACACAATTATCAGAAATATGTCACGACTAATTCATGGGCATACAACAAAACACAATGGTAAACAGGAAGTGTGTAAGAGATGTTTACAAAGATTCTCCTCTATTGCAGTGGCACATAAACACGTCCTGCACTGTAGGTCAGCTGATGACATTCAAACTGTACTTAAGTATCCAGATCCTGGTAGTCAAGTATATTTTAAGAACTATGGGAATCAGCAAAAGCTGCCATTTTTAGTGTATGCTGATTTTGAATCACTGGTTGTACCATATGAAGGTCCTGTTCCAGAATCATTACCAAAGACTATAAAGTTGAATGACCAAGTGGTGTGTTCTTTTGGATACATTATTGTTAGGTCAGACGGACAGCATTCAGAACCTGTTATCTACAGAGGTGAAAATGCAGCAGCTGAGTTTTTAACAGAAATGAGACATCTGTATAGTCAGGTAGTACAATATCTCACAACATGTCAGATGCCTTTAAACTGAAATTTAATACAGCTGAGACGTGTTGGATTTGTGAACAACCTCTGGGAGGTGATAAAGTTCGTGACCATGATCACATAACTGGACGTTACAGAGGTGCTGCACATACAATTGTAACTTGTTATTAAAAACAGATCCAAAGACATATAAACTGCCAATCTTTTTTCACAATCTCAAAGGGTATGATTCGCATATTATCATGCAGGCTGTAGACGAATCTTACAAAAACATAAGTTGTATAGCGCAGACAACTGAGAAATACTTGACTTTTAGGTTAGACAAATTAGCATTTTATGACTCTATGCAACATTTGCCCTCAGCACTTGCTAGTTTGGCAGAAGGACTGACTGAGTATCTAATAACAAGTAAATATTTTGAGCCAGACTTGATTAAGAAAGGTGTTTATCCATACGAGTACATTGATCACTGGGTTGTGTTTGAAGAAAGGAGGAGACGCTTCATCTCATCTTTATCTTCTAGGACTCCGTCCCAAAAAGTCTGGAAGGCTGTTCGAAGAATTAGGGGCAGGGGTGGCTCGGCTTCTGTCGGCCATCTTAGAGATGGTGCCAGTTTGGTCACAGATAAAAAGGCTGTGGCCAATTTGCTTGCCTCCACCATTGCCCATAATTCTTCACCCCACCCGGGTCTGCCCTGGGGGACTTGGGTGGGGTTAGGTACTTTTTAGTTCCCATGGTCACCCTGGTCAGCCCCACAGGGTGAGTTTTTCTCTCTATTCTGGGGCATGTGTTTCTGTCTACCCGAGGTCCATTCACCTGTATTTGCCTTTTTAAAACTCTCCCTACTGTCTGCACTGCCTGTAGCTCTTGATATTGGATGTGTGTTGCTAAATGGTCTTAGCTTTATTTAGGCCCCATGTGTTAGGTTCATTTAATGTATTTGACCGGCTGGCGACATACATTCAATGTTCTGTTTAGTTTTTTTTTTTTTTTCACAAGCAGTGCAGGCACGTCCTGAGAAAGCCTTGTTGCTGTCGGGACGTTAAGCAATGTACAATCAATCAATCAATCATAATTCTTCAACAGAGCATTATTCACCTTTCTTCCAGAGAGAGAAGGAGAAGCGAGAATCTTGTGCTTGTGATTTTATATCGGATAACTTGGAAGACTATAATACCCCTTTTACGTTTTCAGAATTGCAACAAGCCATGCAGAAATGTACTGACTCTGCTGCTGGATTAGATACCATCCATTATCAGCTCATCACACATCTGCCTGAGGATTCACTCCTTGTACTTCTCAAGGCCTTTAACCATATCTGGATAACCGGTCATTTTCCGCCATCTTGGCGCCAGGCTGTGGTTGTGCCAATTCCCAAGCCGGGTAAGGATCCTTCCGACCCGGGCAACTACCGGCCAATAGCTTTGACATCATGTTTATGTAAAACTATGGAACGCTTGGTCAACGCCCGACTGGTGTGGCATCTTGAGTCACAGGGTCTCATCACAGACCTCCAGTGCGGTTTCCGGCGCTTCCGTAGTACAAATGACCATCTAGTCCGCTTTGAGTCTTTTATCCGAGATGCTTTTGTCAACAAGCAGCATGTCTATGCAATTTTCTCTGATCTTGAAAAGGCATATGACACTACCTGGAAGCATGGTATAATGTCTGATTTGTCGGACATGGGTTTTAAAGGGCATGTGCCCGTTTTTATTCACAATTTTTTGTCCAACAGGTCGTTCCATGTCCGTGTGGGCTCCACCCTCTCCGACTCCTTTGAACAGGAGATGGGTGTCCCGCAGGGCAGTATTCTATCTCCTGTTTTATTTAGCATTAAAATAAATAACATTGTAAAGGCCGACAAGGATGCTTCTGAATGCTCTTTGTTTGTGGACGACTTTGCTTTGTGTGCACGAGGTCGAGGACTTGCGTCCCTCGAGAGGCGCTTGCAGCTGTGCGTTGATCGAATCCAGGGGTGGGTGTCTCTCAATGGATTCAGATTCTCGCCCTCCAAGACAGTCTCTGTGCATTTTACTAACCAGACGAAATTTTTTCCAGAACCTAGCCTGAGCATTGCTGGAGTGCCAATTAAGGTGGCCGAAGAGGCAAAGTTTTTGGGGGTCATCTTTGACAAAAGATTGACCTTCTGCAACCATGTTAACTACCTTAGAACCTCTTGTCGGAAGGCCCTCGACATTCTTCGTGTCGTTGGTCGTACTGACTGGGGTGCGGACCGCATCGTCTTACTTTGACTGTACCGGGCCCTTGTTCGGTCCAAACTGGATTACGGCTCTGTGGTATATGGCTCGGCTTCCAAGTCTGTTCTGCAGCGTCTGAACACAATTCACCATCAAGGTCTGCGCATATGTCTGGGAGCCTTCAGGACATCTCCAGTTCCTAGTCTGTATGCAGAGGCAGGGGAGCCTTCTCTCAGGCTCCGCCGCATCCGCCTCATGCTCAGCTACGTTCTGAAGCTGAAGGCCCATCCAGAAAATCCTGCCTATGATTGTGTTTTTAACCCGTCGTTTGCAGAGATTTACGATGCCCATCCGGGAGCTGTCCGTCCACTTTCCTTCCGTGTCCGACCTCATCTGCAGGCGGCCGGAGTGGACCTGGACAAAGTTTCGGAATCTCTGCAACACGTCACTCCACCCTGGCTACTACCAGTTCCTGACATATTGCTGGACTTGACTGCCCACAAGAAGGATTGTACTCCACCAGCCATATACCAACAGAGCCTCAATGAACTCCTTTCAATTTTTCCTGGCTATTGTCGTCTTTATACGGATGGGTCCAAGTCTGAGGATGGAAGAGTGGCTGCGGCTGCAGTGTCCTCTCGCCATCCTAGATGCCCATTTAAGATCCGTCTCCCTGACCATTCCTCTGTATTTAGTGCAGAACTGCAGGCCATTCTGCTAGCACTCAAGCATGCCTATCAGTCTCGGGAAAGGAACTTCCTGATTCTGTCTGACTCTCTTTCTGCCCTGCAGGCCCTTCAGGGCGCGGGAACAGACCATCCACTGCTGGTGCAGATTAGAGAGCTCTACGCGGACTTGATGAAGGAATATTATGACATCATTTTTATTTGGGTCCCAGGCCATGTGGGCATCGAAGGCAACAGAATCGCAGATTCTGCTGCCAACAGTGCCCGCAGTGACCCTGTCCCTGACACACAGACTGTCTATAGTGATACCTGTTATTAGTGCGCACATAGCCCGCGAGTGGCAGTCCGAGTGGGACAAAGAGGAAGGGAACAAGCTTCATGAAGCTCTTCCTAAGTTGTCTGACAGTCTACCTTTCCGCTGCGGCAGCCGCCGTGAGGAGACTGTCCTTGCTCGGCTCCACATTGGGCACACGTATGTTACGCACTCTTACTTACTTAAACAGGATGAGCGTCCATGGTGTTTTGCCTGTGATGAGCAGTTTTCTGTTCGACACTTTTTGCTGTATTGTGCTGACCTAATTGACACCAGATATAAACACTTCACAGCAGACTCCTTGAAGGTTTTGTTCCGGGATGTTCCCCCGGACAAAATCTTCAATTTTTTGAGAGAATGCAATATTTTTAACAAGATCTGAGCATTCATAGACTATGTGAATTTTTTTTTTTATTTGCCCTTTTTGAGAGTCTGTAGACGTTTATTTTCCAGACATGTGCGACATTTTAGCCTGAGATTTTTAATCTATATTTACATCTTGTCTTAAGACCTTGCTTTTAGTCTGGCTGACCAGATTTTTACCCATCCCGCCGTGAGATGGCCTTAGTCGCCTGCTCGGCGTTAAACCCAAATAACTAACTAATTGAAGAAAGGAGACTACCACCAAAAGAGAAATTTTATTCTACACTTAATGGTAAAGGTATTTATGACTCTGAATATCAACACGCACTTGATGCGTGGGATAAATTAGGGTGTCAGACAATTGGTGACTATCACGACCAGTACTTGAAAGCTGACGTTTGTTTACTAGCAGACGTATTTGAAAGTTACCGTGAGAAGGGTTTGTTACACTACAGACTTGACCCAGCATGTTACATAACTAGTACTGGCATGACATGGGATGCATTTTTGAAATCCAGTAAGATATTTATAGATCTGTTGTCTGATTGTACGATGGGTGAAATGGTGGAACGTGGATTGAGGGGAGGCATTAGTATTGCAGCAAACAGTTATGCCAGAGCAAATAATAAATATCTGGATGACCCTGACTTTGACCCCGAGGGGTCAAGGTCATTCATTATGTACGTAGACGCTAACAATTTGTATGGCTGGGCGATGTGTGAATTATTGCCCTTGAAAAACTTTTGTCTGTATGATTTGTCACAGTGTGATGTAACAGGGTTAACAAACAATATTATGACTCTTGACCGGAATGACGCAAAGGGTTGGATCTTTGAAGTAGACCTAGAGTACCCACACCATCTACATGATTATCACAATGATTATCCATTGGCTGTTGAGAAAATGAGTATGACAGGGAAAAAAGAAGACACTAAACTTGTACCAAATCTGAGTGACAAATTCAATTACGTTTGCCACTATCGCTTGTTGCAGTTTTACATCAGACATGGGTTAGTACTAAAGAAAGTTCACAGAGGTATTCAATTTGAACAGAGTGCTTTTATGAAAGATTACATAATGAAAAACACAACATTGCGTGCCAGAGACGGCAACACTGCATTTGACAAAGACTTCTTTAAGCTTATGAACAATTCCTGTTTTGGGAAGACTATGGAAAATCCTCATCACCGCAAAGATGTGGGACTTGTCACAACTGAATTGGGTGCAATTAAACTTACAGGTAAGCCACAATACACAGGGTATAAAGAGTTTCATTCATCATTGTATGCTGTGTCACTCAAAAAAAAAGATTGTCAAACTGGACAAGCCAGTATTCATTGGTATTGCAATTCTTGAATTGTCAAAACTGTTGATGCTTGAATTTTATTATGATTACTTCAAACCAAAGTATCCCGAGTGTCGTCTGCTTTACACTGACACTGACTCTATGATCATTGATGTGCCTACTGAAGACTTTTATGAAGACATGAAAACAGAGTTACATATGTACGACATGTCTGACTATCCAAAAGATCATCCACTGTTTAGCACACAAAACAAAAAAGTGCCTGGAAAGTTAAGGATGAACTGAATGGTGTGCCTATAGTTGAGTATGTTGGACTGAGATCAAAAATGTATTCTATACTGCACCAAAAGGGTAGTCAGTCAAAAGCCCAAAGGTATAAAAAAATAAAAAAACAGCAATAAAAAATAAAGACATACGTCATGAACATTACAAACAAGTGTTAGATGGGGCATTAATGCCTGATTATCCAAACAAGTCACTGAGATCAAACAAACATAATCTTGAAATGATCCAAACACATAAAAAGTCACTAGCAGTTGGGGACACGAAACGTGTGTTTCATAGTAAGGAAAAAGCACCTGGACATTACAGGCTCATTGATGAATTAATCGTTGAGTTAGTTACTGAAATGAGTAACGGTGTCTGGGGGAATAATCTGTAATTCTTCTCTGACAAATGCCCTCTGTGGGGCAGGGTCATACAGATAATATATTGTTGCGTCAGGACCGGGAATTATTTTTTTTATATTATGTACAGACGTAGACCAGATGGAGTTGATTGCCCTGCGTCTGACGTCATTTTCTGATTCTCCAGGTTGATATAAATATCTTACCTGTTTAGTAAATAAACTTGTGTCGGGTGCTGGGGTTGGTCCTGTTCTTGGCTCTGTAATTGATTTCAATTTAATAGCATCAACAGGCTTTGGGCGCAAGCCTTGTCCTTCATTATTCATTGCTTTTATCACATGTGGTAATCTTTGTACCCACTCTGTGTTACGCGTGTCATGCATGAGTTCCTTTGAATACTGGTAGCTGAAAAGTCTCTCTGATAACTGTTTATTACAATTTTCTACAATTGCCTGTGATCTGTGCACACCTGGAATGCCGCGTCTAACCAGTACGCCGTGCTTCGCAAATAACTGATTAACTGCGCCCTTAAATTCTGATCCGTCATCAACTTGTACAAGTCTGGGGTATCTTAAAGGACCTTGACTATATATTTTTAATAACGCTGTAGCAACTGTGGTAGCAGTTTTGCCAGATATGGGTTCGGCGTCTTTATACCTTGAAGCAATGTCGACGACAGTTAATGCGTACTTGTATCGTTTCTTTCTTATTTTGTCATGGGGTAGGAACAGAAGATCCATTTGATGTGTGTCATTTGGGATAGTGTTTTCAAAATGAGGTCTTGTTATCTTTCTTGGAGCAGGGAGATATATCTGCCAAATTGCCTGTCTCTGTAACCATTGTTTTATCTCATTGAGTGATACATCCCCGCCCACAGCAGCATGTAATTTTTCTATTGCAGTGTTTCCTTTCCAGTAGCCAATTGGGGAGTAATATATTTTTGATAGTTTATTTTCGGCTGTCATTTTTTCTAGCAATAAAAACTCCAGTAAAATATACAAATGTCATTCCCACTAGAACAAAGATTATTTCTCCGTTTCTCTGTTCTGGACTGGGTTGATAGTAATCACTTAGTTTTGGTTTTGGGATAGACATGTCTTCACCCGTGACAAGAAAATATTCCCTGATTGCGTCATTGACATTAGAAAATGTATGCTGTGCGTGACCCTCTAGTCTAAGTTTTTCATTGATGAAATCAAGTTTTTCAATTTTTTGCTTTTCATATGCCTGCTGGGCTTGAGCAAGTTTTTCTGATGCCTCATTATGTCGCTTTAATTCTTCTGCAGATTCTTGTCTACCCATTTTTGAAAAGAGATAGTTTGACCCTCTAAATACCAATGCGTTAACAACTGCACCACCAACAATAACAGCTAGTGTCGCCATATTATTTTTATTTACATAGATATATTTTCGGGAATAATTCCTTGTTTGACAAGTAAGTCTTTCGTGGCAATTGACGCTGTGACAACTGCAACTAATTTAGCCGAATCTTCAAAGTCTAATCTGCTAAGGTCTGCCAATTTCATTTTGAGGAGACTTTTTCCCAACATAGAGTAAGCAACAGCTAGTCTGCTTATCACGGCAGAGTGATAGACAAGGTTCATTAAGTTTTTTGTTTCGCTCATTTTCTTAGGCAATAAAATTAAAATAATATTTTTATTCACTGCATATGAAATGGGTCGACAGGTTTTGGTATTTCTGGTAATGTGGAGACTTCTGGTTCTGTTTTTGGAATGTTTAATTTTTGGGACATTGTACGAGTCTGTGGTTTGTATTTTTTGTATAATTGGTAAGCTACGTAACCAAATCCGGCAACAAATGCAGCAACTATATATTTTGTTGTTTGAGGTTCGGGGTTAGTTGTTAGTCTCTCACTTTGTTGTGGTTGTGATGGGGAAGAGGGTCCTGACAGTCCTGATGGTCCTGACGGTGTTGGTCCTGACGGTATTGACACTGGTCCTGATGGTCCTGACAGTGCTGACGCCTGGTCAGTTACATGAGCCTTTTCTGTTTGCGCTTGAAGCTGTAATTTTTTTTGTCTATTATATTCGGCTAATCTTTTTCCAGCCTCTACCCTTCCTGGGCTTTTAGTCTTAGTCACAGTTTGAACCTGTGTCAAGACAGGGTTCGGTTGTGGTGTCGTCTGAGTCTCGTCCATTTTCTACTGCAGTAAAATTTAATTTTGAAAAATCAATATGACTCCCGGTAACAAGCTAAGTTACCACAGGTGCAAGATAATTGCCAAACTTGTAAAACATGACACATGCTAATTTACCAATTGAACTTGAAACAATAGGGTTGCTTTCAAGGTCCTGTGATACTGTCTGTGTCTACAGGTAGAAAGTGACTCACTGCTTTTGTGTATAGACATACTAGAGATCGACTTAAATCACGTGTCATTAGTGAAGCAATGTGATTTTCATATTTAGAATGAAGTTTGATTAGTTCGTCAGCCGTGAGGGATTCTATATCCTCTGTCATGTATTGTTTACCAGATAAGCTTTTGATGCCTGAAACAACTACAGACAAAAGACGCTGTTTTTTAGAGTCATATGGGTTCGGCGTCTTTATACCTTGAAGCAATGTTGACGACAGTTAATGCGTACTTGTATCGTTTCTTTCTTATTGTGTCATGGGGTAGTCTTTGTTCTCTGCAGCATTGATATCATTCAATAGAAGGAGTTCGTCTTGGTTCATTTTATAATAAAAAATATTAATTTAATGTCATTGATTTTGGAAATCTTTATTTTACCCCAAAACAAATAAGGGGAAACCAAGAAAAATGGGCGGCGTGAAGGTGTGGAAGTATGTAGGCAAAAACAGTGGAAATTAGGGATCTATAGAACCAAAACCACTCATAGTTCCTTTCTCTGATAAGACCTTCTTATTCATACTAATTTAGTTGACTCATCGCAAAGGTCAATGGTCACAGGGCTTGACAAATGTGTGAAAAATGCTTACATTTTGAGAAAATATGGATTTTACTGGTGCAGAAGGCAGCCCTTTACTTATTGTCACAAAGATCACACATATACACATGAGCAATAATGGCATTGCCTTTCTTGTTTATAATATGAGTGACAGCGTATGGATCATTGTCTCATACTGACAAGAAGTGATGGATGGGGATACTGAGAAGTGTGTGAGATATTTAATTTTACCATTGTGATAATGTGGCTGAAATCGTACGCGCCCATGTGTCTTTCACTGTTTTAGCATACTGATCCCAATGAAAGAAAATTTGTCAGCCAGACTGACACAATAAAGTTTTTGAATCTTGAATCTACTGAATCTTGGACAACAAAAGTTTGTTTTCTTTCTTACGTAAGCTTGCTGACATGCTGTTTTCACATATACCGGTATTGTTGCTTTTTAATTGAAATCTTGGGCTTGCTAAAAATGTATAGGTTTGCTGTAGTATTATGAACACATCAGTCACTAGAATTTGTTTAAAATTCTGCCCTTTTTGGGAAAGGAACAGTTTAGCTTGATGCACTTGACTTGACTTGATGTTTACAATGAATTTTTATGTGCGCATGCTTTTTTCTACCTATTTCAGGTTTTTGGCAGACTATGAGGGACAATTCAGCTTTCAAGATGATATGGACATTATTTCTCAGTCTGCTTGTGACATGTATCCTTGTCAGGAGTGCAAAAACATTGCTCTTCACTATAAGTAATTTGTGTGTAACAGTTTACCTTGATAGCCTCATGGTATTGTTTCCTTGTTCTATCTTTACTGTGATATAATATACTCAGCAGCCAGGTCCTGATTATGATGGGGGAGATGTCTGATTAGATGAAATCTCTCACGCAGCGCAGATTGGATTCATCGAGTTTTGAGTTTATCGCATGGTTTTCCTATTCAGCACCAGACTGCTGAAAAATATGACCATGCCACCCACTTCCAATATAACTAGAATGGTCTTGCCACAAACTCACACAGAGCATGTCAATGGAGCAGATATTAGTTTTGTACAGATAGCTTTAACCTGTTTCACCTACTCGGTTCCACCTTCTGCCAGTAGTTCCTAATGGATATATTTTTGCTTTCAGTGGCAGACTTTGTAATGAGTTAATTTAGTATGTTTGAGGTATCAGCAACAGTGATACTAAGTACCTGTGTATGCTAAGGTTTGTCTCTTTAGACATTTTTTCCTTTGTTTTGTAGCCTTGTGAGACAAGTGGCGTGGCCATTTAAGCTGTAAGTGCATCAAATCCATTCTTTTAAACTCCATTTCCTTCTACTGGCATGCGAGGCTCCTTATGTGCTTGGGAAGATAAGACTACATAGACTGTTTTCTATAATCAGTAAGTCAGTAGAGTTATACTGGGTGCTGCAAATAAACCTGTATCAAGGGACTGTATCCTGCCTAGACAATAGAGGTCAAATAGTTTGCAGCAAATTTTTCACCCGAGGGTGTTATTTTTTAGGCACAAGCATTAGCAAGCAGTTTGTCCCATACCTTAGGTTGACATTTTTTCCATATGATAACCCACAAGAGTCCTGTTGCCTAAAAGTTACTGTCCACTGTTGATGACTTAAAAAGAGGAAAATAGGTAAATTTTAATAATTTGCCGAATCTGTACATAATTTAATGTGTATTTATCATGTGATGAAGTGTTCTTCTAAAGATATTTTACATTAAAAGCAGTAGGACCAACTGTTTTTAAAATGGATTTTTCAGAAATTCAAGCATACTTGTATAGTGCAAAATCCATATGTGTTACAACACCATCACTTAAGGACTCGCATCCAGCAATATGTAAAAAGATGCATGGCCTCGGGCCTCTTGAGAATCTAACCAGAATCTGTCTGAGCTTTGTCAGCAGACACAGGGCTGACATTGTAGATGTACTGTCACACTCAGAAGTCATAATCAGGCATGAAACTTTGCTCAGTTGTAGTTTCTAACAAAACCCATAAAATCAACCATAATAATAATCATGCAGTTTAGTTTAGTGGAAAACTATATGAAATGCAGGCAAATACGAATTTGAAAAAGCCGCCTGTCTGTCAAGGCCAGTGTGGGCAGAAACCAGCGGCTGTGTGAGCACAGTTTGGCCCGCCAGAGTTTTGAGCGGCCACAGTTACAACACAAAGCGGCATAAGGATGTAAATAAGGCCAATTTTTGCTAGCCAGATGGGTAAGTCTAAGAAGACCCTGCTGCGGCAGCAGCTCATGAAAATCTGTGCTTATTGGCTGAGGGACTGGACGGAGGAATGTATCAGATAACAACTGACCAGGGCCACAGGGCGAGCGAAAACATATTGTAAAGTGCAGTATCTTGCAATAGTCACAGTTTTGTATTAGGAAGAACAACTGCCTGTCTCCTCGATCGGAACAACAAAGATATGCAGCCAAAGCGTCCAATTATCATGTGGCTGCTGACCTCGTTGCTGTGTACAAAATTTCACTCTTTGCAAATATTTGTAATTGTGATCTTTCACTGGCATTTTCTTTGTATACTTTGACCTTAATTGCTAAGTTTGCCTGTTAGCTCTTACTATAGTAAGTTCATGTCTGCTGCAGACAATTTGATGCTAAGGTCTTACTTTACTTTAAAATGTAGTCATTATTTTTATTTTGTTCTCTTTTCTACGGACTGCTTTTGAATCAGTGATTGCTAATGAGAGTATTATCTTCAAAACCTTACCTAGTTGTTTTAAATCCAATGAATCGAATCCAATGAAACAGTTTAGTAACACAGCAAGCACAGTCATGCGCCCCTACAAAATGTAAAATGACTAAATTCTTCTTCTTATGTTAAGTCACGTGTGACAGCTATGGTTTTCAATCACTCCAAAATCTTCCTGGAGATAGGCGAACTGTATACTTTAGAGGCCATTATCTATAAAAGTGTGTTGTAGGGACTTAAATGATTGAATATAGTTTTGCGCATGACTAGACGTGACCATATCCGCCCCGCCCTTAAGAAACTCCACTGGCTGCCCGTACAAGAACGCATTCTGTACAGACTGTCTTGCATGCGCTTTAACTCTGTCAGCCTGACTTCTCCTGCCTATATCACTGACTTACTCCATCTGTCTTCTCCAACTCGCACCCTCCACTCTTCCTCTGACACATGTAAATTTCACCTTCCCAATTTCAAATGTAAAACACGTGGCAGTCGTTCCTTCTCCCATCTTGGCCCCACCGCTTGGAACAGCCTTCCCGCCCCTGTCCATAACTGTCAAACGCTCTCCTCTCATTCAAATCACTTCTCAAAACCCACCTCTACAACGCTGCCTTTTACTAGTTCATTTTCCCAGCCATGCACAATTCATCACCACTGTCACGTGTGTGTGTGTGTGTGTGTGTGTGTGTTTTAGCTGTTAACCTTTTCATTGTATCAGCGCTTAGAGCTACTTTTAGAATAAACACTTAACAAATCTCCTTTATCATTATTATTATTATTAAAAGTTTGCATGGTTAGTGATGATAGTGTTAATTTACCGTCATATTTGTATTTAAATACCACTTTGCTTTCTCTGGTGGTCAGGGTTAACAAATATTTTTAGTGCCCCTTTGTGTGTATGTGTGTGAGAGAGAGAGAGACTGATCTTTACCACAAGAAGCTAATGAAAATTCTTCGTCAAAGGCAGTATTGATGGTCAGTGGTATGTTTATTCTTATCTCATGTGGCCTACTCAATAATAATACATAGTTCTTGTATAGCGCTGTTCTCCAGGAAAACACTGGACTCACTGCGCATGCACAACAGCACACCCTCTCTCTCAGACACACGCACGATTATACACTACGTTAAACCACCCCATCTCTTCCCAACACTATACATTCACTTCCTCAAGGATCAGAATAAAAGGCAGTCAACAGTTAGCTAAAGATGAGCTAAGTGTTAAATGCCGGACAGAAAAGAAAAGTCTTTAAGTGAGCTTTGAACTGTGACAATGTGGGCAGATTCCGCATTTCAGTTGGCAAAGAGTTCCATACACTTGGGGCTAAAAAGGTGAAAGAACGCTCCCCAACAGTTTTCATGTTAAGTTTTGGGATTTTTAAAAGTTTTACACTAGAGGAACGGAGGGTGCGTGATGGCTGATAAACAGACAGCTTGGCAGAAAGGTACGGCGGGAGAGATCCGTCAAAATGCTGATAGGCGAAAATTGCAATTTTGTACTGGCAGCGGAATTTTACGGGCAACCAGTGCAGCTGCTTCAGTAGAGGCGTAACGTGGTCTCTCTTTCGTTTCTTCAAGATGAGATGCGCCGCATTGTTTTGAATCATCTGCAAGCGTGAAATCTGATCTGCCGGTAAACCTGCCAGTACAGAATTGCAATAATCGAGCCTGGAAGTAATGAATGCATTTACAAGTCTTGACGCAGCACTTTCTGTGAGATACGGTCTGAGGGAAGAAATTCTGCGCAGCTCAAGGAAACCAGCCCTGTCAGTGTTAGTTCATCACTGCGCAGCTTACCAGATGGACAAATATGACTTTTGCCTGTTAGAGAAAGTGAGCAGGGAGATGTACAGCGGTAGCAGGCATAAACCTTATTGAGGAATTTCTGAGCCACTGGTAGGATGACCTTCACTAGTTAAAAGTAATCCTTTCTATATGTTTCTTCACTGACTGACAATGTGAATAATGTGATTCTTGACTTGAGACAGTGACAGCACGCACTTCAGGTATATTCAGGACGCCATCAACAGTTCGTTTGCCGCTCATGGAAAGCGCAAAAAACCCAAAGGCAACACCAACACAGGTGGTCGTACCAGTCCAGACGGGTCTCCATGTCCCGCCTCATTACCTCAGGGCCCAGCTTCTGCTTCTGTTTCTGTGCACACAGAGCCTGAGGTCTGTTATTACTAAGTGTCTGTACACACACACACACACACACACACACACATGTACTTATTAAGATATCCAATTAAATACACACTTACACATGTTTGCATACATACACAAACATGGGCACAGCCTGAGGTTCATTATCTCCCTGTAAACACATGCACGTGCGCTCACACATGCATGCAGCTACACACGCTCGCACATGCATGCACCTACACTCCGCTTTACCCTGTCTGTGCACGCCCACTCGGCGCCGGCCTCCACATGGCGTGGGTGGGTAGTCTCATGGGATGCCATCTTTGTCCAGGATTAGGACGCGATGTCAGCAGATATGTTGTTCAGTCTTTTTCACTGGTCTGGTTTTTAAGGAGCTGTGCTAACACAGGTCTTTACCATGTTAGATTGGTCCTTTGGATCCCAAGTGTTTGCCGTGCTTGGAGACCCGTGTCGGAGGAGAAGATGATCCTGGTGGCTGAAGCATTCGACTTTGGCCTTGACATCTACTTAAACCGGAGGCTAGGAGTACCGGCCTAGTCAATCGGCTCTTGTCACATTGAGCCCTATCCCACTGTTGACATGCAGGTTGGTTAGGTGCTTTACATCGGTATTCCCCTGCATTCAACAATGTAATAGAAGGCGGTGGCTCAGACGGTTCAATTGGGCTTAACCCCCTGAGTATATCTCTAGAGCAGTCTCCATCGTGTGTCGGCTGGAGACCCACCGACAAATGCACTTTCTCTTGTTGGGCTCGGTGGCGGTCGGGGACCCCCGGGGGATAAATATCTCTACTACTATAATATGGAAACCACCCAACAACAAAAAATAAAATGGCACAAAAGCCGCACATAGCCACCAACATTGTACTCGACAGCGACTCCAACTGTGAGGAAGCGACGCCTCAGGCGTCTGCCGTATGGCCTCGCATTCTCATTGTCCATAGCAAAGTAAAAGAGAAGCCTGTTACCAAGCTGCATCCTTTCCTGGTGGGGGACCATATACTACTTAAATCAGAAATACATCCTAATGCAACTATCGCCCTACAAACTGCAGTGGTTCCAAAAAGAAAGACGTCGGATTCAAATCTAAACATACACTCGATCATGGCGGTGACGCTATCGCCATACGATCATAGTGTACGATCTCAAACAAATGTAGTTTAGAAGACGAGTAAACTGCACAAACTCTCAGTTGTTCCCAGAAAATAGTCACGCTAATTGTAATCGATTCACATCTACATCCACAAACTTCTAGTACATTATATTAATGTGAACAAAAGAGGAACCACCACAAAGTTGTGCAGAGTTGGTATACCTCGCCCTGTGCCTAGGTGACATGCACTAGTGTTACCATTACTGCGATCTTTGCACTTGTCTGGTCACTCAGACCGGTCCTGTGTACTAGATCGGCTTAGAGCGTGTGCTCTCTGCACTTGTAATGAGCAGCCTCATGACGTTTGATTGTTGCAAAATAATATAAATACAGAATAAACCCTTTCCCATATGCAGACTGGCATCCTTATGCTAGCATGACAAAACATTAACAATTTGGCGTAGTTTGATAAATAGCTTTTAACCTCATTGGTGGTGATTTTGTGAAATCTGCATCGCTTTGCGTCAGAAAGCACTGTCTAAAAGTGATGAATTTCGATTGGCTTGGAAGTGATTCAGCAGTACTCAAACAGGGAAGAAAACACAGTTGAAACTTAGATGTTTCCAGATTAAGGCCACGCCTGCTTTTTAAAGTCCCTTCTATTTATAGAAGGGACTTTTTAGGACGGGTCGCGGTGGGCGAATTTAATAGCATGTCCATGTCAAAGGCGGGCAGGCTAAACCTCTAACAATTGAAGTAACACGATAAAAATTCCGTCATGTCTAGTTATGCTAACCTCACTGCTGAACGTACATTTGGCGCAAAGAGCCGTATGTGCGTATCTATGTGTGTATGTATGTATGTATGTGTGTGCGTTTGTATATAAACAAGAGAATCTCCGATATTTCTGTACACACAAGCTTGAAACTTGGCAAAATACTTTCTTAAGTTGGTGGCTAAGAGAGCCTCCGAGCATATTGTAATTGAATGTCTCATTGAAAACATAAACAACCATTTATAGGAAGTCGGTTGACCCAGATTAGAGTCCGTAATTTTTGTCATATTTACTTGAACTTTTGCATATAGCTAGTTTGGAGAAAGACATCGAAGAGTTCGTTAGCCAGCTTTGTGTCCTTTCAACTTCTTTAATAAAAATTAATTCTTTTCAGAAAAGAATTAAAACAGTAAAAAAAACTTTCACTTCTGGAGAAAGTCAGAGAGTGCCGGTGACGTAAAAGAAGCAACTCCATCACCACGCAGACACTGATACTCGGTCTAAATATGATGTAATTTCTCTCTCTCTCACTAGCTCGCTCTTTCTCACACATATTCGCGCATCTTCAAGAGGCATGGATCCTCGTGAACATCTATGCCTCTTGAGGATGTTTGGAGCGCGTGCATACACTCACGCACATGCATACACACACATCGACAGAAGAGCGTGCAGGTGTACTTAGTATAGCACGTAGCTAGTAAAGTCAGCTGATTTCACACAAATTATGGCAAGACTGAAATTGTACTGTGAAATTCTAGTTTTGTCACCATTTTCCCAAGTCTTGAAGCGAAAGCAAGTCTCATATCAAGTTAAATCTAAAATTACGTTAAAAACAAAAAAATGCGTCATGACAAATGACGTTTGACAAACCAATGACGCGTATGCACTGCGCGCGCCCCTTCTAGAGTTCACTATGACGCATTGGCACATCTGCGAGGCTTTTTCAGAAGGAGATATTTCAACATCAGAATCAATTCAAAGACAAAAGGTAAAGACCCTTGACAGCGAAGACAGCTCTCATATAGAAAGGACTTTGTGGGTTATGGTTCATCCCATCTTGGTTTTTTTTCATGTCAAAAATTTGGCTGCCTAGTGATACTGGAAGCTGGCTTTCTCAGACTGTGACCGATCCATCCCCATCTTCTTCACCCAATTTCATTCTCTGCTGTTATCTGCTCTGTTCTCTCCCAGAGTCTGACGTTGCTGATCTTCTCTGGCCAGTGGATTTTCAAAATTCTTCTAAGGCAACTGTTCATGAAGGTCTGTACTCTGTTGACTGTGGTTTTTGTCAATCTCCATGTCTCTGCTCCATATAGGAGAACTGCTTTTACATTGGAGTTGAAAATCCGGACTTCGGTGTGTTGTGACAGCTCTATGGAACTCCACACTTTTTTCAACTGGAGAAAGGCTGCTCTGGCTTTACCGATTCGTGCTCTGACATCTGCATCAGTGCCGCCTTTTTTGTCTATGATGCTCCCGAGATAGGTGAAGGACTCCACCTCCTCCAACGGGGTGCCAGCAAGCAACACTGGTTCTTCCCTGGTTGCGTTCAGCCTCATTGTCTTTGTTTTCTGTTTGTGAATGGTGAGGCCCACTTGGGACGAGATGTCAGCAAGCCTCGTGGTCTTGTCCTGCATTTGTTGATGAGTGTGGGACAGTAATGCCAAGTCGTCTGCAAAATCGAGGTCGTCCAGCTGTGTCCACAGTGTCCACTGTATTCCACTTCGTCTGTGCTCTGTGGTCATCTTCATGACCCAGTCTATGGCCAGTAGGAAGAGGAACGGAGACAGCAGACACCCCTGCCTGACACCAGTTCTGACCTGGAGCTCTCTGGTGAACTGCCCTTCGTGGATCACGCGACATGTCATGCCATCATAGCTGCTCTTGATCAGGCGGACGAGCTTTGTGGGTACACCGTAGTGTCGTAGGAGTTTCCACAGAGTCTCTCGGTCCACACTGTCAAATGCTTTCTCATAATCCACAAAGTTGACGTACAGCGGGGAGCTCCACTCCAGAGACTGTTCCACGATGATGCGGAGAGTGGCGATCTGGTCTGTACATGATCGGTTCTTCCTGAATCCTGCTTGCTGGTCTCTCAGCTGGGGGTCAACGGAGCTCTTCATTCTCTCTAGGATGATCCTGTTGAAGACCTTTCCTGGTACTGACAGCAAGGTGATTCCTCTGTAGTTGGAACACTTGCTGAGGTCGCCTTTCTTGGGAAGCTTGATTAGGTACCCCTCCTTCCAGTCAGCTGGCATCACCTCCTCTTCCCAGATCTTTCCAAACAGTGGGTACAGCATCTCAACTGTTGTCTCTAGGTCTGCTTTCAGAGACTCCGCTGGGATGCCATCTGGCCCTGCTGCTTTGCCATTCTTCAAAAATGCCACTGCTTTTCTGATCTCTTCCCGCCTGGGTCTGTCACAGCTGATGGGTAGGTCGGTCTCTGCCGGCTGGATGTCGGGGGGGTCGGGTGGGCTAGGTCTGTTCAGTAACTCTTCAAAATACTCGGCCCATCTGTCGAGTTGGTCTGCTCTGTCTGCAATAGGCTTGCCTTCTTTGTCTTTTACTGGTCTTTCTGTATGGCCATACTTACCCGACAATCTTCTGGTAATGTCGTAGAGCTGTTTCATGTTGCCGCTGCCTGCTGCCTTTTCTGCCTCTGCTGCCAGGCTGTCTGTGTAGGCCCTCTTGTCTGCCCTGATG
>BTPG01000003.1:129366709-129653984 GCA_036245525.1 Semisulcospira habei | reverse complement strand
CTCCTCTTTTTTTTTTTTCAACGTAGGGGTTGAAAATAGCAGCCAGATTCTCACAGAATACTTACTTACTTACTTACGCCTGTCACCCCTACCCGGGTATAGGCCGTCGACGAGAGACCTCCAACTCCTGTCCTGTGCTTCTCCTTCGATTCTACTCCAGGTGGTTCCCAGTCTCTTGATGTCTGCTTGGAGGTCTCGACGCCAGGAGTTTCTCGGCCTACCTCTTTTCCTCTTTCCCTGGGGGTTCCATGACAATGCCTGCCTAGTGATACTGGAAGCTGGCTTTCTCAGACTGTGACCGATCCATCCCCATCTTCTTCGCCCAATTTCATTCTCTGCTGTTATCTGCTCTGTTCTCTCCCAGAGTCTGACGTTGCTGATCTTCTCTGGCCAGTGGATTTTCAAAATTCTTCTAAGGCAACTGTTCATGAAGGTCTGTACTCTGTTGACTGTGGTTTTTGTCAATCTCCAAGTCTCTGCTCCATATAGGAGAACTGCTTTTACATTGGAGTTGAAAATCCGGACTTTGGTGTGTTGTGACAGCTCTCTGGAACTCCACACTTTTTTCAACTGGAGAAAGGCTGCTCTGGCTTTACCGATTCGTGCTCTGACATCTGCATCAGTGCCGCCTTTTTTGTCTATGATGCTCCCGAGATAGGTGAAGGACTCCACCTCCTCCAATGGGGTGCCAGCAAGCAAAACTAGTTCTTCCCTGGTTGCGTTCAGCCTCATTGTCTTTGTTTTCTGTTTGTGAATGGTGAGGCCCACTTGGGACGAGATGTCAGCAAGCCTCGTGGTCTTGTCCTGCATTTGTTGATGAGTGTGGGACAGTAATGCCAAGTCGTCTGCAAAATCGAGGTCGTCAAGCTGTGTCCACAGTGTCCACTGTATTCCACTTCGTCTGTGCTCTGTGGTCATCTTCATGACCCAGTCTATGGCCAGTAGGAAGAGGAACGGAGACAGCAGACACCCCTGCCTGACACCAGTTTTGACCTGGAGCTCCCTGGTGAACTGCCCTTCGTGGATCACGCGACATGTCATGCCATCGTAGCTGCTCTTGATCAGGCGGGCGAGCTTTGTGGGTACACCGTAGTGTCATAGGAGTTTCCACAGAGTCTCTCGGTCCACACTGTCAAATGCTTTCTCATAATCCACAAAGTTGACGTACAGCGGGGAGCTCCACTCCAGAGACTGTTCCACGATGATGCGGAGAGTGGCGATCTGGTCTGTACATGATCGGTTCTTCCTGAATCCTGCTTGCTGGTCTCTCAGCTGGGGGTCAACGGAGCTCTTCATTCTCTCCAGGATGATCCTGTTGAAGACCTTTCCTGGTACTGACAGCAAGGTGATTCCTCTGTAGTTGGAACACTTGCTGAGGTCGCCTTTCTTGGGAAGCTTGATTAGGTACCCCTCCTTCTAGTCAGCCGGCATCACCTCCTCTTCCCAGATCTTTCCAAACACTGTTGTCTCTAGGTCTGCTTTCAGAGACTCCGCTGGGATGCCATCTGGGCCTGCTGCTTTGCCGTTCTTCAAAAATACCACTGCTCTTCTGATCTCTTCCCGGCTGGGTCTGTCACAGCTGATGGGTAGGTCGGTCTCTGCCGGCTGGATGTCTGGGGGGTCGGGTGGGCTAGGTCTGTTCAGTAACTCTTCAAAATACTTGGCCCATCTGTCGAGTTGGTCTGCTCTGTCTGCAATAGGCTTGCCTTCTTTGTCTTTTACTGGTCTTTCTGTATGGCCATACTTGCCTGACAATCTTCTGGTAATGTCGTAGAGCTGCTTCATGTTGCCGTTGCCTGCTGCCTTTTCTGCCTCTGCTGCCAGGCTGTCTGTGTAGGCCCTCTTGTCTGCCCTGATACTCCTCTTCACCTCGCGGTTGGCTTCCGAGTATTCCCCCTGTGCCCTTACTTTGGCTGCTCTCGTGCGACTGTTGTTGACAACTGCTTTCTTCTGCTTCCTCACTTCTATCTTCTTCAAGGTCTGTGCCGACAGCCAGTCCTTGTGATGGTGTTTCCTGAACCCTGCAGTGTCTTTGCAGGTTGAGTTCAGCGCCTCTCTAACTGCCTTCCACTGCTGCTCTGTGGTGACCGCCTCCTCTTCATTTAATAACTCCTGTAGCGCTTGAAACCGGTTGGACAGCACTAGTTTGAACTCTTCTCTAACTCCAGTTTCTCTCAGGAGGCCTACATTATAGCGCTGTCTTCTTGTTGTCTCTGTGCGGCTTTTCTTTAGCTTGAGCTTCATTCTTAAGGTAAGCAGATGGTGGTAGGAGGCGACATCTGCTCCCCTCCTCACTCGAACATCTTGAAGGGATCTTCTAAATTTCTTGCTAATGCAGATATGGTCTATTTGGTTCTCTATTGTATGGTCAGGTGAGACCCAAGTTGCTTTGTGTATTCTTCTGTGTGGGAAGACGCTGCCTCCAATGACAAGTCGGTTTAGAGCACAAAAGTCTACAAACCTCTCCCCGTTCTCACTCATCTCCGAGCCTAGTCCCTGTCTCCCCATCACCTCTTCGTATCCGGTGTTGTCCTCCCCTATTTTGGCATTAAAATTGCCCATGACGATGGTGATGTCTCGCTCCGCACATTTGTCCAAGGCACTCTGGAGTCAGTCGTAGAACTCTTGTTTCTCTTCCTCGTCACTGTCATTAGTGGGCGCATAACACTGGATGACGTTCAACTTCAGCTTTTTCTTGGTTCTAAAGGCTGCTGTGATAATTCTTGGCCCAAGAGGTTCCCAACCCATCAGCGCTCTCTGTGCCACTGGTGACAGCATGAATGCTACACCTTCTGTATGGGGGGCATTCTCCTCTTCATGACCTGAATACAGAATCATCTCCCCATTCTCACAGAATATTCCAGTGAAATGATTATTCATTGATATTTAGGAGTTTTAGTTGCGTATTTTGTTCTGATTGGTTGTGTTATACGAATTTCTGCGATCTTTCTGGAAAGCCTGTTACTATAAAAGGATCGTGCTAGGAAGCATGTGTATACATTGTCTTGCATTTGTCAGTTGTAGAGACACAGTTAGCGTAGGTATGTGGCCCGTGTTGGGTGTACATTGTGTGAGACGCTGTGTATGAGAAATTTTGTGTCGGAGTGTGGACATTGCAGAAGAGACATTGTGAATTTGGAATTGCATTGTGTGGAGATCGCATCGCTGAATTAAAATATTGTTGGAACTGTTTCTCCAGTATTGTCTACATCCTTAAGCCACGTGTGACGGATTGCAGCTGAATGAGGGTTATTTAAAAGAACCTTACGTGCGTGCGTCTGGTGTGTTTATCATACTTACAACCCCACCACGTAACAATTTGGCACCTCCGACGGGACCTCTTCAGTTGGTCCAGTGGAAAGGGTAGCAGGAGAAAGCAGCCAGCAGTGAAAAGCAGAGATGGCGACATCGCAGATGGAGACATTCCTGAGAATTGGAAAGGACTGTGGACTCAAAGGAGCTCAACTCCTCAAGTTCGTAAAAGAGAGGAGAGAGAAGAGACGAGAAAGAGAAGAAAAGGAGAGATTGGAAAGAGAAGAAAGAGCGAAAGAACGTGAAATCAGGAAACTTGAAATCCAAGCAGAAGAAGCAGAAAAACAGCGAAGAGAAGCAGAGAAACAGCAAAGAGAGGCAGAGAAACGACGAGAAGCGGAACGAGAAGAGTCAGAAAAACAGCGAGAAGAGGCGGAGAGTCAGCGACAACACGAAATTCATCTGAAGCAGATGGAGATTGAGGCACAGAGCCAGAGAGCTAATAAAGCAACAGCCTTAGCCAGCAGAGAACAAACAGCCCGTGCGCCAAAGCTACCACCTTTCGTAGAAAACTCAGACAAGATGGACGTTTACCTAGAGCGATTCGAGCACTTCGCAAGTAGTAACAATTGGAAACAAGAGACTTGGGCTATCAAACTGAGTGCACTTCTAACTGGCAAAGCGCTTGAATTTTACACCCGCTTGCCAAGAGAAGAAGCCGAAGATTATACACAGTTGAAAGCCGCCTTGCTGAGACAATACGACTTCACTGAAGAGGGTTACAGGCGACGATTTTGGAACTGCAAGCCTGAAGAAGGAGAAACACCCAGCCTATTCATTGAGAGAATCAGAAGCTACCTAGAGAAATGGTTAGAGCTGGCTGGCTTAAACAAAGAGTACCAGGACCTGTGTGACCTCATCATTAAAGAACAAGTCTTCAACGCATGTTCTAAGGACCTGGCCGCCCACCTCGGGGAGCAAAAAGACCAGTCCCTAAAGGCCCTGGCCGACTTCGCTCAAAGATACCTTGACGCCCACAACATGAAGTTCGGGTCCAGTAAGCCGCAGCCTGTGTCTGCACCAGCAGAGGAAATCCACAATGTCAGAGACACCCCGAAATACAAGCCAGTGGAGAACCTGACATGTTTTCTCTGCGGAATGAAAGGTCACAAGGCGATACGGTGTCCTTCTAAAGATGTTCCTCGAGGCGACAACATCAGAAGATCCAACCAAGATCGCGGGATAGCAGGCAGAAGCAGTACCACGTCTCAACACAGAGCCGCCGCTGTATTAGCAAATAATGTGACTTCATCCAGTGACTTTGAGTCTAGAGAAAGGCAGGCGACACCGGAGCTGATTGAATCTTTCAGAAAGAATGGACGCATCCCAGTAGGAGATGGAGCTACATTCTTACCAGTATCAAACATCGCGCTGCCTGAGAATGAAGTGCCGAATATGCCGGTGGTGTCAGGATTCGTCGGCAAAGCATCAGTGAGAGTGTTGAGAGATACTGGTTATAGTTGCGTCATCGTGAGAGAAGACCTAGTAACTGAAGACCAGAAGCTACAGGAGTGGACCACCCTCATTTTGGCCGATGGTACTGTAAGAATTATCCCTCTTGCCAATGTCAGTGTCGACACTCCGTACCTGAAAGGAGAGGTGAAGGCGTTGTGCATGAAAACCCCTGTCTACGATCTTAACATCGGGAACATTGATGGTGCCAGAAACGCAGACGATCCAGATCCAGAGTGGAAACCTGAAACATGTGCTGTTACAACGAGAAGTCAAGCAAAAAGGAGTCACCAGACCATCCCTCCTTTTAGTGGCGGACAACACGGAAGCAGCCGTGGTGAATAAGGAAAGGCTGGTGGAGCTACAGAGAGCCGACCCCACGCTTCACAAGTTCCGAGGTCAAACCGAGCCCGTGACGCGAAAGGGAAAAGAGATGACCTTCGAGACCAGAAAAGATATCCTGTACCGGATATTCGACAGCAATGGAGATAAACCTGTGCGTCAAGTAGTAGTCCCTGAACCTTTGAGAATGCAGGTGATGAAATTGGCCCATGATTCCATATTGGGAAGACACTTGGGAATCAACAAGACCCTCGACAGAATTAGAGTTGTCTTCTACTGGCCTGATATGGGAGGTGATGTCACCCGATTCTGCAGGTCTTGTGACATATGCCAGAAGACAATCTCCAAGGGAAAGGTGCCCAAAGTCCCTCTAGAGAAAATGCCCTTGATCGATATGCCTTTCAAGCGCGTAGCTGTGGATCTGGTGGGGCCAATATCCCCTCCAAGTGAAGATGGTCATCGATATATCTTGATCCTGGTGGACTACGCTACACGTTATCCTGAGGCCATACCATTGAAGAAGATCGACACTCCAACTGTGGCAGAGGCGCTCGTCGACATGTTCAGCCGTTTGGGAATTCCTGAAGAGATCCTGAGTGACCTGGGAACTCGGTTCGCCTCCGACTGCATGGAGGAAGTCAACCGGCTATTGAGCATCCGACACCTTACTACCACCCCTTATCACCCCATGTGTAATGGGCTGGTTGAAAAGTTCAATGGAACGTTGAAGGCTATGCTGAAGAAACTGTGTGCTGAGCAGCCAAGGGTATGGCATAGATATATCAATGCCTTGCTCTTCGCATACCGTGAAGTTCCTCAGGATTCGACAGGGTTTTCCCCTTTTGAATTATTGTACGGTAGGACTGTAAGGGGGCCCATGCACATCCTGAAAGAGCTGTGGACCAAAGATATCGACGCGCCTGAGGTGAAGATCGGCTACCAGTACGTCTTCGACTTGAGAGAGAAGCTGGAAGATACCCTCAAGATGGCTCAAGAAGAACTGGGGAAGGCGCAGAACAGAGGAAAGCATTACTATGATCTTAAGGCGAAACCTCGACGATTCCATTCAGGTGACCAGGTGTTGGCTCTTCTTCCTACCGACAACAACAAACTCCTGATGCACTGGAAGGGACCCTACGTTGTTGACACGGTGGTTGGCATCAACGACTACAGAGTCAAGGTCAACAACAAGGTGAAGACTTACCATGCTAATCTGCTGAAGAAGTATATTGAGAGAGGTCGTCAAGACAAAACACAACTGGCCGCATCGGTGCGTCTTGCTGATGACGAAAGACTAGACGACGAAAACCTGTTTGACCTTAACGAACTTCGCCACAAGGAGGATGTAGAAGATATCCAGTTTGGACAGAATCTGACCCAGACTCAACGAGTTCAAGCGTTGGTTTACACCTGACCCGGGAACAACAGACACCATCCAGTACGAGGTTAACCTGACGTCAAACGAGCCAGTTCACAGCAAACCTTATCGTCTTCCTTATAACACGAGGGAAGAATTGAAAAAGGATATCAAGGAAATGCTGAGTATGAAAGTCATCAGAGAGTCCAAGTCACCATATGCATCCCCAGTTGTCATCGTGAAGAAACCAGATGGATCCAACCAAGTGTGCGTGGACTACTGCAGACTCAATAAACTAACGATCTTTGATCCAGAGCCTATGCCCACAGCAGAAGAACTGTTCCAGAAGGTCAGTGGGGACCGATTTTTCTCCAAAATTGACCTAAGCAAAGGGTATTGGCAAATCAAGGTTGCAGAAAGAGATATCCCCAAGACAGCGTTTGTTACACCCGATGGTCATTGGGAGTTCCTGAAGATGCCTTTTGGTATGGTGAACAGTGGTGCCACATTGAAGAGAGGACTGAAAAAGATTTTAGAAGACATGCAGAATGTGGTCTTTTATTGGGATGACATTTTGATCCATACCAAAACTTGGGGGGATCACCTCAAAGCCCTCCGAGAACTGTTCCAAAGACTGTCAGATGCAAATTTCACCATCCGCCCAAGCAAGTGTATTCTTGGGGCTGACAACATAGACTTCATTGGACATAAATTGAGCAAAGGTCTAAAGGGGCTACACGACGCCAACGTGCAGAAGATCAGGGATGCCCCGCGACCTATGACCAAGACGCAAGTTCGCTCATTTATGGGCTTGGCAATCTACTACCGGGAGTTCATACCAAACTTTGCGGCAGTCACAGCACCCCTGACTGATTTGCTAAGGAAAGGACAACCTATCGTGAAGTGGGAGGAGGCCCAAGAGCAAGCATTCCAGGCGGTTCGAGATATCCTAACTGAGAAGCCTGTTCTACACCTCCCCGACCCATTGAAAACCTTCGTCCTAAGAACAGACGCCTCCAACGAAGGAGTAGGTGCAGTCTTGATGCAAGAGGATAATGGAAAACTCCACCCAGTGAGCTACGCCAGCAAAAAGTTGACCAGAGCTGAGAGAAACTACTCGACCATCGAGAAAGAGTGCTTAGCCATCATCTGGGGAGTAAGGCGATTCGAACTGTACCTTCTGGGTGTGCCATTTGTTCTCCAAACACACCATCAACCCTTGAACTATCTAAACTCTGCAAAGTTTACAAATGAGATGGGTGATGTTCTTGCAGAATTTTGACGTTAAACTACAGTCTATCAAGGGTTCGCAGAATTTCGGAGCAGATTACCTGAGCAGAACAGTTTAAATGAACATTTTGTGTCCAGAACAGTTTCAAAGAAATATTTAGTTGTACATGAGAACTTAAAAGGACATGCCTGTGATCTGGACAGTTTAAAGGAACATATCTTCATTCGGGACAGTTTAAAGGAACTGTGAGTTAATTATTTTGGGGTATTTGATTTGATTTTATTTTTGATGTGAAATTTGTATTATTTACGGTTTTGTGTAGGTCTACACAACCACAACCATATTTTTGAGGTTTGAGAAGAAATTTTTGTGAAATTTCGTTCTAAAAGGGGGGGTAATGTTACGATTGTGGTTGTGGTGTTTTGTGAGAGCTGTCATGCATAAATCGTAGGAAACGATCCGATATTTATTTGAGCTATCGTAATTACGAATCGCGTACCTTTTCAGTGAATTTCACTTTCGTTTACGAATAGTGCGCTGTTGATTATCTGTTGCTGCACGGAGTTGAGTCATGAAGAGTCTAGAAGCAGCTCGAGTATTCATTTGTTTACTGCGCACATGTAGCTTAGCGTTCAGTACTAGTGCACTAATCGCGTGTTTTCCAAATATAGCGGGCAAGGTCGTAACCTGCCTGGCCTACTTTTGTGTGACGTCGTTGCGCGCCGGTATTTTTTTTAACGTAGGGGTTGAAAATAGCAGCCAGATTCTCACAGAATATTCAGTGAAATGATTATTCATTGATATTTAGGAGTTTTAGTTGCGTATTCTGTTCTGATTGGTTGTGTTATACGAATTTCTGCGATCTTTCTGGAAAGCCTGTTACTATAAAAGGATCGTGCTAGGAAGCATGTGTATACATTGTCTTGCATTTGTCAGTTGTAGAGACACAGTTAGCGTAGGTACGTGGCTCGTGTTGGGTGTACATTGTGTGAGACGCTGTGTATGAGAAATTTTGTGTCGGAGTGTGGACATTGCAGAAGAGACATTGTATCAGTAATTGTGAATTTGGAATTGCATTGTGTGGAGATCGTATCGCTGAATTAAAATATTGTTGGAACTGTTTCTCCAGTATTGTCTAAATCCTTAAGCCACATGTGACGGATTGCAGCTGAATAAGGGTTATTTAAAAGAACCTTACGTGCGTGTGTCTGGTGTGTTTATCATACTACGACTACAACCCCACCACGTAACACTTGGAAAGATCAAGGGTCACAAGAGCTCAGGAAATTGGTCCAAAATAGCCATATTTTGACAAAAGATTATTTTTCTCAGTTACTATTCACAACTTCACACCTGAACTTGTTACAGAGATACCTGATGGTAAGACCTATCTATTGGATGATCCCTTGGAAAAGGTCACAAGAGGTAGACAAGTGTGTATAAAATGCCAGTTTTTGATAGAATTGTAGTTATTATCAACATTCTTGCAAACTTTTCAATCAAATTTGGCACAAATTAAGACCTTCCTATGTATACTAATTTAGTCGACTCTTCGCAAAGGTCAAGGGGGTTTTACAGATGTATGAAACTGATTAAATTTTGGGAAAACATGGATTTACTTATTGTCACACATGCGTGGATCGGTTATACGCGAGAGCCTTTAAAGCTTTGCCTTTCTTGGGTCTCTTTCAGTGGGTCTCCTAAAGCTATTCTGGCACTACCCTTGAACTAAAGCCATTGGTCTATATCCTTATCTGTAAGTGCTACAATTTAGCTTGCAGTGTACAAATTTGAAGCTTTTGGCTGCAGTATGATAATTATGGGTTAAGCTTTGACAAGCACAATAAAACGGACAAACAAATGTTTGCAGAATTGACACAGTGGTTTCCACACAGTCACCTGGACAGCAAGCATTCAAATAAAGTGTGAGCGATAGTTAGGCCGGGTTTTATTGTGTCGCTGGGGACTAAGTAAATTTGTTGGTGACCATTGAAATAGTTGCAACAGTAAGACCATATTGATATTTGTCATTTTCACTGATATTATACTTGAAAATATGATAGACTTTGAGATGGGGCTGCAGGAAGCACGTTCTGTAGCACTCAAATACTATTCACAACTTCAAACTCAAACATGGTACAAAGATACCTGATGGTAAGACCTTTATATGCATACTAATTTGGTTGATTCCTCGGAAAGGTCAAGGGTCACAAGAGCTCAAGAAATAGGTCCAAAATTGACAAAAGATGTTTTTTTTCTCAAATACTATTCACAACTTCAAAACCAAACGTGCTACAGAGATACCTGATGGTAAGACCTATCTATGCATACTAATTTGGATGACCCCTTGGAAAGGTCAAGGGTCACAAGAGCTCAGGAAATAGGTAAGACAGCCATGTTTTGACAAGAAATGTTTTCGCTCAGTTACTATTCACAACTTTGGCAGAGGCAGTATTGATGGGCAGTGGTATGTGGTATCACAACTCCAAACCCAAACTTGGTACAGAGATACCTGATGGTAAGACCTATCTATGCATATTAATTTGGATGACCCTTCAAAAAAGATCAAGGGTCACAAGAGGTCGACAGATGTGTTTAAAATGCCAATCAACATGTTTGCAAACTTTTCAATCAAATTTGGCACAAAGGTAGCTGATGATAAGACCTTCCTATGTATACTAATTTAGTCAACTCATCGCAAAGGTCAAGGGTCAATGGGGTTTCATAGATGTGTGAAAATTGATTAAATTTTCAGAAAATATGGATTTTGTTGGAGCAGAAGCCATCCCTTTACTTATTGTCAAATGTGTGGATCGGTCATACACGTGAGCCATAAGGGCTTTGCCTTTCTTGTTCAAAGTTCTTTCTATGTAAATTACTTAGCTTATTTTTTTTTTTACAACTGCATCTGTAACAACATGAAAAATGTGCTCCCCTTACGATTTGTTGCATCCAAAGATTACTGTAGATGGGAAGTCATTAGATGAAACATCTCTAGATAGAAAGTTGGGTAAGTTTGCGCCTGGATTTCAACAGGGTCTTTTCCTCCTCATAAAACTCTCATAGTTATTGTAAGTGGAGCAACTTAAGCAGATAAGCTGACTCTTCACGCTGTGTTTATTTACTGTATTTATGTTTGAGTGTGAGTGAATGGGTGTTAAAGAGCTGTTATTAATTGGATGAACTCTTGATCGGCAAACCTAGATCGGAGAAGATCGGCAATCTTTTGGTTTGTTTCTTAACTGAGTTTGAATGAACCTAGGCGAACTTCAGCAAACCAGGTTTGTCATGGTTCTCTTTCTTAACTGAAGTGCTTGATTCGGCGTACTCTGTCTGCGAAGGTGTTCAAAATGGCTGCCGCTATGCCGCTTCGCGATTTGAACGATTCTTGTTTTTGTACTCCTTGCAGTAGCGATCCCAAAAACAGCTTTGCGCCTCCCACAAATCAATAAAAATAGGTCTTGTTCTTTGCACGAGTGAAATATCGCTGTCCGCCATAGTTGTTTGTATCGGTGACTATCTTCTTATCTCCAACGCAGAAGAAGGTAAACATTTTGACCAATCAGAGAAAAGGTTCACCTTGGATCGCTCGACATGTCGAGTGAACGTTTTCCGACAGCGAACTATGGTTTGCTGAGGTTTGTCAACTACTTCGAACTAGGTTCGCCGTATCTTTAGATCGTCCAATTAAGAACCAACCTGGTTCACCCGAGATCGTGAACTCTAGATCATCAGAGTTCGCGAACTAAAGTTTGTTTAATTAAGAACAGCCTTTAAAGGAACATAATTATGAGCTCAGTTCTCTTTGCAGTACTTGCGGCCAATTCTAAAATGTTGGGCAAGCGTGCCATTTGATACTGGGATCCAACAGTAGCTTTTCCCTCTCATAAAACTGTCATATTTATTTGAAGCAGACCGACTTAAATAGCTAAGCAGTTCATTCTCTACATGTTTATGTACAGTGCATTGGGACAATAATGATAAAGAGCATTTATATCATGCTGAATCGCCAGGAGCAGTGGGCTCTAAGCGCATTACAAAAAAATGTATCTACATTTTGTCTGAGCATGACAGTCTAGAGAACCTGTCATCAGAGATGCAGAATGTGTTCGAAAACAGTTGAACATAGCTTATTGCATTCTAAAAGCATGTACATGTTTGAGCTGGTTATATGCACCTGTTGTGTGATAAATTCAAAGATTAAAGTGAATAAATATTTAAACTGCAGCACTTAACAAAACGCTCCACATTATGCTTAGACTGAATGCAAGCGCATGCACACACCCACACACATGCTTGTGTTCACATCTGCACAGTCCTGCACACAAACAACATACACTTGCATGTATCATACTTCATACACTAAATCAGGCATTCTACATAACGAGATAGGAAACGGCCTCTTTGAATTACCAAACGTGTGCCAGGGGCCCTCTGGCTATGTTTGGGCAAGCCGGGCGCGCCGTGATGCAGAACATTGCCTAACCACCTCATGATCAAACCAGTTAGCGAGGTAGTGCGCATGCTCCAAAAGAGACAGCCAGTTTTCATTTACATGAGCAATACAGTTAGCAATTAGAAAGATTGGTGTCTGTTTTATTATCGGCCTCCCAAGTCCGAGTCTGTGGCTTGACTCTGTTAATTAACAGTGTAGTATATCACGTTTCTTTTCTCATGGCATTTGTAGCTCAATGTCACACTGGATCACTACCTCAAGGCAGTCTACTATGCCGTGCAGGTGTGCATATACAATCTGCTCTGTTGCTGCTTTCATCTATAGATGCTAACCAAAAGAATAAGTGTCATGAACTAATCTGCCCTGAGGCCAAGCAAGAACTAACATGTTAGGTGTGAAGAGACATTTGCCCTTATGTGATAAAATAATGGAACCCTGAAACAAGATGTGAACTCGGAAGATAGAGCCACTTCATATATCAAATCATCTATTGTCAGTATGGACTAGTGAGATGTATGCGACTGAATAACTGTCTTAACCCATATACTGATGCTGAAAGCTTCAGATTTGTACACTGCCATATGCAAGCTACATTATAGTACTTACAGATAAGGATATAGACCAATGGCTTTAGTTCAAGGGTGGTGCCAGAATAGCTTGGCGCCTCTAGGCACCAAGCTATTCTGGCACTACCCTTGAACTATTTTAGTCAAACTTATTTCACACACTAGTGTATTCCGAATGATAAGGCATGGGTGGGACTTTTCCGGCTACAGCCAGATTCATCATCATCATCATCATCAGTCCCTTCCCGAACTGGGCGTTGGGGGGACTGAAAGGCAGCAGCAGCAGACAGTGCTCTCCACTGAGTTCTATTTTGGGCGGTGGCAAGCTAGTCTGGCATCTCGAGTTCGGTCCATTCTTTTATGTTTGCGACCCAACTCTTTCTCTGACGACCTCACCGACGACTTCCTTCGAGAGTGCCTTGGAGGATAGTCTTGGACAAGGTGTTGTGTCGGGTCACGTGGCCAAACCAAGCAAGCTTGCGCCGTTTCACAGTTGCCAGAAGGGGTTCATGTGGGCCCACCAGGGAAGTGACGATGCTCCGTACATATTCGTTGGTCTTGTGCTCGCGGTACGAGATGCGGAGCAACTTCCTCAGGCACTTGTTCTCAAAGGCCTGGATTTTCTTTTCTGAGTCTGCAAGCAGTGTCCAAGTCTCACAGCCGTAGAGTAGAATAGACACTACGAGGGACTTGTAAAGCCTGTACTTGATGGTGAAGCTGATGGAGTTACTTCGCCATATCCTGTCCAGCCTGGCCATTGCGGATTCAAAATTTATTTTTTTTTATTATTATTTTTTTCACTTAAAAAGTGCCCCCTCTTCAGGATTCAACTTTTTTTTCATGATTCAACTTTTTTTTCTGTCCCACCCATGATAATGGTTAAGAACATGCCAACACTGAAATTAGTTAATAGCATGTGGCAAAATCAAGTCTGAATTCAGAGTGAAACAGGCTAAGTCTGATGTGAGGAATAGTGCATAATGATCGATTAATTAGCATAAAATAGACCAGGTTTATACAACTTGGACACACAGGAAGAAAACTGTATGCTATTATTTGCCACTTTTATCAAAACCAAACTTCCAAGAATGTAAAACGGTGAAGAATGCAGGACCTAAAAATGCTTGCTTAACAGTCAAACTCACCAGAACACAAGAGTAGCAGACAGTTTTTAATCTCGTGATGTTTCATGAAGTCATGCCACTGCAGTCAAACTCACCAGAACACAAGAGTAACAGACAGTTTTTAATCTCATGATGTTTCATGAAGTCATGCCACTGCACACATATTGCATGACTTCACCTCGCGCTGGGACCATATGGCGTTGAGGTGCGTCCCCTGGGGGTCCCTCGCGATAGGGGTGCACTGAATGAAATAAGGTGCCGTGAACCAACATGGTCTAAGGGAAGGTGACCCCAACAGAAAACCCCTGGTCCTCCTGCGTGGGGGTAGCTTCCCCACCCAGCAAATAAGGAAATGGCTACAAAAACGCCGACGAAAAGACAAACAGCAATTCCTTTCCTGGAGGAGGAAGCACAGGACAGGAGTCGCTGGAGGTCTCTTGTCGACGGCCTATACCCGGGGAGGGGTGACGGGCGTAAGTAAGTAAGTTCACCTCGTTTCCTATCCCATTATATAATATATAATATTGACATGCCTTCTGTGATTGAAATAAAGATAAGTAGCGACTGATCTCTATTTATTTCCCCCACCCGGGTCTGCCCTGGGGGACTTGGGTGGGGTTAGGTATTTTTTAGTTCCCAGGGTCACCCTGGTCAGCCCCACAGGGTGGGTTTTTCTCTCTATTCTGGGGCATGTGTTTCTGTCTACCCTTTGTCCATTCACCTCTATTTGCCTTTTTAAAACTCTCCCTACTGTCTGCACTGCCTGTAGCTCTTGATATTGGATGTGTGTTGCTAGGTGGTCTTAGCTTTATTTAGGCCCCATGTGTTAGGTTTATTTAATGTATTTGACCAGCTGGCGACATACATTCAATGTTCTGTTTATTTTTTTTTTTTATCACAAGCAGTGCAGGCACGTCCTGAGAAAGCCTTGTTGCTGTCGGGACGTTAAGCAATGTACAATCAGTCAATCTCTCTTTATTTGTTTGTCTATTTTGAAAAAGGGTATTTACCCGAAATAGTCATAAATTAATAATAATAATAATATATAATTCTTCTCTAGCACAATATCCCCACAAAGAAAGGCTCGGAGCACTTTACATCTAGATAATCTAATTGAAATTAACTAACTAAAGTACTGACGATGTACAAAAACACAAATTGCATTGTAACTGTCTTTTCTAAGCGTGTTTCTTTCCCGTTAGGTACTTTGATAGAATCCCTGACTAAATTTACACAACATTTTCATGGATCATAGAAGACAACATTATTATTAAATTCACATATGAAACAAAATTGTATGAAGCAACACCCTTAAAGCTCCACCGTTCCAATGACTTCTTCTTCTGTCGAGTGCACATAATCAGCACATTATGGTTATAGCACTTTGTGGAGTTCTGCATTGGGGGGGGGGGGGGGGGGGGAAGCTTTAAAGCACTGTGACTCACTAGAAACGTAGAGGCAATAAACAAAACAAAACTTCTTGCAGAGTTTGCGCAGTCAACTCTGTAAGTTACACAATCCCCAGCAACTCCCATACCTGTCAAGACTCCCGATTAGGGCAGGAGACTCCCAACTTTACAACCCATCTCCCACTTTGTCCTGACCTTCCGATTTCTGACGTTTTTATGACTTTTCCTCCTGATTGACCTGACATGAGAAAATTCAAATGAAACAAAAACTTCAAATGCTTATCACGTTTTGTTTTCTTTCAGCCATTTGGAACAAAGAGAGATCATCCATGTGTTCTGGTTATTTCCAATTTTAATCAACCAAAGAAATCATCTGTGAGGCTATTCCTAAAAAGACAGAAGCAAAATGCAGTTGGATCTAGTGAGAGACAATGGCAAGTTAAGAAATCATGAACATTTAGATTTTAGTCAGTACGTGTAAAGGGGTTTTCAATGTAATTCAGATTCAGACAACTTTATTATACATAAAAGGAAATTGTTACATGGCAGTTCTAAGAAACTTGAGGAAAAAAGGTAAAAGAGATGAACAATATCACAGTTTTAAAATGCTACAATAAAATATATAATAAATACAAGCTATCTCTACTATAATATAAACACATGCGCGAGCACACACACACACAAACAATTGCGCTAATTGCAGGTTTTTTTAAAAAGTACAGTTGGTGCCATCAGATAAAACCTAGCTCACTGAATTAAAAAAGAAGGAAAAAAGAGAGCACACGCATTCGCACGTACGCACACACACTCACATGCTCACATATATGACTAGAGCAGAATATGCTCAGCAAGTCTTACCAAAGTCTTGAGCATTTTTCTTTGTCTCAGTTTGGACTTACAGAGAGTGTATTCCAAATGCAAGTAGCAGTTGGGCATATACAATATAATACAATACAATAATACTTTATTTATCCCTCATCGGGAAATTCACTGTCCGCCCGTACAACAAATGACATCATCGTTCACTCATTGAATTAATTAAATAACCCATAACTCTCAGTTAAAGAGATGAACTGTAACAGACGTACTGGTACCTTTATAATACTCTTGGCATCAGAAATAATTATGGTTTATGCCCCCTGTGCTTCTGGTGTCAGCAATGTTGCAGTGAACTGAAAGGGCTAGTACTAAACAACTAAAGAATGTTGACAGACACTATCTACTGATATTACTGTTGAAAAGGTGAACAGCCTGAGGGACAAAAGAGTTGGCATAACGTGATGTACTACTTTTGGGTACTCGAAGTCTGCCACTTCGTTCGATACATCTGCTGTCAAATTCATATCTAAGTGGATGTGTTTTGTCATAAAAAATGTCAGCCAGTTTGTTCATAATCCGTCTGTTGTACAGTGTGTCCAAAGTATCCTGGGCCCTACCAATCAACCCGCCCGCTTTCCTGATTACTTTGTTAAGATGATCTTGATCTCTTTTACATAAATTTCTACCCCAGCACGTCGGTCCTAAAGTTAGAACGCAAACAATACTGGAGCAGTAAAACATCTGTAAAAAACTGAGTGCTTACATTAAATGATCCGAGTTTTCTCGAACAGTAAAGACGGGTATGCGTTTTTTCACAATAGCCTCTGTGTTTTATTTCCAGTTGAGGGCGTTGTAAAAAAGAACACCTAAATACTTGTAGGACTCTACACGATCAACTTCTGTTCCCTTGACGACAACGGTATCAGGATGATGTTTTTTTCTTTCCTGAAATCTATGACTATCTCTTTTGTTTTGCCAAAATGTAAATTCAGTATAGTTTCTATCGCACCATTCTACAAAGTCGTCGATTTCTTGTTCATAGGCCCCCACCCGGGTCTGCCCTGGGGGACTTGGGTGGGGTTAGGTATTTTTTAGTTCCCAGGGTCACCCTGGTCAGCCCCACAGGGTGGGTTTTTCTCTCTATTCTGGGGCATGTGTTTCTGTCTACCCTTTGTCCATTCACCTGTATTTGCCTTTTTAAAACTCTCCCTACTGTCTGCACTGCCTGTAGCTCTTGATATTGGATGTGTGTTGCTAAATGGTCTTGGGTTTATTTAGGCCCCATGTTGTAGGTTTATTTAATGTATTTGACCGGCTGGCGACATACATTCAATTTTCTGTTTATTTTTTTTTTTCACAAGCAGTGCAGGCACGTCCTTAGAAAGCCTTGTTGCTGTCGGGACGTTAAGCAATGTACAATCAATCAATCATTGTTCATAGTGTCTGTTGTCCTCATCTGTAATCTGCCCTGTCAGTGTTGTATCATCAGCGTATTTGTCCATGACAGTCGTCATGAATGGCTCTACAGTCCGCTGTGTACAAAGAAAACAAAAAAGGCGACAGGACAGTCCCCTGTGGTGCACCCATGTTGGTAAAAAGTACATCTGAGATTAGATCCAAACTAATTCTGACGTACTGTGGGCGGTTAGTGAGATAGTCCAAAACCCAAAGAATGGTAGAAGCATTTATGTTCATGTGAACGAGTTTGTGAGCGAGTATGTTTGGCTGAATGGTATTAAAAGCAGACGAAAAATCATAGAATATCAGGCTCCTGGTATTTCTAAATGAGCGTAGATGTTGTTTACAACATGCAAATGGCATCATCAACACCTCTTTGCCTTCTGTAAGCAAACTGAAAGGGGTCCATAAAATCAGAAACCTGTATTTGAAAATGTGAAAGAACAGCCCTCTCAAAAATCTTCATGACACATGAGCAACTGGTCTTAAATCATTCATCACAGATACAGTTTTGCTTTTTTGGCACGGGGATAATACAAGAGGTCTTCCACAAACAGCGAACAACACACTGGATAAGTGGCATGTTAAAAATATAGCACATAATTCTGTACAGTTATTCAGCGCATAATTTAAGCACATTTGATCTAACACCATCTGGCCCAGACGCTTTGTTTGGGTTGGTATTTTTACTCTAAGCACCTCCTCCTCAGTCACCACATGCATGTATTTAACTAGCATTTCCTTGACCTGTTCCCTCTCGTGCTCAAAATCATCACAATTAAATTCTTGCATAGAACTTATTTAAGTCGTAGTCACAGTCCGTAGTTTTGATCAACACCGGAACAGCTTTTTGCTTCTTGTTCCCCCCCCCCCTCCCCAATCAGATTCATACCCTCCCACACCCATTTCATGTTACAAGATTCAAACTGTTTTTCTATCTTTTTTCGATATTCTTCCTTCCCCTTCCTAAGCTCTCTTTCAGTTCTTTTTGTACTTTCCATAATTGCTCTTTGTTCTTGTCTTCAAAAGCTTTCTTCTTTCTGTTTAAGACCTCCTTGATGTGCTTCGTGGCCCAAGGTTTGTTGTTGGAATAGATTTTAACAACACTGTCTACGCAGAAATTTATGTAGCTGCAAACTGTGTCAGACATATATGCATGTCCTTTCCAATCAGTTCAGAAGAATTTGAGTATATTGAATGTAAGGAAAATCATTTCTAATCACAATACTGAAATTTTCTTGAAGAGTATCAGTGTTACTGGCGATGTTTTCTTTTTCAGCATGTTCTAGTTTTACTGTCTGCACATCAGATAGCATCAGATTCAGAAATTTGAAAATAATTCAAATAAAATCACATTATTTTTTGGGATTTTCACATAAAATGGTGTATTTAATGGTGAAGAGAGGTCTGACGATAATGAAGACTCAAACATCGGCAAAATGAGCAGCAGAAGCAAAACACAATGCATGTGTCCATAATAGAATCACTACTTACAGGGCACTTCACCCGCAGTCCAATTTCAGAAAACTCAGTGGAGAGTTGATTTCAGTGAAACATGCGCAGTTGATGATGTTGACTAAAAATTACATGCACTGATTCGCAGACTAAATGGTCAGTCGCTCAGTGCACCGCAGGGATCTCTCTTGGCTGGACTTCGCGAACGAAGATTTTATAGGAGTTGCCCACGACGTCTGCAGGCTTGTTCGTGGCTGCGGAGGCCAATCCGGGACAGGCAGGTTCGACCGCAGTGGCTGCAGGGGAAGGTATGGCCAGAGTTCTGAGTTGCAGCATCTCTGTTCTTTCTCCTGAGCCGCTTGTCCTTAAGGCTAGCTCTGCGAGAGTCCTCAAAGGAGACAGCTGCCTTGTAAATAGTGGAGCGCCAGGTGTCACGGTCCACAGCAAGCGAAGACCACTGGTGGTGGTCGATTTGGCAGGCACTAAGTGACTTCTTGAGACAGTCTTTGTATCTCTTCTTTGGTGCCCCTCTGTCACGGTGTCCAGTAGCAAGCTCGCCGAACAGGGTGATCTTTGGTAGGCGATGATCCTCCATCCTGGAGACATGCCCCGCCCAGCGGAGCTGTGTCCGCAGCAGCAAAGCCTCGATGCTCACGGTTTCAGCCTGTTCAAGGACCTCGACATTGGTGACATAGTCACTCCAGTGAATGCCCAGGATGGTACGCAGGCAGCGCTGGTGGAAGCGTTCGAGGAGTCGTAGTTGGCTGCGGTAGAGGGCCCAGGACTCGGAACCATACAGCAGGGTGGTGAGGACCACAGCTCTGTACACGCTGATCTTGGTGCCTGTTTTCAGCTGTTGATTGTGCCACACCCGCTTGAAAAGTCGCCCGAAAGCGCTGTTCGCTTTTGCCAGCCTGCTGTCAAGCTCCTTGTCCAGCTTGGCGTCCGACGTGATAATGCAGCCAAGGTAAGTAAACTGGTGCACTGACTTTAGTTCAGACTCGCCGATGGTGATGTGAGGAGGGCGATACACTGTCTTGGGTGCCGGCTGATGGAGGACCTCTGTCTTTTTCAGACTGACCTCGAGTCCAAAGAGCTGGGCAGCGTCTGCGAAGCAGGACGTGATGCGCTGCAGGGCTCTCTCTGTGTGTGCAACGAGGGCAGCATCATCAGCAAAAAGCAGCTCACGGATCAGTTGGTCTAGGGTTTTCGTGTGGGCCTGCAGTCGTCTGAGGTTGAACAGGCTGCCATCGAGACGATACCTGATGTACACTGCATCGTCATCATCGAGGTCCACTGTGGCCTGCTTCAACATCATGCTAAAAAAGATGGTGAAGAGGGTCGGTGCCAGCACGCAGCCCTGCTTTACGCCGTTGAGAATGGGGAATGGTTCTGAGAGGTCATTGTTGAGTCTGACCTGACCTTGCTGGTCCTCGTGTAGCTGGACAATCATGTTGAGGAACTTTGGGGGACAGCCAAGTCGCTCCAGGATCGGCCACATGCCTTGCCTGCTCACAGTGTCGAACGCTTTTGTTAGGTCGACAAACGTTACGTACAGCCCTTTGTTCTGCTCGCGGCACTTCTCCTGTAGCTGTCTCAGCACAAAGACCATATCGGTGGTGCTCCTGTTTGCTCTGAAGCCACACTGGCCCTCTGGGAGTTGGTCTTCAGCGATGGCAGGTACCAGCCGATTCAGGAGCAGCCTTGCAAGGATTTTCCCAGCAATGGACAGCAGTGTAATTCCCCGATAGTTGGAACAGTCAGACTTCTCACCTTTGTTCTTGTACAGGGTGATAACGACTGCATCACGGAGATCCTTTGGTAGTGTTCCTTCCTCCCAGCAGCAGAGAAAGAGGTCATGGAGCTTGTTGTGCAGTGCTGTGCCTCCATGTTTCCAGATCTCTGGCGGTATTCCATCAATGCCTGCTGCTTTGCCACTCTTGAGCTGGTGGATGGCTGTGAGGGTCTCTTCAGCGGTGGGCGGTTCGTCCAATTCAACTTTTACTGGGAGCTGTGGGATTTGTAGGACGACTGCTTCTTGAACAGTGCGCTCAGCGCTGAAGAGGCTCTGAAAGTATTCCGACCAGCGGTTCAAGATGGAGGTATTATCTGTGAGGAGTGCCTGGCCATTCGCGCTTCGCAGGGGACTTTGTACCAGGTGCCTGGGGCCATACACTGCTTTCAATGCTTCGTAGAAGCCCCTGTAGTCACCATTGTCTGCGCAAAGCTGGGTCCTCTGTGCAAGTCTGGTCCACCACTCATTCTGGAGATCTCTGAGCTTGCGCTGGAGACTGCTGCAGACGAGGCGGAAGGCAGACTTCTTCACAGGGCAGGAAGGCTGGGCTAGGTGGGCCTGATGGGCGGCTCTTTTTTTTGCTAGGTGTTCCTGGATCTCTACATCGTTTTCGTCAAACCAGTCTTTATTCTTCTTTCTAGCGAAACCCAAGACTTCTGCAGAGGATTTTGCAATAGCAGTTTTCAGTTCTTCCCAAAGTGTTTCAGGGGAGGAGTCTGCTGGGTCCGCTGTGTCTTTGAGCCTGCGCTGTAAATCTGTCTGAAAGGCAGCTTTCACGTCGTCACGCTGAAGGCTCGCAACATCAAGCTTTTTCTTGGGGGGCCCCCATTTCTTGGGTTTTGGCTTGAAGTGGAGCCTGAGTTTGCAGCGGACAAGGCGGTGGTCAGTGTGGCACTCTGCGCTGGGCATCACTCTGGTGAGGAGGACGTCACTGCGGTCCCTCTGACGCACTAGGACATAGTCGATAAGGTGCCAGTGCTTGGAGCGAGGATGCATCCAGGTGGTCTTTCGACTGTCCTTTTGCTGAAAAGTAGTGTTGGTGATGACCAGTTGCTGCTCTGCACAGAACTCCAACAGTAGGCGGCCATTGTCATTGCAGTTCCCCACGCCATGCTTGCCGAGGACTCCTTTCCAGGCTTCAGAGTCCTGGCCCACTCTGGCGTTGAAGTCGCCAAGGATGATGACTTTGTTGTCTGCAGGGGTGCTCTGTATGAGGCTGCGCAGGTCAGTGTAAAACTTGTCCTTTTCAGCAGGCTCTGCCAAGAGGGTTGGGGAGTACACACTGAGAAGGGTGACGTGTTGCTGGTGTCTCAGTGGGAGGCGCATGGACATGATGCGGTCTGAATGACCCGTTGGTAGGTTTTCCAGCTTAGTCGCAATGGAGGTCTTGACCATGAAACCCACGCCTGAGAGCCGTCTTTCTGATGCAGGGATACACGGCCTTAAATAGACATATTGCGTGCATATTAGAAAACAATGCCCACGAACAGGCGAAACAGCTCAGCTGGACAATGAGGCTATTGAAACTGTGCTAGTCGCTAGTCAGTCGAATAAACTTAAATAACTAGCGAACTATACATCCAATACTAATATATCTTAGCATTTCAGAAAGGAAATTTAGAGGGCTTTTCGATGAACTAAGTTATAAAAAGATTATTATTAAACTGAATTTTATATAAATTTATAATCAATGCTACAAAGGGAAGTGAAAAAGCATGCTATCGATGGAACAAAACCAACATTTTGATGGTTATTTGTGGATGCTGTGTTTTACTGTTCAATGGTTCTTCTTTTCTTGTAGGTGTATTTCACAATTATCTCACAGGATCGGTGGGTGGGCCTAGTGTATTCATGGGCCTATAGTCAATTATCGTCATTTGGCACTGATGACCTGCACCTGTCACAGTACTTCACCCAGACATAGAGTGCCATGTGCCCCTGCAACTCACAGGGGCTCATGTAAATCAGTGCCTCTTGCTGTGATACAATCCTCACTACTCACAAACCAGATAGGTGAGGCTAGCGCTGGCAGAATTGTACAACAAATCAAGGGGAATTACTCAGCGCTGGACAACAGTTAGATCCCCTGCCCCTGCCTATCAGGCACCCAATCGCCAGCCCACAGAGAAATACGCAGGTATAGAATAAGACGATCATTTGCATCTTCAAATAAGATGCATCAGGTCTCTTATATAACCCATGTCTTTCTCCGGAACTTAGGAAGTAGGCAGGGGAAACATACATACACAAACACGAAGGTGCATTACTATATGTGGTCGGGTAAATACCCTGTATTCCCACAGTAGATGCACAGAACATTACACAACAATGTAACGATACAAATTTTGCCTCGAGTTATACTGAGATACTCACAAACCAGGTAGGTGAGGCTAGCGCTTTTTTTATAATCGATGCTACAAAGGGAAGTGAAAAAGCATGCTATCGATGGAACAAAACCAACATTTTGATGGTTATTTGTGGATGCTGTGTTTGTGTATGTATGTTTCCCCTGCCTACTTCCTAAGTTCCGGAGAAAGACATGGGTTATATAAGAGACCTGATGCATCTTATTTGAAGATGCAAATGATCGTCTTATTCTATACCTGCGTATTTCTCTGTGGGCTGGCGATTGGGTGCCTGATAGGCGGGGGCAGGGGATCTAACTGTTGTCCAGCGCTGAGTAATTCCCCTTGGTTTGTTGTACAATCCTCACTGCATCCTCAGACTGAGGCAGCCATCTGGTAATAATCCGCTGACTGCTGGTCAACCCCAGCAGTGGGAAAGTGTCGAGTCATTGCTGATCTGGGGCCCAACTCAGTTCCTCAGCCAGGCATAGGGCTTCATATGCTCCTTTAGTCATGATGGCTCATGAAAAGCATGACCTCTTTCTGCCCACTGGGCACGTGGAATGGGTGGGTAGTCCCTCCAGTCACTGACTGAGGGGGCTAGCAGAGAGGTGCCATCACTGTCCAGGATAGGACTTGACGTCAGCAGATATGTTGTTCAGTCTTTTTCTCTGGTCCGGTTTTTAAGGAGCTGTGCTAACCCAGGTCTTACCATGTTAGAATGGTCCTTAAAAATACTCATTATTTTTTGGTCCTTTGGATCCCAAGTGTTTGCCGTGCTTGGAGACCCGTGTCGGGGGAGAAGAGGATCCTGGTGGCTGAAACACTCCACTTTGGCCTTGACTTCTGCCTAAACGGGAGGCTCTTGTCACATTGATCCCTATCCCATTGTTGACATGCGGACTGATATACAGTGCACCATGCTACAGCCGCCGCTGCTGATTAGGTGCTTTACGCCAGTATTCCCCTGCATTCAACGGTGTGATAGAAGGCGGTGGCTCAAACGGTTCAATCGGGCTTACCCCCTTGAGTATATCTTTCGGGCAGTCTCCATCGTGCGTCGGCTGGAGACCCGCTGACAAATGCACTTTCCCTTGTTGGGCTCGGTGGCGGGCGGGGACCCCCGGGGGATGAATATCTAACATACTATAATATGGAAAACCAAAAAAAAACAAACCTGGCACCAAAGCGGCACATAGCTGCCGACATTGTTATTGAGAACGATAGTGACTCTGACTGTGAGGAAGCGATGCCTCAGGCGTCGGCCGCCTGACCTCGCTTTCTCATTATCCACAGCAAAGTTAAAGAGAAGCCTGTTTCCAAGCTGCACCCTTTCCTGGTAGGGGAGACCCTCAGGAGCCGTGTTGGCAGGCCTGAGGCCCAGCGCCTCAGGTCTGGTGACTTGCTGGTAGAGTGCCGTAGCCGGGCACACTCCAATGGGCTACTGAGGCTCTCCTCTATCAGAGACACTCCAGTGGACGTCACTCCCCACAAAACGATGAATTCTTCTAGGGGAGTGATTAAAGATCAAGCATTGGCCGAACTGTCTGAAGTCATACACCATCGCTGTCAGATTTGATCTAAATTGTACTTGTAGAACAACAGACAATTTATTTATCAAAGATCAAAAATGAATACATTTTGTCAAAGTTAAAAAGGTCTGCCATAAATCTTTGTTTGCCACATTGTAAGCGCATGTTAAGCGTCGATAACCCCGCAACCACTTGGTATTTTTCTCCAAACAAATGTTAATGGGGAGAGTATTGCTCCTGCTGTGCATCACTTCGGTCACAGACAGAGAGATTACAAAGTTTCAAAAATAACTTGATGCATAATTTTCCGATAATCTGGTTTCTAAATAACATGAATCGTGACTATATATAGTATCTTTCTCCTACAGTAGACTCATGTCTACTATATTTGTTGATAAACCTCTCTAAAATGATGATCATTACATGTACTAGGGAGCATCAGCAGGTTCTGTCCGTGGAGTGGAGCTAGATTCCATGGTCTGTGCCGTCAAGGACTTGCTGCCACACCTGGATGCATGTTTTATAGAGGTAACTAGTTATTATCCCATGTTATTACATACCTCTACTGATTCATTTATGTTATGCTTTTTATTTTATTTTATTATATACTTCTTTTTTTTTTTCTTTTTTGTCTGTTTGGGGGGCTGGGGGTGGGAGGAGCATGCATGTTGTCAGTCATCCATGATGCTTTTTGTAATGCTAGGTAATACTGTATACACAAGTTATTTTCACTGAAAGGTGTATCAACTCTTTCACAGTTATTTTTTACTATTGTCAAATCCCTGGCTCAAGACCAATTTTGACTTCTGTTGAATTGTGGTGCTTAGATTATCAGCCTGCACAGTTCTTCTGGCAGAAGGAACCACGTTTTGGTCCTTATTTACTAGTAAGTCTATTGTCCAAACTTTGGTTTGGTGTTTGAATGTGGGTGTTTTGTTGGTGAGTCCAGAAGTTTTCAAAGGAAAGTTATACAATACAATACAATAATACTTTATTAATCCCTCATGGGGAAATTCCCTGTCTGCCCATACAACACATGGCGTCATTCACTCATTAAAATAATTAAATAACCCATAACTCTCAATTAAAGAGATGAACTGTAACAGACGTATTGCAACACCATTGTAACACTATTGGCATCAGAAACAATTACGGTGGATTTCCCCTGTGCTTCTGGTGTCAGCAATGTTGCAGTGAACTACTGAAAGGGCTAGAACTAAAGAATGTTGACAGACACTATCTACTGATATTACTGTTGAATGAGGGTAACAGTGAAGAGTTGTCACAACAGATGCATGCATCGCCACTGACTCAAACGGGCGCATTCACGCGGTACAACTCAAACACTTTTTCTCTTTTTTCTAGGACCTTTTACTCTTAACAAAACAAATAACGTAAACTTAATAGATTCTTTACACCATACACTTCTCACAACAAGCACATCAACGGCGCATACACATACACAATGTAAAAGCCAGGCAAGGTAATTGTCCTCACAATCCAACCTGTTTCACTGGTGTTATCATTCTGTAACGCTCTGTCATTCCACGTCTAGGCGTGTAGTTTGTCGCGTCTCGCGCTTCTGAGTAGTCCCCCGTGTTTCGTACCGTGGACAACCTCCTGACTCACTCCCGTAGTGCAGTCGCTGTTGACCCGGGAGTCTAGGCACCGGTCGCTCACTCCTCGAGTGGTGAAATGACCTCACGATAGGTCCTGCTGGTGGCAGCCTCTGTTGACGGACGTCTCGGCGTCACATCGCTCCACTCCACACAAGAACTCTGTACACAAAGTCCTGACATCATAACATTTAATAATACATGGTATTTATATGGCGAATTTCTCATATTTATAACTCAATGTGCAAGCAAAAACGACACATGCGCGCACACACACACACATGCACACACACGCACACACACACACACACACACACACACACACACACACACACACACACACACACACAGAGTCTGCAGGTGGGGGGGGGTGTACAGAAAACCGTAGACATTACACAAAAGTCTGTGAGAAAAGGTAAGTTTTTAACTTTGCTTTGAACTGCATAAGGTGGAGGCATTTTTCAGCTCAGTCGGTAAGGAATTCCAAATTAAAGGATTAGTATATCTGTAAGAGCGTTCACCGGCAGATTTGAGATGGTACTTTGGAACTTTGAGAAGTTTCTCTCCCGATGAACGCAGTGAGCGAGAAGGATGGTAAGTGATCAGACGGGAGGAAAGGTATGACGGAAGACTGCCATCAAAGTGGCGGTATGCATGGGTCGCAATCTTAAACTGTATGTGGGATTGGATTGGAAGCCAGTGAAGGTCTTTCAGTATAGGGGTCACATGGTCTCGTTTTCGTCTGCGCTTAACAAGCCTTGCGGCGGCATTTTGAACTCGCTGAAGGCGGCTAATCTGCTCAGATGGAATACTAAAAACCAGAGAATTGCAGTAGTCAAGATGGCTCGTGACTAAAGCATTCACTAACTTTGCAGTGGCAGATCAAAAAGACTGTCAGACAGATGTGATGCGTCTCAGAGAGCATGGAGCACCATGACAGATTTCACCTGCGTGATCCTGCATACTTAAAGTCTTATCGAGCTTGACACCAAGATATTTGACCAAAGACTGAGATGGAATATTGCAAATTGCAACACACACACAACTTGGAGAATATGAGGTACCTTACGTAACCTGGCTGATACAAATAACCCTCACAAGTTCATTCACACACGCGTGCTTCATAACACAAACTACTTTCGCAACACACCATAACTCTGCCCCTACACTAAAACAGACTATAACGTGACACTCTCGCCATACATTATTTCATACATTGAAAAAGATTATACTTGAACCAACTACATACTACCTTCATCAATCATTTAGGTATACACATCTCACATTCCTTAGTTATCCACCTCGGTAAATAACTACATAGGAAAATCACCGGTTATCTCAACTGATTCTAAACCGACTTAACCGAACCATATCAACGCTACATATGAAACATACCTGAAATCTAGGTCTCAAAGTCTTGGGATAGGGGCTAGGGTTATCCCATATACAGCAGTCCTTGTTGACAGCATAGCCCGTATTAACTACTCTCTGCCTCGGTTAGACTGAACTAAAACTCCGTGCAAAACGCTTTCCTTATGATTGCACGTAACCTCGCGTAACCTACATGGGATATTTGTCACAAGGCAAACCACTGACAAGACTGTACCATACAAAAACTCTGTGTGAACTCTATGCATGGGCATAGAGCTTCATCACACTGGCAAATTACACAACTCAATCAGAAAAGAAAACGTGACCAAAACTCATTAATATTCATTAAAAAGAACACTCTAGATCTACAATCTTCCACCAAAATCTGGGTGCATTCTGTAAATGTAGCCAACATGTGTACTACAAAACTTTGACCTCATATTTGAGGTCACTAGAATGATCACGCCACATCCAGAACCTTCCGGGTTAAATCTAGGTCAGACTTGACAACAATATACATACTAAATGTGATTCTGATCTAAAATAACTCAAGTGACCATCAGATCTTTCCTATGATTAACACACACATGCCCTATCAGTTTTTTGTGCCTACAGTCTGAAATGGTCAACTTAGCTGAAATTGTCTTCTCCTGCTGTGTGTGGTGTCGCTGCTCTCATAAGGGGAAAAGTCACTATCCTCGGTGTCTTAGGTGATAGCTGTTCGTGTGCATAGGCTTCAGTACCCACGCTAAACTACAAGCTGCAGATATATCGCTCCTAAACTCGGTGCCCGACTGGATGACATAGAAAACAATAGAATCCGGACATGCTAAGCGCAGTAAACCACATTAACTAATCCTACTGTGCGATACACCAGATGAAAACGAAAGCCTTTGAACAGACCACGACCTAGCCGTGGCATGCAGTATATCGTGAGGACCCAAGATAATATACACGGACAGGGATCAACTAAAACACTGAGAATGCCGAGTTTAGCCGTTTACGCCACCTTGCGGCAGCAGCAGTGAGCTAAGTCGTTCGTTATGAGTGTTCATATACCTACACAGGAAGGGGGGAGGGGGTCAGGAGTTCCAGGCACACCCCCGCCCCCCCCCCTCCCCACACCCAAAATTCTTTAAAATGTTATAACAAAGTCCATTTTTGGGTGTGTGACCACCCCCCACCCACCCCCTCCCCTTTTTGCCCTTTTTTTTTAGTTTCGACACACCTGCCCCCCTTCCCCTCCTCGGTTTGATATTTTGGCAGCAAGTGGTGACAGTCTTTACACACACACACACACACACACACACACACACACACACACACACACACACACACACACACCACACAGCATCCCCTTCTACAAACCCACTCCCCCCCCCCCCCCCCCTGATTTTTCAGCCACAGGTACAAGGTATGGGGTTGGGGAGGCCTTTTGTGTCAGGTTGAAATTCTTATGCAGGCAGTTATCAGTACACTTTTCTGACATCTATCTAAAAACGTATCTTTTTTTTTCACCCTGAGAACTTGTGCTTACATCACTGAGGCATCTCTCACTCACTCTCACAGCCATATGGACCCCACCCGGGTCTGCCCTGGGGGACTTGGGTGGGGTTAGGTATTTTTTAGTTCCCAGGGTCACCCTGGTCAGCCCCACAGGGTGGGTTTTTCTCTCTATTCTGGGGCATGCGTTTCTGTCTACCCTTTGTCCATTCACCTGTATTTGCCTTTTTAAAACTCTCCCTACTGTCTGCACTGCCTGTAGCTCTTGACATTGGATGCGTGTTGCTAAATGGTCTTAGCTTTATTTAGGCCCCATGTGTTAGGTTTATTTAACGTATTTGACTGGCTGGCGACATACATTCAATGTTCTGTTTTGTGTTTTTTTTTCACAAGCAGTGCAGGCACGTCCTGAGAAAGCCTTGTTGCTGTCGGGACGTTAAGCAATGTACAATCAAAAACAGCCATATGGGGTCACGAATGCTTCACACACAAGTGACAGATCTAGGATCCAATTTAGCAGACCAAGTACAAGTGATCGAGTCGGTCTGTGAATACTATGATGGAACATGGAAAAAGCGAAATTTTACTTTCGAGCATACATAGTGATGTCTTGTGATTCGCTCAGGGTTCAGTTTACCATGTGGCCAACCGCAAGCTTTTCACAGTATCCATTCATTTGTGCATTCTAGTCATAAAGGCTTTGGGAACGGAAAAAAATCTCCCATAACAGTGCTTTCAAGGCATCTCCAGTACTGCCAAAATTGGCTGAAATGGAAACATTGATGCTCTTCCATGCCCTGCAAGCATGAACATCGGTTGATTTACAGAACCTTCTTGGAAGTCAGAAGCACATGATCTACAGCGTGTTGACTGGTTGAGAGGCGAATGCACACTAAGTTTGATTGATATTTCACACCAGGAATGGGTAGGTCTATTGATGTTAAGACCTTTCTACACATACTAATCTGGATGGCCCTTTGGAAAGGTGAAGGTCATGAGGTCTACAAATGTGTGAAAAATGCCAATTTTAGTTTTGGATCGATAGCACACATAAGCTGTTTTGTACGTGTTTTGCATTTTCATATCAATCCTAGAAAGGCGTGGTGCTAGCAGTTTTACTGTAGCCATGCTAAAAATGTCTTGATAGATGTTTATGCACCCTCTGGGAACATGAGGATCTATGCCTCTTGGAGATGCACACATATGTGAGAGAAAGAACAAGCAAGCTAAAGAGAGAATTACGTCATATTTAGAGTATGTCTGCATGGTGACAGAGTTGCCTCTTTTACGTCGCCGCCACTGTCTGATTTTCTCCAGATGTCAAGATTTTTTAATGTTTTTAAGCGTGATGGTGTGGAGTGTGTGTGTGTGAGAGTGTGTGTGTGAGAGAGTGTGTGTGTGTGTGTGATTGTGTGAGTGAGTGTGTGAGTGTTTGTGCGCGCATGCTACATTAACCTATTCTTACAGAAACAAGGAAGTACTGGAGTTATTTATGTATCTTGTTTTCTCTTGCACTTGGCATGTTAATTTACTACTTTTCACAAAGACAATCTTTAAATTAGAGACAACAAAAATCAGAAAAATATCTTAAAATCAAAGCTCTTGCAAAAAAAGAATTTTTTTTTTTTAAATAACCAGTTTTCTTCAGTACACACAAATTGCACACATATGCTAAGTTTCCCATCAGAAAGCTTAGCGTCTATACCAAGGGACATTGACTTGACCTTACTTTTTGAAGTAAGCCTTATGAAGGAATGATGTGAAGTCAAGATCTGCCGATACAATCTATAATGTGATACAATACAATTCAAATATGAGACATTAAAACATGGCAAGTGAACAATGTATTACAAAAATGTATAGTGATGAGTAATACAACAAATAACAATAAAATTTGTAACAACTGCGAGCTCTTGTGATTTGTTGTGGATGTTAACAACTAATAGTGCATGTATTACTGATACTGGTGCATTGCTGTCAGTGATGGCACTTACAGCCTGCCAAATATACTATTAATTTTACCTGGGAAAACCAGACTTTATATGAATCAAATCCCCTGTTTTCTGCTGCATATAAACAAGAGCCACCACTGTAACTAAATAATTTGAACATTTGCAATGATGAATTTTGTCCCCTTGGAAAAATTGAGAGTTGGAGTCGGTGGTCAGTTTTCATTGGTAATATTGAAAGTATGTTTGGTGCGTTTCAACTGTAAACTGGTGTATTTTGATGTATTGGTTGTCGGTGTTGACAGCATTCTTGGTTGTAACAAAAGGGAAATTGTGGCATAACGATTGTTGTAACGGTGGTTTCAGAGAGCACTGGAGGAGTTTGGCTTTAACCCGGAAAGAGTGGTCAGCGCTGTATTGGAAGGCAAGCTTATCCCCCTGACTTCGGACATTCCTCTAGACAGGTGAGCTCTCACTGCTGCCAAGGATCCTGTCCAATGTACACTTAAAAGTTCTTCAGTTCTTAGCATACACTGCTGCACTCTTGTCAGATTGTCACAACGCAGGGTTAGTCTTGTTTCTGTTTATTCATACTCGCTTTTTCAGCAATATGCCTCTCGGAGCGTTCTTTTTGTTGTGTCACAGTTCTTCCTGAGTACCTATGTGTATGCATGTGTGTGTGTGTTCTAGGGACACGACGACAGAGAAGGTGGTTGAGCTATCGGTTGTGAATGCCAGACACAACATCTATGATGATGATGAGTTTGACGTATTCCACAGAAACACAATAGACATGAACAGAGTCCACAAGGGCAAAAGGTAAGATACAGTATGCTTATGCTTTGTGTTTTTTTATGAACTGTTCAGCTGGATGTTCTTCAGGGTACTTTACAGTCCTGTTTGAACCTGTTTGAGGTAAGCTAACAAAGAATACAAATACACGTTATTGTCCCAACTCATTGATTCTTTTGCGCATGTCATTTTGGATGTTCTAGGAAACTGAACTAAATTGAAGTCATTGTCGGACATCCAGGTTGCTGACAGTGACTATCCGAGGGAAATGAATTGCAACCAGCTAGTTTGCTGCAATCACAGGTCTAGGGAGCTTTGATAAGTTAATTCAAATGAAAGTGGTTTTTTTATCTTTGCAAAACTGAAGAGATAGGTTCGTGCAAATGTTTGAGACTATTCAGCATTTACATATGCCACTAAATACATCACCACTAAAACTGAAAGTCACATGGAAGAAATTCTGGAACAAACACATGGCTTTTTATTTGAGAGCATTGACATCAATACTCAAACAAAATCATGTATGAGTGGCAGTAGAATGTGCTTGCGCTTCAACAAGATCATTTAATGTAGGTTTGCACAAAAGTAAATGTTACGTTTGTGGTTGTGTTATTCTTTGAGAGCATGTGTGTGCTAATCATAGGAAAGATTCGATATTTATTTGAGTTATTTTGATAAGAATTACGTATACCTTTTTAGGATTCATTTTCTTTTGCATGGAGAATTACGATTGATTTTTTGTTGTGATGCTTAGTTTCGCTACGATGTAATGTTTGACCTACATTAAACTGGAAGGGTCAATTAGCATGGTTGCGCATGTGTATATGTGTGTGTCATTTTCACCTGCGCATTAAGTTATATTATAAATATGAGAAATGCAATATATAAATACCATGTATTATTATTATTTTTAAGTTTTGGTTACGTTTTTATTTTCTGATTGGTTGTTTTGGGAGAATTTGCTGGATTGTTCTGGAAATCTGTAATAGTATAAAAGACCGTATTAGGAAGTATGAGAGACGCAGTGTGTCAAAAGTGTTGATGCACTGTAGAGGTGACAGTGTATCAGTGTTGGTACATTTGTGGATCGATCATGTACAGACCAGATCGCCACTCTCCGCATCATCGTGGAACAGTCTCTGGAGTGGAGCTCCCCGCTGTAACGTACACACTTTGTGGATTATGAGTAAAGCCATTTGACAGCGTGGACCGACAGAGACATCTGTGGAAACTCCTACGACACTACGGTGTGCCCACTAAAGCTGACGTACACGCACTGATCAAGAGCAGCAATGATGGCAATGACAATGTCGCGTGAATCCATCGAAGGGACAGTTCACCAGAGAGCTCCGAGGTCAGAACTGGTGTCAGGCAGGGGTGTCTGCTGTCATCCGTTCCTCTTCCTACTGGCCATAGACTGGAGTCATGAGAGATGACGACAGAGCACAGACGAAGTGGAGAATACAGTGGACACTGTGAGACACAGCTTGAACGACCTCGATTTTGCAGACGACTTGGCATTACTGTCCCACACTCATCAACAAATGCAGGACAAGACCACGAGGCTTGCTGACATCTCGTCCCAAGTGGGCCTCACCATTCACAAACAGAAAACAAAGACAATGAGGCTGAACGCAACCAGGGAAGAACCAGTCTTGCTTGCTGGCACCACCGTTGGAGGAGGTGGAGTCCTTCACCTATCTCGGGAGCATCATAGACAAAAAAGACGGCACTGATGCAGATGTCAGAGCACGAATCGGTAAAGCCAGAGCAGCCTTTCTCCAGTTGAAAATAGTGTGGAGTTCCAGAGAGCTGTCACAACACACCAAAGTCCGGATTTTCAACTCCAATGTAAAAGCAGTTCTCCTATATGGAGCAGAGACTTGGAGATTGACAAAAACCACAGTCAACAGAGTACAGACCTTCATGAACAGTTGCCTTAGAAGAATTTTGAAAATCCACTGGCCAGAGAAGATCAGCAACGTCAGACTCTGGGAGAGAACAGAGCAGATAACAGCAGAGAATGAAATTGGGCGAAGAAGATGGGGATGGATCGGTCACAGTCTGAGAAAGCCAGCTTCCAGTATCACTAGGCAGGCATTGTCATGGAACCCCCAGGGAAAGAGGAAAAGAAGGTAGGCCGAGAAACTCCTGGCGTCGAGACCCTCCAAGCAGACATCCAAGAGACTGGGAACCACCTGGAGTAGAATCGAAGGAGAAGCACAGGAGTTGCTGGAGGTCTCTCGTCGACGGCCTATACCCGGGTAGGGGTGACAGGCGTAAGTAAGTAAGTAAGTACATTTGTGGATGCATAGTGCGGAGATCGCATCACTGCAATAAAATATTGTAGGAACTGTTACTCCAGTCTGGTCTACAACTTTATGTGTGACAAGTTGCAGCTGAGAACCCTATTTGTGTGTGTCTGGTGTGATTGTATAATACTACGACTGCCACGTAACATTTGGCACCTCTGACGGGACTTCATCAGTTGGCTCAGTGGAAAGGGTAGCTGGAGACAACAGCCAGCAGTGAAATGCAGAGATGGCGATATCAGAAATGGAGACATTTCTCAGAATTGAGAAGGAATGCGGGCTGGAGGGAACTCAACTCATGAAGTTTATAAAGGAGAGAAAGGAGAGAGAAGAAAAGAGATGGGAGAGAGACTAAAAGGAGAGACTGAAGAGAGAGAAAAGAAGAAAGAGGAAAAGAGATTGAAGAGAGACAGAGCGTGCGATCAAGAGGCTAAGGAGTGTGCGATCAAGAGGCAGCGAGAAGAGGCAGGGAGACAGCGAGAAGAGGCAGAGAGGCAGCGACAACACAAAATTCAGCTCAAGAGAATGGAGTTAGAGACACAGAGCCAGCTGAAGCAGCAGCCTTAGCCAGCAGAGAGCAAACATCCCATGTGCCAAAACTACCGCCTTGTGCAGAAAATTCAGATAAAATGGGCGCTTACCTGGAGCGGTTCTAGCGCTTCGCAAGATGTAACAACTAAAAGCAAAAGACTTGGGCCATCAAACTGAGCGCACTTCTAACCGGCAAAGCGCTTAAATTTTACACCAGCCTGCCAAGAGAAGAAGCTGAGGATTATGTCAGTTGAGAGTCATCCTGCTGAGGCAGTATGACTTCACAGACGACGATTCCAGAATTGCAAGCCTGAGGAAGGTGAAACGCCCAGCCTATTCATTGAGAGAATCAGGACCTACCTGGAGAAATGGATAGAGCTGGCTGGTTTAAACAAGGAGTACCAGGATCTGTGTGACCTCATCATCAAAGAACAAGTTCTCATGTTCTAAGGACCTGGCTGCCCACCTCAGGGAGCAAAAGGACTGTTACGTGGTGGTCGTAATTGTAGTAGGATGCAATCACACCAGACGCACGCACATAGGGTTCTTGTAAAGAAACTTCACTCAGATAAAACCCGTCACATGTGGCTTAAGGTTGTAGACCACACTGGAGTAACAGTTCCAACAATATTTTATTGCAGCGATGCGATCTCCACACAATGCATTCACAAAGAAGGGGCGCAACTCTGTTCGTCGACCCTTGGCTCGTCACTGTCCCTGCTATTTGTGTTGTTTTTGGGGGGATGCAGAGTGCTATTGTAAATGAAAGTGTGAAGCATTTGTACCACGATGGGAGGACGTTACATATGGACCGTTGTAGCTTTGTGCCTCTTTAGCGATGTGTTGGTCTCGTGACTTAGTTTTGGGCCAGCAAGGACCGACCGTTTCATTCGCCATTTTGCCTTTGTACCAGTACAGTCATGAGTTTTTGCTCGCTTTGCAACACACGGGTGTAAAACATGATTTGAACAAACTTAATCGATCTTTCTGAATGTGGGGGAAAGAAGAAGAAGCCGAAAAAGGGTCGAGAGGCAGAATGAAGGAGAGACTGAAGAGACGGGGTAGTAGACACCCTCTCTCTACCATAACATTATCAAATGTTTACTCCTTGCATCATAAAATGAATGAGTTGACAGCTCTAATGCAGTTTGACAGTGATTTTAGGCGGACTAATTTATTCTGTTTTACCGAAACATGGCTGGCAGAGGATTCTGGGGAAGTGACATTGCCTGGTTTTACAACTGCACTGGCTGACAGAGACAGTGTTAAGATAAAGAAGACCGTGGGGGGGGGGGGGGGGGGGGGGGGGGGGGGTTTGTTTGTCAGTGAAAAGTGGGCTACACAGATGACTGTCCGTGAACGGGTGTGTACACACAACCTTGAACTGCTAACCGTGTTGCTGCGACCATACTACTTGCCACATGAGTTCAGCCAGCTGACAAATATTACTGTTTATGTTCCGGGTCCCAACTTCAAAGCTGCAGATGAGACGATCGCTGACTGTTATTCCAGAGTGGTGTCATGCTATCCTGACCAGCCAGTACTTATTCTTGGTGACTTTAATCCGTGCAATATAACACCACACAACAGTTAGTTAGTTATTTGGGTTTAACGCCGAGCAGGCGACTAAGGCCATCTCACGGCGGCCCACACAACAGTACATTACATGTCCTACAAGACTTAATCGCACTATTGATCTCTGCTTTGGCAACACTGACGATGCGTTCAAGCCGTTGTGTAGGCCCCCACTGGGGCGCTTGGACCATCAACATCATACACTTGTTGCCAATATAAAGACAAAAAATAAGGACGTCCAAGCTTGTAACAAAAACCACTCAGTTGTGGACACAAGACAGCATGGAGGAGCTCCGTGGGTGCTTTGAGGCGACAGAATGAGATATGTTTACTCATAACTGTGATGATCCTAACGAACTTGTTGAGACAGTCACATCTTATGTAAGATTTTGTGAGGACACTGTAATTAAAACCAAGACAGTGAAGGTGTTTTGCCAATAAGAAGCCATGGGTCAGCAAAGAGTTAAAGGTGTATTTGAACCAGAATAAACTTGCACTTTTTACAGGGTAACACTGATGAATTTCGGGAAAACGACATGGATTTTAGAAGGGCTGCTAGGACTCCCAGACTGAACTATAAAAGCAAGATTGAAATGAAATTTATTTCTGGCAATGCTAGAGAGGTCTGGGATGGTCTGAACTGCATGATGGGCAAAAGAAACAAGCAAGGCTTTGCGCTGGGAATCCAGTAGTGAAAACTTTGTTGAAAAATCATGTAAAACTTGGTGAACAATTGTACCTTTGTCAGTTACTGAAGAGGGGGTAGTGAACATTTTTTCTAAGCACACAAAGCACCTGGACCAAATGGGTTAGGTGGAAAAGTATTGAAAACCTGTGCAGGTTAATTGGGAAAGATCTTCACTATCTTTCAGTTCCTGCGTGATCTTCATACTGTCCCCACTGCTTGGAAATCATCAAACATTGTTCCGATTCCTAAAAACCCAATGCTTATGAATTCAACGATTTCTGGCCAGTTGCATTGACTTCTATTCTGTCAGAAGGTATGGAAAAAGTGGTGCGGAAGCATCTGTTAACTGATATCTGGGTAACTGGCCATTTTCCGGCATCTTGGCGCCAGACTGTGGTTGTGCTAATCCCCAAGCCGGGTAAGGATCCTTCTGACCCGGGCAACTACCAGCCAATCGGTTTGACATTGTGTTTATGTAAAACTATGAAACGCCAGGTCAACGCCCGCCTGGTGTGGCTTCTTGAGTCACAGGGTCTCATCACAGACCTCCTGTGCGGTTTCCGGCACTTCCGTAGTACAACTGACCATCTAGTCTGCTTTGAGTCGTTTATCCGAGATGCTTTTGTCAACAAGCAGCATGTCTATGCAATTTTCTTTGATCTTGAGAAGGCATATGACACTACCTGGAAGTATTGTATAATGTCTGACTTGTTGGACATGGGTTTTAAAGGGCACCTGCCCGTTTATATTCACAATTTTTTGTCTAACCGTTCATTCTATGCCCGTGTGGGCTCCACCCATGCCAACTTCTTTGAACAGGAGATGGGTGTCCCGCAGGGCAGCATTCTAGTTCCTGTTTTATTTAGTATTAAAATTAATAACATTGTAAAGGCCGTCAAGGAGGATTCTGAATGCTCTTTGTTGGTGGACGACTTTGCTTTGTGTGCATGAGGTCGAGGACTTGCGTCCCTTGAGAGGCGCTTGCAACTGTGCGTTGATCGCATCCAGGGGTGGGTGTCTCTCAACGGATTCAAGTTCTCGCTCTCCAAGACAGTCTGTGTGCATTTTACTAACCAGGTAACATTTTTTCCAGAACCTAACCTGAGTTTTTGCTGGAGTGCCAATTAAGGTCGCCAAGGAGGCAAAGTTTCTAGGGGTCATCTTTGACAAAAGACTGACCTTCTGCAACCATATTAATTACCTTAGCCCCCACCCGGGTCTGCCCTGGGGGACTTGGGTGGGGTTAGGTATTTTTTAGTTCCCAGGGTCACCCTGGTCAGCCCCACAGGGTGGGTTTTTCTCTCTATTCTGGGGCATGTGTTTCTGTCTACCCTTTGTCCATTCACCTGTATTTGCCTTTTTAAAACTCTCCCTACTGTCTGCACTGCCTGTAGCTCTTGATATTGGATGTGTGTTGCTAAATGGTCTTAGCTTTATTTATGCCCCATGTTGTAGGTTTATTTAATGTATTTGACCGGCTGGCGACATACATTCAATTTTCTGTTTAGTTTTTTTTTCACAAGCAGTGCAGGCACGTCCTGAGAAAGCCTTGTTGCTGTCGGGACGTTAAGCAATGTACAATCAATCAATCAATTACCTTAGAATCTCTTGTCAGAGGGTCCTCGATGTTTTTCATGTCGTTGGTCGTACTGACTGGGGTGCAGACCGCACTGTCTTACTTCGACTGTACCGGGCCCTTGTTCAGTCAAAACTGGATTACGGCTCTGTGGTATATGGCTCGGCTTTCAAGTCTGTTCTACAGTATCTGAACACAATTCACCATCAAGGTCTCTGAATATGTCTGGGGGCCTTTAGGACGTCTGCAGTTCCTAGTCTGTATGCCGAGGCAAAGGAGCCTTCTCTCGAGCTCTGCCGCATCCGCCTCATGCTCAGCTACGTTCTCAAACTGAAGGCCCATCCATAGAATCCTGCCTATGATTGTGTTTTTAAACCGCCATTTGCAGAGATTTACGATACCTATCTGGGAGCTGTCTGTCCACTTTCCTTCTGTGTTTGATCGCATTTGCAGGCGGCCAGAGTGGACCTGGACAAATTTTGGGAATCTCTGCAACATGTCACTCCACCCTGGCTATTACCAGTTCCTGAAATCTTCCTGGACTTGACCGCCCACAAGAAGGACTGTACTCCACCGGCCATATACCAACAGAGCCTCAATGAACTCCTTTCGAGTTTTCCTGGCTATTGTCGTATTTATACGGATGGGTCAAAGTCTGAGGATCGGAGAGTGGCTGCGGCTGCAGTGTCTTCTTGCCATCCTAGATGCCCATTTAAGCTCTGCCTCCCTGACCATTCATCTGTATTTAGTGCAGTACTGCAGGCAATTCTGCTGGCCTATCAGTCTAGGGAAAGGAACTTCCTGATTCTGTCTGACTCTCTTTCTGCCCTGCAGGCCCTTCAGGGTGCGGGAACAGACCACCCCCTGCTGGTGCAGATTAGAGAGCTTTATGCAGACTTGATGAAGGAATATTATGACATCATTTTTATTTGGGTCCCAGGGCACGTGGGCATTGAAGGCAACAGGATCACAGATTCTGCTGCCAACGATGCCCACAGTGACCCTGTCCCTGACTCACGGACTGTTCATAGTGATTTTAAACCTGTGATTAGTGCGTACATAACCTGCGAGACGCAGTCCGAGTGGGACAAAGAGGAAGGGAACAAGCTTCATGAAGCTCTTCCTAAGGTGTCCGACAGTCTACCTTATCGCTGCGGCAGCCGCCATGAGGAGACTGTCCTTACTCTGCTCCACATCGGGCACACATATGTTATGCACTCTTATTTACTAAAACAGGAGGAGCGTCCATGGTGTTTTGCCTGTGACGAGCAGTTTCCTGTTCAACACTTTTTGCTATCTTCTGCCGATCTAATTGGCACGCTATATAAACACTAGTCACTTCACTGCAGACTCTTTGAAGGTTTTGTTTCAGGATGTTCCCCCGGACAAGATCTTCAGTTTCTCGAGAGAATGCAATATTTTTAACAAGATCTGAGCATTCATAGACTATGTGAATTTCACTATTTTGAGCTTTATGAGAGTCTGTAGATGTTTCTTTTATAGACTCGTGCAACATTTTAGCATGACGTATTTTTAAGATCTATTTACATCTTGTCTTAAGACCTTTCTTTTAGTCTTTCTTTTTTTTAGCCAACTGAAAGAAGTTCCGTCGGACATACCAAATGTTACGTGGTGGTTGTAGTCGTAGTATGATGCAATCACACCAGACTCACGCACTTAGGGTTCTTGTAAAGAAACTTCACTCAGCTGCAACCCATCACACGTGGCTTAAGGTTGTAGACCACACTGGAGTAACAGTTCGAACAATATGTTATTGCAGCGATGCGATATCCACACAATGCATTCACAAATGCACCAACACTGATACACTGTCTCTTCTACAAGGCATCAACACTTTTCACACACTGCGTCTCTCATACAATGTACACATACTTCCTAGCACTGTCTTTTATACTATTACAGATTTTCAGAATAATCCAGCAAATTCGCACAACACAACAATCAGAAAAGAAAACGTAACCAAAACTCATTAATATTCATGAAAAAGAATTCACTAGAATGAACTACAAAATGCCACTACCCTTTAAGCGTCATTAATACAATGTTACAAAATGTAGCCGACACTTTGACATCATATGAGGTCACTAGAAAGATCGCGACCCTGCTTGAACCTTTCTGTCTAATGTAGCGAAACTACGCGTCGCAACAAAAATCGATCGCAAGTCTCTGTGCAAAAGAAAATGAATCTGACTAAAAGGTACGTAATTCTTATCAAAAATAACTCCAATGAATGTCGCTTCTTTTCTATGATTAATACACACATGCTGTCAAAGAATAACACAACCACAAACTTAACAAGGACCAGTCCCTGAAGGCCCTAACAGACTTCGCTCAAAGATACCTGGATGCCCACAACATGAAGTTCGGGCCCGGCAAGCCGCAGCATGTGTCTACACTAGCAGTGAAAAATTACTACATCAGAGATACCCCGAAACAGACAGGTATGACAGATGGACAAAACTTTGTATTGTACTCTAGGTGTGATAGGCAGGATGGGTGTGATGTGGTCTGACTTCTTTGCCTTGACAACAAGCCATGCTGCTGAGTTCTGCACCCTCTGCAGCCGATCCAAAAGGTACTGAGGACAGCCACACAGGAGTGCATTGCTGTAATTGAGTCGGGACAAGACAAAGGAGCAGACAAGTGTTTTAGTGGATGTGAGAAGATGCCTGATGGAGCTAATGTGACGCAGTTCAATAAATGCAGATCTACAGGTATTCAAAACGTGTTGTTTTAGTGAGAGACTGCAATCAATGCTGTCGCCCAGATTTCTCACCTGAGCAGAAAAACTAACTTCAGTATCTAGGATTGTGATGGACTGCGGTAAGGAAGAATATATTCTGGTAGAGGGAACTAGCATGGCTTCTGTTTTATCTTCATTCGGTTTTAGTTTGTTGGCTATCATATTCTAACTGGCTATCATATTCTAACTTCAGAAACTGACTGTTGCACACACTGGATGGTGGCATCGACCTGCTAAACATGGCCTGACTTATACAACTGCGTGTCATCAGAGTACGCGTGGTGAGAAATTGGGCGTGCAGCTATGACACCAGACAAGGGCTGCATATACATAATGAAAAGCACAGGCCCGAAGACGACCCTTGGGGTACTCCGAAACACAGAGGGGCTGCGCTGCGACTGAAAAATGACCACAGACAGAAACAGTCCGTGACCAGTTAGACAAATAGGATTTGAACCAATCAAAAACCTGTCCCTGGATACCAAAGACACATTCAGGGCGACAGAACAGGGTGCTATGGTCAATTGTATCAAATGTGCTAGACAGATCCAGCAAAGCTAAAACAGAAACCTGACCATCATCCAGTGCAAGCAATAAGTCATTCATGATTTTCAGTAAAGCTGTTTCTGTGCTGTGACTCACGCAGTAGGCTGATTGCAGGGGATTTAAGAGATTGTTGACGGTGAGATGCTTTAGGGTCTGAGAGAGCACAACTTTCTCAATGACCTTTGATAAAAATGGAAGATTTGATCTGTAGTTCTTAAAGTCATTCTGATCTAAAGATGCTTTCTTCAAAAGCAGCTTGACAACTGCGTTTTTGTACAAGGTGGGTAAAGAACCAGTTTGAAGAGAATGTTTAATGACATGGTTAATGTGGGGAAGAATGACATCAATACAGTCATACAGGAGGGAGGTGGGCATGGGATCTAGTTCACAAGACTTGGGGGGGCAGTTTTCTTCAGAATTACACGCACCTCTTTGTCAGTCACAGGTTCAGTTTTTGAGAATATCTGACCCTCAAAACACCTGTCAGCATATGAAGGGTCAACTTGGCATGGTTGCGCATCAATACCATCACAAATTAACTGCACTTTACTCAAGAAAAAGTCTGAGAAATGACCAGGCAGCTCTGAGACTGGGTGAACACTTGGTATTGGCGTGGACTTACTCTTACCCAACATACAACTCTTTGCTGGTGTTGCAAGCAGCAATTTTAAGGGCAACAAATGAGGTTTTTGCACTGCAAACAAGTTTGTAACAAAATTCCTGGCAGAGCAAAACAGTTGCTTATGTACACTAAGACGAGTTTTATGCCACTGCCTCTCGGCCTGGCGGCAACACTGTTTTGCAGAGCGCAGTTCATTCGTGATGGCACTGTACCATGGGGAAGGTGTTCTCCCAGATACGGTACGCTGAGTAGGTGGGGCGTGCTGGTCGAAAACAGAGTGAAGACAGGCATGTAGCTGCTCCACCTTGAGATCATGAACCTCTGAATGTCTGCAGTGAAGGATAAACGATCAATGGCACGGATGTTACGCACAGTTTTTGTAGCAGAAGGGTGCTAACACATTCAATTCTGAAATGACACATAGATGGTCAGAGGCAGTAACGGGGGGTGAGTTGTGCTCACGATCGACGTCACACAGTAGAAGAGCGGCTCCGCACATTTTTAGCATTTTGCAACATAATTACTTAATTAGTGACTTTAGAACAACGACAGGGTGATTCAGCTCATCATGCCGATCAGTTCGGTAGCTTTTCGTGCCATTTGCGGTACCTTTTACTGGACTTTTCAAAACTTCATGGCACGCAAAGCACAGAGGAAGGCAGCCCTACGTTACCGCACTGTCAGTGTCAGCGGACCGGTGGCAGTCATACTCGTGTTTTTGGTCGGCTTTCTGCTCCGGTGCGGCGATGTCGAAGCGAACCCAGGCCCACCGAAACGACAGACTCTTTTGACATGCCAGGGGAACCAAGACAACCAGTCGTCCGGGGGTGAGACAAACGCAGTGTCTGAGCCGACTATTGTGGATGTGTTTAAAATGTTGAATGTGATGGACAAAAAGATGGACAGTATGAAAGCTACAATGCAGGAGCAGATGGACAAAATTCAGAGTGACTTTACTGCGGTGATGAAAGAAAACAAAGAGTTGAAGGAGAAAGTTACGCAGCTGGAGGATAAGCTGGATGATTTGGAGGGGCGGAGCAGACGCAAGAATCTGATCTTTCACGGAATCCCCCACCCCCAGGGGCGCTCAGAGACTTGGGCGGACTGTGAGAAAGCTGTCAAGTCAATGTTGAAGGACGAGATGGGCATAGAGGAGGAGATCGAGGTGGAGCGTGCCCATCGTCTGAAGGGGGGCAAGGCGCCCCACCCCATCATCGTGTGCTTCAACAAGTACAAAGACAAGGAGCGGATCCTGTTTGAGCGCAGAACGCTGAAGGAGAACAGGTCCCGGGTCTACATCTCTGAGGACTTCACCCCTCGGGTGAGGGACGTGCGCCGCAAGCTGCTACCCTTCCTCAAGGAGGCCAAGCAGGCGGGGAAGAAGGCCTTCCTCCGCTTCGACTCCCTCGTTGTTGAGGGAAAGACCCACGCATACGACGCTGCTACCCAGAGGCCAGTGGAGCGCAGGGGGCAGAAATGAGGGGCAGGCCGGCATGTTGACCCAGCAACCAGGAGAAGACAGCCCGTCCCTCATTCAGACCCCCAGGGCCTTCACCATGTGTCTTCAAAGGACGACTTACCTGCACACACACACACTCAAGTGCCCACACTCAAACCCACACCAACACACTGTGATGATGAAAGTGGTAGTGGTGAAAGTGGTAGCTCTGTGTTTCACATCATGGCATGGAATATCCAAGGTCTTGTAAATAAGCTGAAAAGTGTTTCTTTTAGGCAGTTCTGTGAAAAGTGTCAAATTTTTGCATTTTCAGAGATCTGGTCATGTAAGCAAAATGTTATAGAGGATACCTTTCCAGAGTATCAGGTGTTTTTTTCACCACGTACACAAAAGTTGAAAGGGGGTGTGGCCGTGTGTGTACATAAATCTATAGCCTGTCATGTGTTGCGTTTAATGCAGGCAGCTGAGGATATTGTGTTTCTAAAGATCGGTAAGTCTGTTTTGAACTCTGCATCTGATGTTCTGGCAGCATTTGTGTATGTGGCTCCAGAGCGTTCTGTTGTATATGGTGAAGATAACGTTGATGGTTTTGAAGTGTTAGAAAACTACATGGCTCAAGTGTTACGTGCTCATCCTGAGCTGCCTTGGCTATTATGTGGCGATTTTAACGCCCGCACCGCCGGTCTGTCTGATACTGATTTTATTGATGATAATACACACGTGCAGCCTTTACAGGAATTAACAGATCTGCTAGAGGATGTACCACAAAGCCCACGGAGGTCAAAAGATATTGGCGTAAACAGTTTTGGTCGGAAACTGATAGAACTATGTCAAGAGTACTGTTTGTTTATTGTCAATGGCAGAACGAAAGGTGACAGTGAGGGAGAAATTACGTGTGTGGCCAACAGAGGCAAAAGTGTGGTGGACTACTGTATTTGCTCTCAATCCGTGTTTGACCTAGTGACCGATATGTTTGTTGCAGACAGGTGCGAGTCAGACCATTTCCCCATTGTAACCACGTTTACTTCTATTCAGTCTGTTTATTCATGTGACGATGATGATTTAAATGATGATATAATACTAGAGGAAGGGGTTAAATTTGTTTGGAAAGAAAACTACGCTGAGTCCTTTTGGGCATACATTGAAGATAATCAGGAGACTCAATTTCAACACTTTTCGTCAGCGCTTGACTCGAGTGTAGAAGAAGGGTCGGCCTGTTTTGTAGCATTCATTCAGAAGGCGGCTGACAAAATGAGGTCAGGTAAGAAGGTAGGTGGTGAATCCCGTGCACAGCCGCCGTGGTGGGACTCGGACTGCGAGTTAGCAAAACAAAACAAGTACATACAGTTGAAGCAGTTCAGACACACAAACACACATGACGACTTAGGGAAGTATCTTGACATGAAGAAAGAATTTAAGAAGTTGTGTAAAACAAAACAAGTAGAGTACAACGCACGGGTTTTGAATGAGCTCAACGATGCATGTAACGATGCAAATTCAAGAACATTTTGGCAAAAAATAAAGTCTCTGACTGGCGTTAAGAAGTTGTGTTCTGATGTTATTTCACCACGCGTGTGGTATGATTATTTTCGTAATTTGCTAAATGTGGATCAGAATGTTGATTCAGGTTTCAGCAGACAGGCCGAGGATGTTTTGAATGACCATATATTATCTGATGATTGTGATGGTTGTCACAATGCAAAATTTGACGAGGAAATCACGCAGGATGAAATTCGCAGTGCTATTAATAGCATGAAGAAAGGGAAAGCATCAGGCCCTGATGGCTTGCCCACTGACCTTTTTCATCATGCAGGTGAGATCCTTGTGAAATTTCTGCATCCTTTGTTCAATCGTGTGTTTCAAAGTGCGGAATACCCTGAAAGCTGGACCATGGCTGTGATATTTCCACTACACAAAAAGGGTAACCCTAGAAATGTTGACAACTACAGAGGAATTTCTCTTTTGAACGTTATCAGTAAGTTGTACAGTTTTGTCATTAACAACAGGTTGATTCGTTTTTGTGAAGAGAATGATTGTATTCCTGAGGCTCAAGCTGGCTTCCGTAAAGGGTACAGTACTATAGACAACATTTTTTGTTTACAGGCACTAGTGCAAAAGTATCTTAGCAAGCAGGGTGGCCGTTTTTACACCATGTACGTAGACTTTTCTAAAGCTTACGACAGTGTGCACAGGACAAAACTGTTGTATCTCTTGTTACGTAAAGGAGTTCATGGTAAGTTGCTTCAGACACTGGAGAGTATGTACAAACATGTAAAAGCTGCTGTAAGGGTTGGAACCAATTTTAAGTTACCGACTACTTTGATTGCATGTCAGGGGTGCGACAAGGTTGTGTGTTGAGCCCACTGCTGTTTTCTATCTTTCTTTCAGAATTTGAGACAGAAATATCATCGTGCGGTGCACGTGGCATTGATATTTTTGCGGACCCACTGGGTATTTTCCTTCTTATGTATGCTGATGATATAGCCATTGTCTCTGACTCTGTAGCAGATCTCCAAAAGAAAATTAATTGTTTAGAAAAATACTGTAAAAAATGGGGTCTCACTGTGAACATGGACAAGACAAAAGTGGTAGTCTTCAAAAATGGAGGTTTTGTGAAAAATTGTGAAAAATGGTTTTATGCTGACAAGCAGATTCAAGTCGAGTCCAGTTATACTTACCTTGGTGTGATATTTTCCTCTACTCTGAACTGGGCTAGATGTGTAGAAAACTTAGCTGGAAAAGCCAGGAGAGCAGTTGCAGGCATCAAAAGACTCTACTTCAAATTACAAAACTTGCCAGCTGACACTGTTTTTCACATTTTTGATGTCAAGATTAAGCCCATTGTGCTATATGGGTCAGAGGTTTGGGGTTTCCAGAGGCATGATGTAATTGAGCAGGTTCATATAAAGGTTTGTAAAATGGTCCTTGGTGTTGGAAGAGATGTAAAAAACAATATTGCGCTGGGTGAGTGTGGAAGATTTCCTATGTATATTGATGCCTATGTTCGAATGATGAAGTATTGGTGCAGACTTCTTACCATGTCAGAAAACAGATACCCAAGACAGTGTTACACGATGTTATGTATGCATGATGCCTCAGGTAGATCGAACTGGGCTACGCAAATAAAGACTCTGTTGTGTATGCACGGGTTTGGGTATGTGTGGGAAATGCAGTCAGTTGGAAACACTCCTCTGTTCATTCAGATATTCAAAGATCGGCTGATGGATTGTTTCCGACAGGACTGGCATGCATCCCTTACATCAAACACAGAATACTGCCATTACCACCCAGAAATACTTAGAGCAAGTTACATAGGGCAGCTGACTTCTTGTGAACTCAGGCGGGCAATTTGTTTACTTAGATGTAACCGTTTACCTTTAAACGGAGTATCCAGATTTGGAAAACCCGTCACTAATCCAGAATGTAATTCATGTGATTGGCATAAGGCTGAAGATTTGTGTCATTTTCTTTTCGAGTGTCCAAAATATTCCCCTTTACGTAAAAAGTACATTCCACTGTTTTACTACAGATTCCCATCCGATCTCAAAGTTCAGCTGCTGTGTGGAAACCTACATGATAAACTGGTCTTTAAAGTTGCTATGTATATTTCAGGGTGCCTTAAATTAAGGAATTAGAGGGATTTGCTTTGAACTTTTGTTGTTTTTGTTTATTTATGTGCGCTGATGTAATGCTATGTGATTGTGTTCTTTACAACCACCTTCCTGTATTTTCTGGTTGTAAATTGTATTTTGTGTTCATATGGGCCTGATGGCCTGCAAAAACTGAAATAAATTTATTATTATTATTATTATTATTATTATTATAGAGGCAGTAACGTCAGTCACCAGGATGACCCAATCTAGTATGTGACCATGCCTATGGGTCGGCACATTCACAGCTTGAGACATGTTGAACATGTGCAAAATGTCCAAAAGGTTGGCTGTGTAAGTGTGGTCGGGATGATCATAATGAAAGTTGAGATCGCCCGGTATGAGCACATCGCCCTTGCATGAGTTGCATATGTCCAACAAGTCTGAAAACTGTTTAATAAACATACTGTCAGTCAGTTTATTCTTTCTATTTGGAGGAGGGTGATATAAACAAAACATATTGATGGGTTTGCATGGGAGGCCGGGCTTCACTTTGACAAGTTCAAAAGATGAATGTTCAAACTGAAAAGACGACACGTTCGTCAGATAGGGTCCGAGAGAGTCTCTGTAGATAACAACTATACCACCTCCACGAGAAGAGCTGCGGGGGAAAGACTTGGCATGATATCTCAGGCAAGTTCCAGACACTTGGCTTCTTCATCACCGGACGGTCTAAGCCAAGTCTCGGTGAGCAGCATTATGTCAGCGTTATTAAATTCATTGATCTCACAGTGTTTCTCCTGAGTTCCCAATGAACGTGCATTGAACAGTGCCACAGAGTGAGTGTCCGCTTCTGTGTCGTGGGGCTAATGATGCCATGATGTGAAGCTTGAAGTGACGTCATTTCACTGATTGTGCTATTCTTCTTCTTCAGAATAGCTATGCTACGCCAGACCATAGAGCTTACGAATGGCGGGAATCGCCGTGTGCTCGTCTTTATTTATGTGTGCCAGTGTGTGTTAATCAGAGAGTGGGTTAGAGTAGTAGATGGATTCCTGTCGCTACACCAGCCCACAGAGAGTACTAATGGTGGAAAGCGTTGCATGTCTATCTTTATTTGTGTGCACCGACGTGTGTGTTGATCAGAGGTTGGCTTAGGGAGGAGGGAAATGGATCAGCATTATAAGCCTAAAAATGTGAACAACTCTGAATATTCCTAAAAGATAAACGCATCTGAGCTCCAAACAATACGGTAGACTTTGGGATGAAATCCTCATCTTGTTCTGAGATACTGTTCACAATTTCAAACCCAAACTGCTACAGAGATACCTGATGGTAAGACCTATCTGTGCATACTAATTGGATGACCCCTTGGAAAGGTCAACGGTCACAAGAGCTCAAAAAATAGGGAAAAATGTTTTTTCTTGTTTCTCAAATGCACAACTTTAAACCCAAACTTGGTAGAAAGATACCTGATGGTAAGACCTATCTATGCATACTAATTTGGATGACTCCTCAGAAAGGTCAAGGGTCACAAGAGGTCGACAAATGTGTGTAAAATGCCAATTTTTGATAGACTTGCAGTTTTTATCGACTTTTTAAACAAGTTTTCAATCAGATTTGGCTCAAAGGTAGCTGATAAGACCTTCATATGTATACTATTACTAATTTAGTTTACCCATCACAAAGGTCAAGGGTTATGGGATGATCCTAAAATAGTTGTAAAAAAAAGCCATATTTTGACCCCCCCCCCCCCCCCCAAAAAAAAAAGTTGTTCTTAAATACTATTTTCAACTTTAAACCTAAACTTGGTACAGAGATACCTGATGGTAGACCTTTCTATGCATGCATGCTAAATGTCAAGGGTCACAAGAAGTCTGTAAATGTGTGAAAAAAAATGTGATTTGTTTCTTCAAAAACATTACCGATGACCTGACTACCTGGAGTGTCCACTCCTTGCTCAATTCTAGCCTAAGAACCCATTGTGTAAACACAACCCGGGAGGCACTTGGGGAACCCCCAGAGGGACCGAGAGTTGTCTCCCGCTCCTACCCACCAGCCCTATTCACCTGTGAACTCCAGTCACACTTCTTAGGCTCACGCGTTTAGACGTGTTTTCTCTAGCCTCTGGACTTAGATGTTTTTTCGACCGGTTCGGTCTGCCTTCTTTCTACGTCTTCGCTGGCCTCTACGGCGGTTTTTGACGACTACAGCTTCGTTCGTGTTCAAGGGTTCCCTCTCTCTGGCTTCGCCGGTCGGGCAGTGGGGGTCATGGAACGTTCTCCATCTCGTACCGCTCCGACTGAGAGGTAAGGTAGTTAGAGGAGCCTCGGCTGGTTGCCCGGGCGGGGCACAGGCACGAGCAGCTTGCTTCTGCATCACTTCTCCCTCGCTTTGGGGTTATTTATGGGCTCCGTTTTGGTTGCCTGGTTGGCTGAGGAATGTTTTCGCGCTGGCGTTTGGCGGGCTTTTCGCTCCATTGCCAGCTGCGAGCAGTGAGTTTCGTTACCGTACCTAGGCCATACCTAACTTACTTAGGCTTATGGTTTAGACGCTCTGCGTTATGACGAAGGCTTGGATGCTCACTTGTTCCGGCAGGGTTTGTTTCCCTTCGCCGTGGTTTTAACTGGTATGTTTGCATGAAGCTGTTGGCAGGGTGTGAGCCATAAGTTTGGTTAACTTGGATGCCTAACACCAGTGTAACTTGGGGACCTAGAGCTTAACGGGGGTATTTGTGGACACTCGCCGAGTGCCTTCGTGTTTTGTGTGTTGCAGTGGCCTACTGATGACATGCACACAATGCGGAGGCTTCCAGTGGCCGTCGGATAACCATGCAGTCTGTCTCCTGTGCGCTGGGTGTGCTTCCGACCACACTTGTGACGTCTGTGCTACCTGGCTGGAGCTGCGATGGTCTAATCTCTGGAACTTTTATAGGAGGGAGCCTCCTACCCTCTCGGGTACTTTGAAGATTGCCGAGACGCCTTCCGCTGTGCCCCCGGCACCGGACGTGCGAGACCAACTTGATCCGACACAGAAGGCGCCACTGAGTAATCGACGGATTAGTGCACAGAGTGGGAGTTCGACTGTCAAGACCGCCTCCGTTAGAGAGCGTGCCCGGACACAGCTGGTGGAAAAAACCCGCCTCTCCCAAGAGCCTGGTTTGGTGAGACGCTCTTAGCGTCCCTCCTCCACCTTCGTTCCCCACTCGTCTCTGAGGAAGCTGCCGGGATCCCGCTGGGGGTCCCCTTGCCGGCAAGAAACCCGCCTCTCCCAAGAGCCTGGTTCACAGAGACATACACGCACTCGTCCAGAGCCTCCTGTTGGTGAAGATCGTAGACACAGGGATTCTACTCGACGTTATCGCTCTCCCTTACAAGATCATAGGAGGACCTTCTCCACTCATCGTTCGTCGGATCAGGACTCCCCTCGATACAGACGGATTTCGCCTTCTTCATGTTCCCCTTCTCGTTTGGACTCCCGTTCGTCCCGTTCCTCTTCCCATCGACCGGCCACTTCCCCTTTGCCTCGTCCTCACCGTTCCGTTCCTCCTCGTCGCAGCCGTTCTCCTCGTCGGGACCCGCCTTCGGCACGCAGGAGACCCTCACCGCGTCGTTCAGTCTTTCACTCTCCCCTGCGGAGGGAGTCTTCGTCCGCTGCGGTGCTCCGGCAGCGGGGTTCCCTTCCTCGGAGCCCTCGGCGCCCTCTTCGGTCGCCGGTTTCCAGACAGCAGGACTTCGACACCCTGAGTTTGACGGCGGAGGACTCTTCGGACTGGTTACTCGGATGTCTCAGCCGTTCTCCATCTCCCTCTTCTTCGGCTTCCAGTGCTTCGGCCTCCGTCAGACCTGTTTCTTCTACGCGGATGGACACTCGGCTGGCGCTGGACGGGGCATCCAAGCTCATCGCCGCCTCCCTGCCTGTGGAAGTTTGCCCGGCTTCGCCACCTGTGAAGAGGAAGATTTCCGCCTTTGTGGACGCGGATAGGACCATCAAGAGGTTCAAGTCCCTCCCGCAGCCGGCTAGTTTTTTGGATCTGCGGGACGCCTTCTCGTCTCACCTGCTTTCGGAGACTCGGAACTCGGACTTCTTCGCGGACGGGAGGTGGCCTCCCGCTCTTGACATCGCTTTTCGACAGGATTGGTACGCCGGCCATTCGCAATCGTTTCTCTGCCCGCTTCTACCCGTGGATCCTGCCGCTCTGATGCAAGCTGGAGGTGTTTCTCTGCTGAAACAATCCTTCCCGCGGGGACTGGATAGGACGGCGTCACTGGTTCGGAACACGCTTGCCTGCTCCGGGTTCTTGGACTTACTGACACAGGCATTCATTCGACGTCTCGAGGAAGCCTGGCAGCCTTCTCTGTCTCCCCTCCTGGGAGACCTACTAGTCATGGCTGAGGCTGGGAACCGCGCAGCTTATCACTCTTCTGTTAACGCGATGGCGGCCGCGTCTAACTGCGACCTTATGCGACGAGACGCTGTCCTACAGGCTTGCAGTGGAATGCCGACCGACCTGAGTACTCAGCTACGTCGGGCCCCCCTGGGAGGGTCTCTGCTCTTCGGGGATACTTGGCAGGCGGTGAAGGACTCCAACTCCGACCGTTGGCCTCGCAAGGCGGTCAAGCAACGCTTTCCTCCCGCCCGCACGGCCCTGGGTCGCTCCTTGCGGGCTCGTAAACCTGTCATCTCGGACCCGTCTGCCCCGCCACGAGCTGTGCTGCGCCGTCGCCCGTCCTTCCGTCGCCCTGGCCCAGCTAACGCCCCTACCGCCGCCTGGCCCCGTCCCTCCCGTCGCCCTGGGCGCGGGCGGGCCACCTGACCTGTCCCTGGTTCCGCCTCCGCCGACCGTCTTCGGGGCTCCAGTCGGCGGAAGGCTAGCAAGATTCAGCAAGGAGTGGCTCTTGCTGTTTCGAGACGAGCCCTGGGTTTTGGACGTAGTGACCAGAGGATTGCGGATCTCTTTCCGCTCCCCTCCTCCTTTGCGCTCCGTTCCACTTTGGACAGAGGTACCTTCCGACGACCTCAAGGCCGCCGCTCTGCGTGGAGAAGTCGCGGCTCTCCTGTTGAAGCAGGCCACAGAGATAGTGCAGCGTCCGGACTCGCCCGCCTTTTACAGCCGACTGTTTGTGGTACCCAAACCCGGCGGCAAGTGGCGGCCAGTCATAGACCTGTCGGCGCTGAATGCCTTCATCGCGGCCCCTTCCTTTTGGATGGAGACGACAAGGGCTCTTCGTGCGGCGGTTCAACCCATGGACTACGCGGTCAGTTTAGATCTGTCCGTCGCCTACCTACATGTTCCCATGCACTCGACTGCCAGGAAGTACCTGCGCTTTGCGTTCAAAGGAGTGATTTACCAGTTTTGCGCCCTTCCGTTCGGTCTCAACCTCAGCCCTTGGACCTTCACCCGCATCATGGATGCTGTAGTGGCCAAGGCAAGGCAGTCGTCATCCAGCCCGACGTCAAATTATCTCGACGACCTACTCTTGAGGAATCAGGTGGAGACCGCGCTCGCGGCAGACAAGGACGCCCTTTTGCGGTTGCTTTACCGGTTGGGATTCCTGGTCAACACGGGAAAGTCGGATTTCACTCCTGCACGCCACTTCATCCACCTAGGCATGGAATTTGTCACGGACCGCAACAGGGTACACTTGCCAGAGACACGGATTGTGAAGTTATCCTCGCTCGCCGCGTTGGTAGATCAGCAGCAGGCAGCCCCCGCCAGGGTCTGGCTTCAGCTTCTTGGCCTGATCAACGCAGCAGCGGATCTTATCCCTCTCGGGCGTCTCTACTCCCGACCGCTACAACTTCATCTCCTACTGCTCTGGCATCCCGCCTCGGGCGACTTGACCACCATGGTCCCCGTGTCCCCGCTGGTACGCTCCCATCTCTTACGGTGGACTGACAGGGCGTGGTTGGCACTGGGAGTCACCATTTCTTCTCCATCCCCTCACCTCTCCCTGTGTGTCGACGCGAGTCGTGCTGGTTGGGGAGCCCACCTGCTTCCACAGTTCGCCACGACGTCCGGCCTCTGGCCCCCGGAGCTCGCGGACAAGCACAGCAACTGGTTGGAACTACAAGCGGTGTGGCAGGCCATCATCGTTTGGGAAGAGCAACTCAGACACCAGCATCTTCTCATCCTTTCGGACAACTCGACGGTGGTAGCGTATATACAGAAGCAGGGAGGAACTCATTCACCCGATCTATGCATGCTACTGTTTCGGTTGATGCGATGGTGCGAGGACCGCGAACTGACACTCAGCGCTCGCCACATTCCCGGTCGCCTGAATGTTTTGGCGGACTCCCTATCTCGTCGAGGACAGCTTATTCACACAGAATGGACTCTACGCCAGGACATTTTCCGGATGATTTGCTCTCACTGGGAGACCCCGATGGTGGACCTATTCGCCACGAGGTGGAATCACCAGCTTCCCCTCTTCGTCTCCCCAGAACCAGATCCCCTGGCTTGGGCGGTCGACGCCTTATCCATTCCTCGGGACGGACTCATCGCGTACGCCTTTCCCCCCGACAGTCCTCATTCCCAAAGTCCTCCTAAAGCTGCGAGGAACCAATGCGATCCTGCTCCTGGTCGCCCCGTTCGCTTGGACTCGTTCCTGGTCCACCGACCTGATCAGCCTCGCCACTCACCCTCCTCTACTGCTCCCCACGCCCCGCACTATGCTCAAGCAACCACATCAGGCGCTGTTCCACCCTTGCCCGGAACGCCTGCTGCTACACGCCTGGAGGTTGTGCGGCAAGCCCTCTCCGCTAGAGGCTTCTCGGGTGCTGCAGTGGAAGCTATCGCTACAGCCCGCAAGCCCTCGACTAGACATATCTATGAGGGAAAATGGAGGGTACTCTGTGCCTGGTGACCGTCGTCTCTCCCCCACCGAGCTGACAAACCCCCAACTTGCGGACTTCTTCCTCTGGCTCTTCAGAGACCAAGGACTGGCCCCTATTACTATTAGAGGATATCTCTCGATGATTGCCGATACCTACCGGCATCTCGGCCGCGCGGACCCCGGCGCATGTAAGGACCTAGCGGACCTTATGACGCACTTCGGCCTACAAAGACCTGCCTCTCGCTCGCTACTTCCCCACTGGGATTTACCATGGGTTCTTACCTGGCTGAACTCGCCACGTTTCGAACCACTACCTCTGGCCAGACTTGCTGATGTGACGCGAAAGACCTGCTTCCTGCTGGCCCTCGCCACCGCGGCACGAGTAAGCGAGCTACACACGCTCTCAGCCCGGCCTACATGCCTGCAATTTCGAGCGGATCGTTCCGTCCAACTTGTGACCGACCCTGCCTTCATTGCCAAGACTAGGTCTCCACTGACGGCACCACAGGTTATCACCTTACGACCGTTACGCGGGAACAACTTCCCCAAAGAGACCAGGCAACAAGATCCTGTACGAGCCCTTAGAGTGTACTTGCGCCGTACCAGAGCCGTCCGGAGGGGACGCTCACGCCTCTTCCTACCATTAAAACCCGGAAGAAACGACATTACAGCACAGACTATCTCTTCCTGGCTACGCTGGGTGATTCGCTCAGCCTATGTCGATCTCTCCCCACAGGGAGCGAAGAGCTTAAAGATTCGGGCACACGAAGTACGGGCCATGGCCACAAGCGTCGCTTTCGACAGGAACTGCGCTGTCAAGGACATCGTGGCTGCGGTGGGCTGGCGATCAGAATCTACATTCGCCCGCTTCTATCTACGGGATCTGGCAGGGCAGCGAGACAACCTCGCCTTGGTGGGGGACGTCACGGCGGCACAACACTCCCTCCCGGCGCCCCAGGCGCCGTAGGTACGCACCTAGTAGGGAGTGCAGAGTGTCGGAGGAGAGGAGGGGGCCATGAGCCTAGAGAAAACCTTCTGGGGGTGCGGCACCCTCCTCCTGTTCGGCATTCTCCAGGTAGTCATGTCATCGGTAATGTTTTTGAAGAAACAAATTCATTTTTCTTTAAAAGGTATTTTTTCGAAAAATACTTACCGATGACATGACTAGAAGGACCCTCCCACCTGCCCCGCTTGCCGCTGGTGAGCCTAATTTCGTGACTGGAGTTCACAGGTGAATAGGGCTGGTGGGTAGGAGCGGGAGACAACTCTCGGTCCCTCTGGGGGTTCCCCGAGTGCCTCCTGGGTTGTGTTTACACAACGGGTTCTTAGGCTAGAATTGAGCAAGGAGTGGACACTCCAGGTAGTCATGTCATCGGTAAGTATTTTTCGAAAAAATACCTTTTAAAGAAAAATGAATTTTTGGGTTAGAATTGTAGTTTTTATCAAAGTTTTTGCAAACTTTTCAATTCAATTTGGCGTGAAGTTTACTGATAGCCAGACATTTTTATGCATACTAATTTAGTCAACTCATCGCAAAGGTCAAAGATCACGGGGTTTTGACATGTGTGAAAAATGCTTAAATTTTGAGAAAAGATGGATTTCGCTGTGCTACACGGACTTCCAGCTCTCGCTGATTTCGTCGGGGGGGGGAGGGAGGGGGGGGGGGTTTGTTCTGCCTGTTTGTCGCCGATGTCCGCGCATTGCTTTTGATCAACCTGTCATCATGTTCGTCCGCGCCGTGGGAGGCTGGGTCGCTTGGTGGGGGGGAGAGCTGTTGTTCCCTTCTTTGTTCTTTGGTGGTGTCTGGCTCCTGCTTCCTCCTTTGTGGTCACAGTCCAAGGCCCGGTTTTTAGGCCCACACCCTACTTCCCTTTACTGTTTGAGGGGGGTTGATTTTTACTAACCCCCCTATAAGTGTTTCTGTGTTTCTCTGGAGGGGGTGTTTTACCCTCCATTCTCCAGGGAGTGCATGGACGAAGGATGCCAAACCTCCCTGGGTACCCTATTTATTTTGATCTGTGGTGACCGTACGCAGGCGAGCGGGGAGTCACGCAGTGTCGGAGTGCCATCTAGGGTACCTCGCCCCCCCCCCCCCCACCCTAGGTTTGTCTAACCCCCCTATCCCGCAGAGTGGACCTCAGAGATGCATCAGGTCCTCTTATATAACCCATGTCTCATTAGGGATGTAGATGATCGTCTTGTTCTATACCTGCGTATTTCTCTGTGGGCTGGCGAATGGGTGCCTGATAGGCGGGGGCAGGGGATCTAACTGTTCTGTCCAGCGCTGAGTAATTCCCCTTGGTTTGTTATACAATTCTGCCAGCGCCAGCCTCACCTATCTGGTTTGTGAGTATCTCAGTATAACTCGAGGCAAATTTGTATCGTTACATTGTTGTTCATGTTCTGTGCATCTACTGTGGGAATTCAGGGTATTTACCCGACCACATATAGTAATGCACCTTCGTGTTTGTGTATGTATGTTTCTCCTGCCTACTTCCTAAGTTCCGGAGAAAGACATGGGTTATATAAGAGACCTGATGCATCCTTTTTAGGGATGTAGATGATCGTCTTGTTCTATACCTGCGTATTTCTCTGTGGGCTGGCGAATGGGTGCCTGATAGGCGGGGGCAGGGGATCTAACTGTTCTGTCCAGCGCTGAGTAATTCCCCTTGGTTTGTTATACAATTCTGCCAGTGCCAGCCTCACCTATCTGGTTTGTGAGTATCTCAGTATAACTCGAGGCAAATTTGTATCGTTACATTGTTGTTAATGTTCTGTGCATCTACTGTGGGAATTCAGGGTATTTACCCGACCACATATAGTAATGCACCTTCGTGTTTGTGTATGTATGTTTCTCCTGCCTACTTCCTAAGTTCCGGAGAAAGACATGGGTTATATAAGAGACCTGATGCATCCTTTTTAGGGATGTAGATGATCGTCTTGTTCTATACCTGCGTATTTCTCTGTGGGCTGGCGAATGGGTGCCTGATAGGCGGGGGCAGGGGATCTAACTGTTCTGTCCAGCGCTGAGTAATTCCCCTTGGTTTGTTATACAATTCTGCCAGCGCCAGCCTCACCTATCTGGTTTGTGAGTATCTCAGTATAACTCGAGGCAAATTTGTATCGTTACATTGTTGTTCATGTTCTGTGCATCTACTGTGGGAATTCAGGGTATTTACCCGACCACATATAGTAATGCACCTTCGTGTTTGTGTATGTATGTTTCTCCTGCCTACTTCCTAAGTTCCGGAGAAAGACATGGGTTATATAAGAGACCTGATGCATCCTTTTTAGGGATGTAGATGATCGTCTTGTTCTATACCTGCGTATTTCTCTGTGGGCTGGCGAATGGGTGCCTGATATCTAACTGTTCTGTCCAGCGCTGAGTAATTCCCCTTGGTTTGTTATAGAGTTCTTCTCTGCATTTTACACACTTGGCAGTCACCTTTTGGGTCTGGATTGTCCTCTAATTAGACATCCGGAACATGATTATGACAACAGAATGACGATTTTTCACCCCAAAAATATACTGGACGGTGCCTTTTGAATGTTTTCATTTTTTGTTTCTTAAGCTATATATGTACTCTTTTACAAATGTTTGTGAGACTATTTTTTAGCAGTTTCCTGCTGTCTTCTCATATCATATTGTATCATTATAGACAAAATACAGATATATTGTTTCATATTGTATCATGTATATACCACTGTCAGAGTATACTTGTGGTGGCTCTGTTGAGTCGATCCAACTGTCAAACTGGCTTGACATGAAACAGTCATACAACAGTGCAATAATAGCATGGCTGCTGCTGATTTATGAGCCTTGACTTACACATGCACATACACAAAAATAAACTGAGTGTGGAGTCCCAAATACATGGGCTGATGTGGTTGGCTTCATGTTTGGTTGTCGCTGATGTTACTGGATGACACTGGAGCATGCACGTTTTACCAGTCTGGTTTTACCATGTGAAACCACAAAACATGTTGATCATCACTTCACTAGAATATTTGTGATTGTGATCAGGGTTGAAGGCACAGCACTGGATGACAAGGGCAGCATCACCGAGCTGAAGCCTCTGTATGATGCGTATGGAAGCATGGACGTGCCCAGTATGTATGACAAACAGATGTATGATGACGAATATGATGATACCTATGACACCAACAACATTGGAGCTGACGATGCGGATTCTGCTGATGAACTCACACAGCGCAGGTAAGGCTGACTCGCATACATCATAGGTACTGACATTCTTCCCTATTCACTGCCTTTAAATCTGTGATTAAGACCCACCTGTCAATACTCCAATATAGCTTAGTGTTTCGTGATTATGTGCCTGTGTGTATTGCAGAATCCTTTGTTTCTCTGGCTTTATTACCCCTCCACCCCCACCGTTTATGTGTAAAGTGCTTAGAGCTTACTTTAGGATAAGCGCTATTTAAGTAGTCAATATGATATTATATGGACGTCAACAAGTCAAGAAGCAATATGACAGATTAAAACTGGATTCCCAATAATTTTGTGCCTGAAATACCGCACCGGACACCCAAAGTGATGGAGGAAACGTTATTTCCACATGCAGTGAAAAAGGACAGGGACTTTCTTTTTACCCCCAAAAAGTTCAGAGATATATGTTGGTATGAACACGATAAAATTGTCCACTGATCTCACTGCTGGTCATGAAGCCTGCCTCCTCAAGCTAATGTACTCTGGATCCTGCAATTTGCAGATCAGCCAAGTGGTTCTTAAGGAATTAAACATGAAAGGCCGTAAGGCTCGCGTGCATGGAATGAAATTTTGGAAATGCTTCCTTCAAGATGTATCTCGGAGCGCTTTTCACATTTTTAGATTGGATTACTCATTAAAAAGAAAAATTGCCATTCATACAAAGTTTGTTGACCCGTTTTTGAGTCTGTAATTGGTGTGATATTCATTTGAAATTTTGAATACAGCTAGCTTCGCGAAAGATATTGGATGACTTCATTAACCAGCTTTGTATCTATTCAATGTTTTTGTAAAAAAATAAATCATTGCAGAAAAATAATGGACACGAAGAATTTTCGACTTCAGACAGTGAGGGTGATGTAAAACATACATTGTTGCTGTCGTTTTACATTGTTGCTAAACTGATGCAAAGCACCGGACACATCATTGTTATACATGAATTGACACCCAAAAAAGCTCTCTCTCTCTCTCTCTCTCTCTCTCTCTCTCTCTCTCTCTCTCTCTCTCTCTCTCTCTCTCTCTCTCTCTCTCTCTCTCTCTCTCTCTCTCTCTCTCTCTCTCTCCTCAGTTTGATTTAGGAAGAAAGTCGGTTGACCCACGTTTTAGTCTGTAATTTTCATTCCGTTCACTGGAATTTTGGATAGCTAGCTTTGAAATAGACATTCAGATTGGATGAGTTCATAATAATTAATTCATTTTTGTAACTTTGGATCTGGTATATAATCCCATCAAACTGTCAGCCCTGGCAGAGGCTGTGTGGAAGAAAACAGTCAGCCCTGGAAGAGGCTGCGCCTTTCAGATGAGTGACGTGAAACATCAAATGTGTCACTGTGTACACAGCCTGGTGAGACTAGCGATGCCATGACGTCAAGCTTATAGTGACGTCATTTTGCTGCTCATGGTATTATTCAGAATTCCTGTTGCTACACGAACCCACAGAGTGTACTAATGGCTGGAAGCACCGTGTGTCCATCTTTATTTGTGTGCACCAGCATGAGTATTGATCAGAGATTGGCTTAGAGAGGAGGGAAATGGATCAGAAGGATAAACTTAAAAATATGAACAACTCTGAATGTTTTTAAAAGAAAAACACATGTGAGTTCCAGCCAATACAGTAGACTTTGGGATGAAATCCTCATCTTGTTTCTTAAATACTATTTTCAACTTCAAACTCAAACTTGGTACAGAGATTCCTGATTGTAAGATCTATCTATGTATACTAATTTGGATGACCCCTTGACAAGAGGTCAGTAAATATGTGGGAAAATGCCATTTTTTGTTAGAATTATAGTTTTTATCAAAGTTTTGGGCAAACTTTTAAATCAAATTTGGGGTGAAGTTTGCTGATGGTAAGACTTTTCTATGCATGCTAATTTAATTGACTCATCGCAGAGGTTACGGTTCATTGGGGTTTAACAGATGTGTGAAAAATGCTTCGAGTTTGAGAAAACATGTATTTCGCTGGTGCTGAAGCCAGCCCTTTATACTTATTGTCACAAAGGTCACACATATATATGTGCATCAATAATACACATGAGCCATAAGGGCTTTGCCTTTCTTGTTTCTCAAATACAATTCACAGCTTCAAACCCAAACTTGGTACTGAGATACCTGATGGTAAGACCTATCTTTGCATACTAGTTTGGATGACCCCTCAGAAAGGTCAAGGGTCACAAAAGGTCAGCAAATATGTGTAAAATGCAATTTTTTTTTTTTTATAGAATTGCAGTTTATATCGACATTTATGCAAACTTTTTGATCAAATTTGACACCAATGTAGCTGATGATAAGACTTCCTATGCATGCTAATTTTGTTGACCCATCATAAAGGTCATGGGATGATCAGAAAAAATTTTTTTTTCATAGTACTATTTTCTGCTTCAAACCCAAACTTGGTACAGAGATTCCGGATGGTAAGACCTATCTATGCATGCTAATTTGGATGACCCCTCAGAAAGATCAAAGGTCACAAGAGGTTGGTAAATGTGAGAAATGCCTTTTTTTTTTTTTTTTTTTTTTTTTAGGATTGTACTTTTTATCAAACTTTTCAGTCCAATTTTGCATGGTGGTTGCTGATGGCAAAACATTCCTATGCATACTAATTTAGTCGACTCATTGCAAAGGTCAAGGGTAATGGGGATTTGACAGATGTGTGTAAAAATGCTTAAATTTTGAGAAAACATGGATTTTGCTGGTGCTGAAGCCAGTCTTTTACTAATTGTCACAAAGGTCACACATATGTGCATCCCAGTATGATGATGGTGAAGGCAATTTGTTGCAGGCCTTTCACTGTACCACAGGTTCTGCGTCCGCGTGTGAAGGCTCAATCTGATGGCTCAGAAGACTCTTCTGAACAGGTAATACATTGAAATGCTACACTGAAAGTCAAGAAATGTTTACAAACTTTTATTGAGTTTGAAGCGTGTCATTTTGGGCACCATCTTGCATAATAACAAAATCAGAAAATTTCAGTAGGTCATTTCTGTGGTCCCACTAGTAGTGACTGAAACATTGCCTTAAAGATGGGATTTTGTGGATCAAACACCCAAACACAAACTGAAAACTGTTTGCAACAGAGACTGCTGACACTGTGTTTATAGGTCACTGGTGTTCTACCTTAGCAGGGGCAGATCCAGGGGTGTCACGACAGGGGGGTGGGGGCAATAGCCCCCCCCCCCCCCCCCCCCCTAGTTTTCCAAACTGTGTCATACAAAAGAAATCCAGACCAATACAGTGACTACAGTGACTATCAGGCGAAGCATAAATTCATAACAAAGAAAGAAATGCACTTAAAATGTGCTTTTATTTTTGGGATTTTCTTTAAAATTGTACGATAGTGTTGTAACTGTTCTCTCTACGCGTGTTTCTTTCTTCTCTGTTTTTTTTTTTTTTGGTTTGGTTTTTTTGTTTTGTTGGGGATTAATAGAGTTTGCAGAGGTTACGATTTTTATTTGTTAAAACGTTTCTTCTTTCATCTCAGGACACAGCACCGCTTTTGGCACTTTTTAAAATGTTTAAAAGGAAGGGCTGATCATATCTACATGCACTTGACCTCCTCCCCGCCTCCACCCCACCTCCCTAACAAAACAAGATTAATCTGGCACTTCCGATTCTTATATGGTGTTAATTTTTTTATTGAAAAGAATGTTCTACCTGGAGTTTCTGCAGGAGCAATCACCTTGTGTTTGACAATAACACTACCACGTACTCCTCCGTCTGAGGAACAACACGGCCATTTGTGAAAATTGTGATACTGCTCTATACACCCACAAACCTCCTCCATATGAGAAACACAGGATCAGATCACAGAAATAGGCCTTATCACTCATGATGTATACCTCTTACACTGATATTTAGTGCAGAACTGCAGGCGGTTCTGCTGGCACTTAGGCATACTTATCGATCTAGAGAAAGGAACTTCCTGATTCTGTCTGACTCTCTTTCTGCCCTGCAGGCCCTTCAGGGCACGGGAAATGACCACCCACTGTTGGTGCAGATCAGAGAGCTCTACGCAGACTTGATGAAGGAATATTATGACATCATTTTTATTTGGGTCCCAGGGCATGTGGGCATCGAAGGCAACAGGATCGCAGATTCTGCTGCCAACGATGCCCGCAACGACCCTGTCCCTGACACACAGACTGTTTATAGTGATTTTAGACATGTGGTTAGTGCGTACATAGCCCGTGAGTGGCAGTCTGAGTGGGACAAAGAGGAAGCTAACAAGCTGCATGAAGCCCTTCCTAAGTTGTCCAACGGTCTACCTTATTGCTGCGGCAGCCGCCGTGAGGAGACTGTCCTTGCTCGGCTCCACATCGGGCACACATATGTTACGCACTCAAACTGTTTTACTAAAACAGGAGGAGCGTCCATGGTGTTATGCCTGCGACGAGCAGTACTCTGTTTGACACTTTTTGTTGTCTTGTGCTGATCTAATCGACACAAGGTATAAACATTTCACAGCAGACTCCTTGAAGGTTTTGTTCCGGGATGTGCCCCCGGACAAGATCTTCAGTTTTCTGAGAGAGTGCCATATTTTTGATAAGATTTGAGCGTTTATAGAATATGATGTTTCTATTATTTTGACCTTTTTGAGAGTCTGTCGACGTTTTCTTTAAAGACCTGTGCGACATTTTAGCCTGACATATTTTTAAGGTATATTTACATCATGTCTTAAGACCTTTTTTTTAGTCTGGCTGGCCAGATTTTTACCCTTTCCACCGTGAGATGGCCTTAGTTGCCTGCTCGGCGTTAAACCCAAATAACTAACTAACTCTTACACTGACGATTACTTAAGGGTTAGTTCAAGGTTGATCAAAATCAAGACATTTCACACCTCCCCTCGGGTGACACGCATCAATGACCACATTGCTACTCTGATGGACGCTTGTGCATGTACACGGAAGACAAAGCTATACAATCTGTGTGAGGCTGGAGACCCACTGTGTTCAGAGAGTGTTGTTTGACAGGATTAGGGGATTAGCAATTACCTGTGACATCCGGGCCAGTCGGCTGCTCACGCAGCGGGAGACACTCACAGCACAGTTGATTTCTCGCTTTCTGATCACAGCTGGCATGTACACAGGCTTAGACTTAAATCTAGATGACTACCATGCAATACCATTATTTGTATGGCACAGAAAGAGGTAATGCTTTTCATGAGCCACTGCGAATGAAAGGCACATGAAACTCTATGCCTGGCTGAGGGACTGAGTTGGGCCCCAGTTCAGCAATGATCGGACACTTTTCCACCACTGGGGTTGACCAGCAGTCAGCGGCTTATTGCCTCGGTCTGAGGATGCAATGAGGATTGTATCGCACAGCAAGAGGCACTGATTTACATGAGCCCCTGTGAGTGCGGGGCTCATGGCACTCTACCGGGACGGCCTTCCAAAACTTCTGCTATTCATTACCGACATCATCAACACATCTCTAGAGAACGGCTCCGTCCCTGATATCTTCAAGTTCGCCATCATCCGTCCTCTGCTCAAAAAACACAACCTCGACCCAAACGAACTCAAAAACTATCGCCCAGTCTCCAATCTCTCTTTCCTGTCCAAGCTTCTTGAGAAGGTTGTTCTCAACCAGCTCAACCTCCACCTCGCCGAAAACAACCTCCTCAGTCCCTTCCAGTCTGCCTATCGCAAACATCACAGCACTGAAACAGCCCTTCTACATATCTTAAATGACCTGCTTCTCTCCACCGACTCGGGCAACATCTCCCTTCTTACGCTACTCGAACTCTCTGCCGCCTTCGACACTATAGTCTGCTTCAGACACTCGTGTTTTCCGTATCCCTAGATGTAATAAGGTCACTCAAGGTCATCGTGCATTTTCGTATTTTGGTCCCATTACATGGAACGCTCTCCCAGCTGATGTGCGTCACTCATCATCTCTTTCCATTTTCAAATCCAAGCTTAAAACACACCTTTTCTCTGTTGCATATACGTAAAGACCATTTTGTCTGCCGGCTCATCATGCGTGTGTGTGTGTGTGTGTGTGGTGTGAGTTTTCGCCCTTGTAAATTAATGTATTTTTTTTGTTGTATGTGCTTGTTTGTGTATTCTGCTTCACTGTTTCATTACTGTGATTGTAAAGCGCCTAGAGCACCTTGGTGATTAGGCGCTATACAAATTACCTTTATTATTATTATTATTATTACTATAGACCACTCTATCCTCCTCCACCGCTTTCACCACTCCTTTGGCATCACTGACTCTGCTCACTCCTGGTTTCTCTCCTACCTCTCCGACAGACAGCAGTCCGTCACCATCGACGGCATCTCCTCCAACCCAGTCACGCTCTCCTGCAGAGTTCCACAGGGGTCCGTCCTGGGCCCGGTCCTTTTCACACTCTACAACACCCCCCCCCCCCCCCCCCCCCCCGCCCCCTGTCCAACATCATCCGGTCTCACCACATACACCACCACCTCTACGCTGACGACTCACAACTACTAGACAAAGACAAACTCGACAACACTCAGTCACTACTGACTCGCACGGCTGACTGCTACGAAGACATGAAAAACTGGATGACAGCAAACAAGCTTAAACTAAATGACGACAAAACGCAAGCCATGCTGGTAGGCACTCGCCAGAAACTTTCCCAGCTCCCTCCCTCCCTCCACCTTCAACTCGACAGCACCCCCATCTCCCTCTCTGACTCGGCCAAAAACCTCGGCGCTATCCTCGATTCCTCTCTTTCCATGACCAGCTTCGTCTCTGCCACGGCCCAGGCATGCTACTTCCACCTGCGCCGCATAGGTCAGATTAAAAAAAAAACTCACTACCGAAGCTGCCACCAAACTTGCTGTCTCTCTCATCGTATCTCGCATCGACTACTGCAACTCTCTCCTTTCCGGCCTCCCTCACTCCACCACTTTCACTCTCCAGCACGTCCAGAACAATGCTGCCCGCCTCGTCTTCAGAAAGAAAACATCCGACCACATCACTCCCCTGTTCAAACTCCTTCACTGGCTTCCCATCCCCCAACGCATCCAATACAAGATTCTGTCTCTCTGCTACAAATCCCTGAACAACTGCTCTTGTGCTGATCTAATCGACACAAGGCATAAACATTTTACAGCAGACTCCTTGAAGGTTTTGTTCCGGGATGTGCCCCCCTGATCTTCAGTTTTCTGAGAGAGTGCCATATTTTTAATAAGATTTGAGCGTTTATAGACTATGATATTTCTATTATTTTGACCTTTTTGAGAGTCTTTCACGTTTTCTTTAAAGACCTGTGCAACATTTTAGCCTGACATATTTTTAAGGTATATTTACATCATGTCTTAAGACCTTTCTTTTAGTCTGGCTGACCAGATTTTTAACCTTCCCGCCGTGAGATGGCCTTAGTTGCCTGCTCGGCGTTAAACCCAAATAACTAACTAACTAACCTGAACAACTGTGCTCCCACCTATCTCTCAAACTTACTTCACCCCTACACTCCTCCCCACTCCCTCCGCTCCGCCTCCGACCCTCTCCGCCTCCACGTTCCCCGCACCAAACTCAGCACTTTCAGCCCCCGCTCCTTCTCAGTCAGTATACAGTCCATCCACCTGAAACACTCTCCCACTCTCTCTCCGTCAGAAACACTCTCTCCTCCTTCCAGTCCACCCTCAAAACTCACCTCTTTCAACACTATACCACCACACTCCCCACCCTAAGCAGACTGTCGTAATGTATTTCACTATTTGTGGTACGTGAGTCGTTGCCTAAAGCGTGCGCATGCGTGCGCGAGTTGTGAGTGCGCGCTTAGAGTTATAATTATTATAAGATAAGCGCATTATAAATACCATAATTATTATTAATTATTATGTCTGCGTGAAGTACTGTGACAGGTGCAGGTAAGGAGTGCCAAGTGAGGATATTTGACTATAGGCCCATGAACACACTATGCTCACCCACCGATCCTGTGAGATAATTGTAAAATACAGCGCAAAAGAAAAGAGGAACCATTGATTTGCAAGGAGCAAAAAAACTCGCGCACACACACACACACACACACACACACACACACACACGATGAGCTGGCAGACAAAATGGTCTTTAAGTATATGCAACAGAAAAAGGTGTGTTTTAAGCTTGGATTTAAAAATGGAGAGAGATGATGAGTGACACACATCGGCTGGGAGAGTGTTCCATGTAATGGGACCAAAATACGAAAATGCACGATGACCTTGAGTGACCTTATTACGTCTAGGGATGCGGAAAACACGAGTGTATGAAGCACTAAGGATCATCATCAGTCCCTTGCCCGAACTGGGCGTTGGGGGGACTGAAAGGCAGCAGCAACAGACAGTGCTCTCCACTGAGTTCTATTTTGGGCGGTGGCAAGCAAGTCTGGCATCTCGAGTTCGGTCCATTCTTTTATGTTTGCGACCCAACTCTTTCTCTGACGACCTCGCCGACGACTTCCTTCGAGAGTGCCTTGGAGGATAGTCTTGGACAAGGTGTTGTGTCGGGTCACGTGGCCAAACCAAGCAAGCTTGCGCCATTTCACGGTTGCCAGAAGGGGTTCATGTGGGCCCACCAGGGAAGTGACGATGCTCCGTATATATTCGTTGGTCTTGTGCTCGCGGTACGAGATGCGGAGCAACTTCCTCAGGCACTTGTTCTCAAAGGCCTGGATTTTCTTTTCTGAGTCTGCAAGCAGTGTCCAAGTCTCACAGCCGTAGAGTAGAATAGACACTACGAGGGACTTGTAAAGCCTGTACTTGATGGTGAAGCTGATGGAGTTACTTCGCCATATCCTGTCCAGCCTGGCCATTGCGGATGTTGCTGTACCTATCCTGATACGGATCTCTGCTATGCAACTACCGTCTTTGGACAGGGTGGCTCCCAAGTACTTGAAGCTATTGACCTCTTCTAGCTTCTGGCCGTTCATGTGAATGTTGCTGCTGCTGTCGCTTGTGGTGTTGATCATCACTTTGCTTTTATCCGTACTGATCTCCATGCCATAAGACCCTGCGCTACTTGAAAGTTTGTCTGTCAGGTTTTGGAGCTCACTATTGCTGCCTGCCATGAGGTCAATGTCGTCTGCGAATCGAAGATTGCACAGGGATCTGCCACCAATAGAGATTGAAGTATGGTGGTCGTGGAGGGTTTCCTGCATGATCTTCTCCAGGAATATGTTGAAAAGGACAGGAGAGAGCAGGCATCCTTGACGGACACCGATCGTCGTCCTGAAGAACTCGCCTGACTGATTGTTAAGTAGAACCGCGCTGCAGGCGTTCTTGTAAAGCGCTTCTATCATTTGGATCAGTCCCTCCTCTATGTTGAACGATCTCATGACTTGCCAGAGTCCGTCGTGCCAGACGCGATCAAATGCTTTCCTGAAATCAATGAAGTTGTGGTAGAGTTCGCGCTGATGCTGCAGATGTTTCTCGATCAGGACGCGGCAGTTGAAAATCTGCTCTACAGTGCTTCTTCCAACTCTGAAGCCAGCCTGTTCTTCTGCCAGCAGTTCCTCGGCGAAAGTTTTGAGGCGGTTGAGAATGATTCTAAGCATTACTTTGCTAGGGTGACTTATCAGACTGATAGTTCTGTAGTTCTGGCACTGTTTCAGGTTTCCTTTCTTGGGGAGCGGGATCACTAGAGACTGTGTCCATTCTACTGGCCATTTCTTTTGCTCCCAGATCTTTTGACAGAGTGTAGTGAGGACCTTCGTTGTTACTTCTCCTCCATGTTTCAACAGTTCAGCAGGTACGTTGTCTACACCTGGAGACTTTCCTCCCTTCAGGCCGCGTACGGCTGCTTCCACCTCTTCAGCTAACACTGGCAGGTCTTCAGCCTTCCTGGCCCCAGCCTGGTTGTTTTGGAGGATGCTGGTGTCTGGCTCAGCCTTGTAGTTATACAAGTCTCGGCAGTACTCAGTCCATCTGTTTAGTACAGCAGTGTTTTCCGTAAGGAGTTGGCCGCTGCTGTCTTCGATGACTGTGGCTGTTCGCTGTTGAGTTCATGGAGAAGTAGTACCTTTGACTTTTCAGCCAGCAGCGCCTCTTGGGGCAGGCGGGAGCACTGGTCTTCACATGGCACTCAACTCTCACAGCTGGCTCCAGGTCCTTTACCTAGCCACACCCCGGTAACCGCTTCTGCTGGCGGGCGAAACGTTGTGAGGGGCTGACGCGTCTCTCAGTCAGTTGAAATACTTGGAGAGGAGACGGGCGCCGCCAAGTTCGCCTAAGCCCATTGAAAGGACTGATGGACAAGCAACAGAATAAGAATAACATGCCGGATCGGTCGGGGCCCGGATCACCAACGACCGCGCACCCCATTGGAGGTCTCCAGGGTGGGGGCGACAAGTGTGTTACTGGAACCAAACCCACCATCAAGCTGCCCACGCAAGGAATAACTATCGGAACTTGGAACGTTCGCACACTCTACCAGTGCGGCAAAGTGAAGGAACTCACCCACGAGTTGAAGCGCTATCGCTGGGACATTGTAGGACTTGCAGAAGTTCGATGGACAGGCTTCGGAGAAACAACAACAGATGAAGGCCATAAAATCTGGTTCAGCGGAAAAGAAACCAAGCACGAACATGGCGTAGCTTTTATCGTAAGGAAAGAGGTGGCTGGAACTGTCATCAGCTGCACCCCCGTGTCAAGCAGACTAATCTCCATCCGCATCTCCGCCCGACCGCACAACATCACTATCATTCAAGTATACGCTCCAACAGCAGATCATGATGATGAAGAATTAGAAGAATTTTACGAACAACTGGACAACATCATCAAGAAAACACCTAAGAAAGACATTCTGACTGTCCTCGGTGACTGGAATGCAAAGATCGGCCCTGACGCCTACCAACAATGGGCAGGAACAGCTGGCAAGTTTGGCCTTGGAGAAACAAACGACAGAGGCCTGCGACTTTTAGAGTTCGCACAGAGTCACCGTCTCACCGTTGCTAATACCCTCCATCCACACAAGAAGTCAAGAACAGTGACATGGCAATCGCCAGGAGGCCTGGTCCATAACCAGATTGACTTCATCTTGCTGCCTCGACGATTCAAATCCAGCATTAACAAAGCACAAACGAGGTCCTTTCCTGGCGCTGATATTGGCAGCGACCACAACCTCGTCCTTACTAGCCTCAAGTTGAAGCTGGCATTGAAACGAGATAGCAAGAGCCCTCGCATCAGATTCGACCTCCAGAAGCTAAAAGACCCGGAAGTAGAAGAGCTCTTCCAAGCCCAGGTGGGAGGCAGATTTGCAGCCTTGGTTACTTTGGACTGTGACGTAGACACCCTTGCTGGAAATATAAAAGAGGTGTTACTTTCTACAGCAGAAGAAGTGCTGGGGAAGCAGAGGAAGCGCAAACAGCCCTGGGTCACCGATGACATCCTCGATCTCTGTGATGAGAGGAGAGCCTGGAAGAAAAAGAGAGGCCAAGACCTCACATCAGCAAACAAGTACAGACTTGTCAACAAGAAGATCAGGAAGAGGATGAAAGAAGCCAAAGAAGATTGGATTGAAGACCAGTGTTGTAGCGTGGAAGAGGGCATGGCAAACGGCAACAGCAAGAAGGCTTATGAAACGCTAAGGACCCTCACCAAGACTCAACAGCGAACAGCCACAGTCATCGAAGACAGCAGCGGCACTAAGGATACTTTGTGGCAAAACCTTTCTAAACATACCAATTTCAGTGACCTCGCACAAAGGTCAAGGTCACAGGGAATCAGAAAATAGGTCCAAAATAGCAATATTAAGACATAATGTATTTTTTTCCCTCAAATACAACTTCAAGTCCAAACTTGGTACAAAGATGCCTGATGGTAAGACATTTCTATGCATACTAATTTGGTTGATCCCTCAGGAAGGTCAAGGGTCACCAGTACTCAGGAAATGGGTCCGAAATAGCCATATTTGGACAAAAGATTTTTTTTCTCAAATACTATTCACAACTTCAAACCTAAACTTGCCTGATGGCAAGACCTATCTATGCATACTAATTTGGATGAGCTGAGGAAATAGGTAAAAAATAGCCATATTTGGACAAAAGATGTTTTTCTCTCAAATACTATTCACAACTTCAAACCCAAAATTGCTACAGAGATACCTGATGTTAAGGCCTATCTATGCATACTACTTTGGATGATCATTGGAAAGGTCAAGGGTCACAAGAGGTCAGCTAATGTATGTAAAATGTCAGTTTTTGACAGAATTGTACCCAGCACGCACAGTATCTTGGGCAAATATTGGTCCATTGCTGGATAATGGCCGATATATTTATTGGGCCAGTATGCAAGAGCTTAGCGCCATGCTGAAACCAACACGCGCGCCGGTATCGCGTGAGCCCGCGCGCGCGCCGGTATAATCAATCTTGGTGCCAAGCTGGAACAATCACGCGAGCCGCCGGAGGCTGTACCGCGCCCGCGCGCTGCTTCGACTGCAAATGTTGGCACACGATAGGCGAGCCAGTCTGGCCCAATTCGCAACATTGACAGATGAAATTTTAAATCTAGCCGACATTTATCTTGAAAATAAATATACAACGGCAATCTTTTACCATAGTTTGGGCACGCCGTGACTTTTTTTTTGTTTAAATAATTTTTTTTATATAACATTTATTCGCCACATTCTATGTTTTGTCAGACACTGCATTGCATGCCGGTATAGCACCTACTGCGATTATTTCCGCCAAATTTGACTGCAAATCAAGGCTACAAATTCCATTGCCAGACCAAGTTCCAGCTTTCTTTCTTCTATATTTCTTTCGCTGACGCCACGTGCACTTGCTGATTAAGGTATACGTACGTGTATAGTACGATTTTAAACTTCTCCTTGAGAAAATATGGATTTTAAAGATGAGTCGTACTGGTCGAAGAGGAGAAAAATCAGGAATTCCCACTACAAGATCGTGCAGAACTGGAGAACCTCAACACAGTCCTAGACAACGCGCGGCGACCAGGAACAACATGGTAATTATACATTTGAAATCTGAATATTGTTTGCATTTTCTTGTTTTGTGGTGTGCTGCTTGGGTTGATGAATTTAGTTATGTAGCTGGAGGTTTAAAAACTAATATTTTATTATAATTTACATGCAGTTTTGTGTTTCGTTTTATGCTTTCTGCTCTATGCAGGAAAACTACAGAGAAAGGTAAATTTTGATTGTGATTCTTTTGGACAAATTTTATTTGTAAAAACCGTTTTATTTTTTTCTGTGTGTGTTTGCAGATTCTGTACTTATCCCATGTTGGAGGCTTGGACTTTAAAGATTGTGTACGGAGGACAATGCCCTTTTTGATGAGGACAAGTCAGTGTCTGGATATTGTACATCCTCACTGGAAAAAGGGGAAAGAAGCCTTCAGCAGACTGTGTAACTTGCACAACGCAATCATTGGTAAATTATAATTAAGTAATTAATGCTCTGTTTTATTATTAAAACAAGATGGGATAAAACATAACCCACAAAGTCCCTTCTATATGAGTGCTGTCCTCGCTTTTGTCTTTGATCTGATTCTGATGTTGAATTATCTATTGAAAAAGTCTCACAGATCTGCCAATGCGTCAGTGAGTTCTATAGTATAATGCCTCAGTGCGCGAGCATGACTTGGCCCCGGTAGCTGGACTCACAATCCAGGGGAAAAAAACGGATTTGTTCAATAGCATGTCCGTTGAAAGGTCCTGGTAAATCAAAGTGGCACAGTTGGAGTGCGCCTGAGTTGATCAGTGTTCAGGTCATACTCCATAGGCAATAGATTTCCCTGTCCCCCATAACCCGCCCGTCAGGGCCGTCCATGATCACCTCGGTGCTGTGGATGTTAAACCCGAACTAACCAACCAACCATGACTTGTGACCCAGTTTCTCGGCTGGCCTGGAACAAACTAAGTGGCCAAACTGAAACAGCCGCGTGACGCGTATGTCAAGACATACATGCCACGCGGCTGTTTCAGTTTGGCCACTTAGTTTGTTCCAGGCGAGCCGAGAAACTGGGTCACAAGTCGTGCTCGCACACTGAGGCAGCGAGTCTCTCAGCTGTCAGGCTAGCTGATGAGCGGGCTTCCTGCAAGGCGCAGTACAGCAGGAAAAATGACTACCTTTTGTTTTCATGACTTTCTTATTTACCATTCTAGTGTGTGATGCAAAACTTTGTGAGATCTGGTTTTTTCTCTTTATTTCCACCTTATCCTGCTGGCTACTGGTTTGTCACAACTATAGTGTGTTTGGTGTCAGTGTGTTGGGCAGAATGTCCGCTTTTAAACAAACAAAGCTTTGCATCACACACTTGAACGTTACATAAGAAATTCATGAAAAACAAAATGTAGTCATTTTCCCTGCTGTACTGCGCCTGGAACAAACTAAGTGGCCACTTCTAGCGCTGGGCCAAACAGCCGAGGTGATTGATTTGTCAAACATCATTTGTCATGACGCAAGTTTTAGTTTTTACGTATTCATTTAGTTTTACATGATATTAATATGAGTTTCACTTCATAGGCTTGAGAAAATTGTGTCAAAACTAGAACTCCATAGTACAATTTCAGTCTTGCTATAATTTGTGTGAAAGCAGGTTGACTTTACCTAACTACATGATATACTAAGTACACTGGTCACCTGCATCCTCTTCTTAAAGCGCGTCGATGTGTGTGTGCGTGCATGCACGCGCGCTCCAAACATCTCCAAGAGGCGCCTGGAGTGCGCATGAGGATCTATTCCTCCTGGAGATGCGCGCATGTTTGTGTGAGAGAGAGGGCCACTCGTGCAAGAGAGAATGCCGTCATATTTTAGAGCTCATTCAGATGTTGGAGCCTGCACTGCAGGGAGTTAGCACTTCATAAATTTAATTATTATTATATTTAGAGTATTAGGTCAGTATCTCCGTAGTGACGGAGTTGCCTCTTTTACATCACCGCCGGTCTGACTTTCTCTAGAAGTAAAGTTTTTTGTAGTGTTTTAATGCCTTTCTGAAAAGAATTAATTTTTACTAAAGAAGTTGAAGTTGAAAGGATGAAAAGCTGGCTAACGAACTTATCCAATGTCTTTCTCCAAACTAGCTATAGGTTCAAGTAATTATGACAAAAATTACGGTCTCTAATCTGGGTCAACCGACTTTCTATAAACGGTTGTTTATGTCTTCAATGTGTCATTCATTACAATATGCTCGGAGGTTGTCTTAGCCGCCGCCCACTTAAGAAAGTATTTCACCAAGACCAAGTTTTAAATTCAAGCTTGTGTGTACAGAAATATCAAAGATAAGAACTCTTGTTTACATACATATGCACGCATACATTCGCACATACGGCGCTTCACGCCAAATGTACGTTCAGCAGCGAAGTTAGTGTAACTAGACATGACGTAATTTTTATCTTGTTGCTTCAATTAGAGGTTTAGCCTGCTTGCCTTGACATGGACATGCTATTAAATTCGCCCCACTGCGACCTTTCCTAAAAGCTCCTTTCTATAAATAGAAGGGACTTAAAACTAAAAGACTTAAAAGAAAACTGAAGTCCAAAATGGGATCAAACCATTCAAGTGACTGCATGGATATTGCAAAACTGGCCGAAGTGAGTCTTTGTTTTGGGTCATCTGTCAGATGGTTTTTAGTTTTAGCCATTGCCCGTCATGAAACATGCATCAATTGGTATTTCTCTGAGACTAAGCAAGCCACAGTCTTCTGTAAATGTTCAGACTTGGCCCAAGGGTACTTTCCACAGTATAAACACCAATTTCAGTGACCTCTCTTAAAGTCAACTCTACAGGATTCAGTAATCAGACATGCATTTTATTTTCAGATGGTGTGAGAAGGTGCCATGGTAGTGCAACAGACATAGGCCACGTTTTAACTCAGTTACTGGATCAATTGATCGCGATGGGAATAAGCAGAGGTGGGAGGCGGCAAAGCGAGCACACACAGACTGACAGTGAATTAGTATAGTTTTAGTTTCTCTGCAAGCTGCTAAACCCTCTGGCTATCAGTACTGCCTGACATTGTGATGATTCCTGCAGGACACAGACTGACAGTGATTAGTATAGTTTTAGTTTCTCTGCAAGCTGCTAAACCCTCTGGCTATCAGTACTGCCTGACATTGTGATGATTCCTGCAGGACACAGACTGAGCATTAGTATAGTTTTAGTTTCTCTGCAAGCTGCTAAACCCTCTGGCTATCAGTACTGCCTGGCATTGTGATGATTCCTGCAGGACACAGACTGACAGTGATTAGTATAGTTTTATTTTAGTTTCTTTGCAAGCTGCTTAACCCTCTGGCTATCAGTACTGCCTGACATTGTGATGATTCCTGCAGGAATCATTGCGACTTATAGTGCAATACAGACAGCCAAAGGGTTAATCATACCTGTTGTCATCAGATTTATCATATTAAGTAGAAACTAGAATGTAGTGCATGTTTTGTGATTTTGTTAAAACTACAATTTCTTTTGTTATGAAACGTTATAAAATATATGTTGTGTAATGGTTATATATGGTATAGATCTGTCATTTCTGTCTACCATCTTAGAATTTTTAATTAACTTTTTTTCCGGTCAAAGCAACATCAACTTCAAACATTGGACATTAATCTCAACTAAACTGTCCATGACAGAAGAAAATTAAACTAATTTTGATTGCAATATTAAGTTTCATTCTGATTCAAATATTCAGTTTGCTACACTGTTAAGTCAGTCGGGCCAAGATGCTTGTAAACATATTGTTTATTTTTACAAGTATAGTTTGCCTGATCACTTAAGCTTGCCTCATGTTTTTTTGTTGTTGCACATAACATTTTAATAAGACATACATGTTTTGTAACCATCTGTTGCAGAAGTGTTTATGTTTGAAAAGTGATGGCAGCTACTGGCTAGTTTAGGGCTTTCAAGCAATGTAGAGCAAACCTGCTTTTAGTTGCAAGTTATTAAAATGCTAACTGGCTGCATGCATGAACTTTTACTCCCCCCCCCCCCTCCTCCCCATTACATTTAAGCTTTTATTTGATACTATTTTTAACCCATTCAATCCAGAGGCTGATTTTGTCAGATTTGCTTGAAGGCTACATTACAAATTTTGCGACAGATTAACCATTTTAGTTTATGGGTGGTGCCAGAATAGCTTGGTGTCTCAGGTGCCAAGCTATTCTGGCACCACCCTTGAATTATCATAGTCAAATTAATTTCAAGCATGTGTGTATTAGGATGAAAAGGGTTAATAAGGACAATTCATATGAGATTCTCTTCTTTCTTTTCATAACCAATGTTGTTTGTGCCAAATCCTGTATGTTTAGGAGGAAATTTAGTCTCCAATCGAATTATGTCAGTATATTCTGTTAATCTGTATGAAAGTTATTTATGGGAGCAGGTAAAAAATGTGCTGTGTACAAAATCTGTTATGTTTACAGATCCTATTGCCAGTACCTGAACATCTGTGTGTGTATGTACATTCAGAGATGGTTTTTGTATGTCAAGTATCAGAACAATTGTTTTCTTAATTCAATAATTGTGGGCTTTTTTTTTTTTTTTTTTTTTTTTACATTTTGTGTATTGTTACAGACAGGTTTGTTTTTTGTGTGAGGGGGGGGGGGGGTGTGTAATTAATCCATTGAATCCTGCCTGAGGGTGATTTTTTTTTTAACTTCAGATTGCCCTGTGAAAGGTATGTTATGGGTAAGGATATATAGATCAACCATTTTAGTTCAAGGGTGGTGACAGAGCTGTGCACCAAGCTGTTCTGGCACTATTCTTGAGCTATCATGGTCAAATTATTTCAGGCAGTAATGTATCAGGATGGAAAGGGTTAAATGAGATAATCATTGTCCTTCATTTCGGTATAGTTAGTGTTTTCTTTTCATAAAACTGAAAATCAGATTAAACTTGTGCATCACTGTGAATCTGAGTTCAGGTCTTTCTTTTTAAGTTGTGTTTTGAGTTACATATTTTGATGAACGTTTGATTTGATAACTATCAGATTAATATATGTTTGCATGATGGTCTTTTTCCTCAGAAAAAAAGCTGGATTAAATTACCAATATCCAAATCTGGGACACTACTATTCATGTTGGAAAAAGGTTGGCAGAATATTTGCTACATGTTGGCACCAGAATGGATTAAGCATGGCACTATATTGGCAGCCAATATTCACCATCCTGGCCCTAGGATGGATCCATCTTGGCACTATATTGGCAGCCAATATTCACCATACTGGTTCTAGGATGGATCCAGCTTGGCACTATATTGGCAGCCAATATTCACCATACTGGTTCTAGGATGGATCCAGCTTGGCACTATATTGGTAGCCAACATTCACCCGATATTGGGCCAACAATGGATCCAGCTTGGCAGCCAACATTTACCCGATATTGGGCCAACAATGGGCCATTTTGCGCTTCCAATATTGGACCAATATTGCCACCCATATATCGGCCCAATATCTGAGCCAATATTGGGCCAATATTGGACCTATATTGGTGTGCTGGCTGGGTAGTTGTTATCAACAGTTTTGCAAACTTTTCAATCAAATTTGGCGCAAAGGTAGCTGGTGATGATGAGACCTTCCTATGTATACTAATTTAGTCGACTCATCGCAAAGATCAAGGGTCATCGGTGTTTGACAGATGTGTGAAATTGATTAAATGATTGGATTTTGCTGGTGCAGAAGCCACCCCTTTACTTATTGTCACAAAGGTCACACATGTAGATTGGACATACACATGAGCCATAAGGTCTTTGCCTTTCTTATTTACAAGGAAGCGATACACAGAAATAGATCAACATGAAACGGACAAAGAGGATCTGGAGATGAGTCTGATGGGGAAGTGATGCAGATCCAGACGCTAGCCTCAGGTTCTTCTTCGGTTGGTTTCCATGTGTGGTCCCTGAGGGTGTGCAGAGGCAGACTCTCTTAAAACAGTTTGCTGCATACCAGGTGATAGACATCACCAGCTGCATTGCAGAGCGGGTGGATGGATCACCCACTCCAGTGCACACTGTCGGCAAATGTTTTAGTGTGTATGAAAGAACCGCACAGATCAGGTCTCTCATTTGACACCCTAAAGAGTCTGCTTCTGCTGAAATTGCGACCAGGGAGCATTGGTATGTAACAGATATGCTACTACTAGGTCATGACCCCAAAACTAACAGAGTTCTCTTTAGTCGCAGCACTAATAATGTAAACATGCACTGGTTCTATTACTGAATCGTAATAGGTAGCGCTATCTCAATAGATCAATGGTAGTGCACATTTTTCCCTTTCTAGTGCGTGTCTAACATTCAAAATTGTGATAGTCTGTAATAATTTAATCGTTTCACACGCACGTTTACTCTCACTAACACTAACAGCAACACTCAAAGTAAGGTCAACGGTTAATGATACAATTTATTTCCTAAAGCTTCACATGTTTCTTGTTTCCGTCTCATTTCTAAGGGCTAAACGTATGCACCACAATATACAACTCTCATACCACATACACCCGTTTTTATTCCTTTTAATCTAAGCGACCATGATCGATCTAAGACGAGATGAACATCATCACATTCACATGATAGCAAAGGACAGAGAGAGAGAGAGAAACTCCACCCAACAGTCCAATCTAAAATGAGGACCCCTTACTCCATGGGAGATAGATGGGATGAGGACCCTGGGTAAGCACTAAGTCCCTGCTTCCCAACCATACTGACCCCAACCCCGTTTGAGCTGGCGTCAAGTTCAACCTCACTATAACCTAACGCTACCGTACCTAAGGGTGACTAAGAGCTGCATAAGTCCTGATAAACAATGACTGCGCAGGGTTTATATACCCTCCCAACCTTTTAACTCATTCTACCCCAACACCGAAATCCCAAAATTTTGCCATTCTCCTCTGAAGACTGCATCCCATGATAGTTCAAGGGTGATGCCAGAATAGCTTGGCGCCCATAGGCGCCAAGCTATTCTGGCATCACCCTTGAACTATCATGATCAATCCTTATCTTGCTGTGGTGTGTCTGGGGTAGAATGAGTTAAAACAGTCTAAGAAAAAGCACCTATATAATAACCGGTATTATTATTATTTATTATTATTAAGATGGCTTCCTTACGTGTTCGCAAGCGCATGTGAACTGGCTGAATATAGTTCTACACTTTTGGTCCTAAATACTAACAATGGATAATAATACATAGTATTTATATGGCGCATTTCTCATACTTATAATATAACTCAATGCGCAATGGATGAAGCGCATGCTCTAATACTAAAACAAGATGAGGATTTCATCCCAAAGTCTACTGTATTGTGTGTGTGTTTGGAGCTCAGATGCGTTTATCTTTTAGGAACATTCAGAGTTGTTCATATTTGTAGGCTTATTATGCTGATCCATTTCCCTCCTCTCTAAGCCAACCTCTGATCAACACACACGTCGACACACACAAATGAAGACGGACACACAGCGCTTCCTGCCGTTAGTACTGGAATCCATCTCCTTCTACTCTGACTCACCCTCTGATTCACACACACTGGCACACAGAAATAAAGACGGACATACAGCGATCCCTGCCGTTCGTAAGCTCTGTGGTATGGCATAGCATAGCTATTCTGAAGAAAAATAATAGCACGAGCAGCGAAATGACGTCACTTCAAGCTTCACGTCATGGCATCACATGTCCCACAATGCCGTGTTCATAGTGATGACTCGATGTTATACGTCACTCATCGCAGTACTAACATTTGACGTATCAAAGAATCAACTTTGCAATTTTCTTGCCGATTTTCATGCCTAGGATTTACAGGTCACAATTTGACCTAATCCTACCCCAGGGCCAGAACAAACAGCAGGCTTATGCAAACACTCTTTATGAAAAATCATGCAGGTATTAATGAGAACATAGTTTTTTTTCGTAAAAGAAAAATTTAAGTTATGTTTGCTATTTTACAAATAACTCCGAAAAAGTGGTGCAGAAAACTGTTTAATTTTGACACCTAGGGCATACAGGTCACAACTGACCTAATCGTACCTGACAGCCGAGACAATCTGCAGGCATATGTAAATACGGTATACGAAAAATCATGCGATTATTAATGACAAGGGTTTTTTTTTCGTAAAAAAGATTCAAAATAACATACACACTGGAAAACTAGGATGCAACAATTGACACCCAGAAACACAATGACTAAGAATGAAAATAAATACTGACAAAAGAGTAAAGCCACAGAACCCTCAACCAAAGTGAGGGAACATGGTCAACATTGGTCCACTGACGATGGCAGTACGTGGCCGGATTACCAAAGTGAAAACACAAAGAATACACAAAGAAATGAGTGACGAAAGCCACGTCTAGACCTTGTCATGAAACTTTATGTATGCAGTCATTCCAAAATCAGACTGATATTACGTGTCAATTAGTGTGTGATGTTGAGCACCATATTACTCGACACAGCCCAAAATTGAAAGTCCAAGCAAAACGATGCCATATCCCATAATAGTATGAATGGTTGATGTCGCAGCATATAATGCATTCAACATGCAGTCTGCACTTTCTGATAATATACTGACACCACTCGTTACCTAACATCCAGTTATACTTGCGCAGATCCCGGTGTCGGTCGAATCTGAACACAGCCATGGTTAAGTGTGCCAACTCATCACTAATAACAGAACAACTGACACTGTCGAGGTATGCACGGTGGTGCAAGCATAGTGCGTCTCGGACACAGATGCGCTAAATCATAGTGCATCTGCCTACTCCCTCATAACATTTTCAGTACATTATTTTGAATTTCATTGCATCAGAGACGCACAGACACACTATAATGGGAACCCTGGTACAACAAGCAATGCATACGAAGCATGTAAAACTAAAGCATTCGGGGGGGGGGGGGGGGGGGGGGGGGGGTCATAGTATACTCAGGGTATCTGGAAAATTTGCCTGTCTGCACTGCATAAAGGTTTTATTGCATGAAAAACATCGGAAGTAAATGATTTCAGGTGACACGTTAAAGCTGCGTATGATGGGGAAAAAAGGAACTTTGCTGAAGCGTGTTTTTGCTGTTTTCTCAACATCGTAATTTTGGGGTGTGGTACATACTGTGGAAGCAAATTTCTCAAAATCTGGCTGTCGGGTGAGTCTCAAATTTAACACATGACTGGAAAATTAGACTAGTTGCAACTTGTCAGAGCCGATGTTTTAATTTTGGAGCAGTTTGCAAGTTGAAATAGCTTCCCTTGGCAAACTTTCTCAAAAACTGACCAAACCCAGAACATTCATATCAAAATACTTTTTCTTCACAACCAGTAAGATATTCAAAATCAGCATTGACAAGCTGTAATTATGATATCAGTTGATATTTTGACCAACTTTGTCTTTTCAGAAGCATCAACTGTAGCTGAAATTTGTTTCCGTATCAACCAGTTGTAATGATCACTTAGTGCTCATTGCCATGACAATGGTGAGCATACATGACTAAATGAGCAGGTCGTAGCATTCAGGAGAGACAAACACTGATTCTAATGATTATACAATCAAACATAATTATGTCCTTAAACAATAAAATGTGTGCTGAAGTGTCCTAGCTCGCATTAATTTATCTCAAGGCTTTGTTTGCTCACGTGAGAAGCAAAAGTGAGTCTATGTTCTGGGACAGTGGTCGTCTGTCCATCGTCTGGCCGCCATTGTCCGTCCGTCGTGGTCCATGGTAAACTTCAACGTTGGCATTTTCTTGGAGACTATTCAAGCTACAGTCTTCAAACTTGGCCCAAGAATACTTTGTGGCAAAACCTTTCTAAACATACCAATTTCAGTGACCTCACAAAGGTCAAGGTCACGAGATCAGGAAATTTTTTTTTAAATAGCTATATTTTGACATAATTTTTTTTTTCCTCAAAAACTATTCACAACTTCAAACCCAAACTTGGTACAAAGATACCTGATGGTAAGACCTTTCTATACATACTAATTTGGTTGATCCCTCGGAAAGGTCAAGGGTCACAAGAACTCGGGAAATATGTCCAAAATAGCCATATTTTGACAAAAGATGTTTTTTGTCAAATACCATTCACAGCTTCAAACCCAAACTTGGTACAGAGATACCTGATGGTAAGACCTATCTATGCATACTAATTTGGATGACCCATTAGAAAAGGTCAAGGGTCACAAGAGGTCGGCAAATGTGTATAAAATGCCATTTCTTTTGTATAGAATTGTAGTTATTATCAACATGTTTGCAAACTTTTCAATCAAATTTGGCACAAAGGTATTCTGTGTATACTAATTTAGCCACGGGTGTTTGACAGATGTGTGAAATTGATTAAATTTTGAGAAAACATGGATTTTGTTGGTGCAGAAGCCATCCCTTTACTTATTGTCACATGTGTGGATTAGTCATTATAACGCACGCAGACTTGCCCACAGTCGTACGCACAGACTCTCACGCAACAGACGCATACACCGCCACTGACTCAGACGGGCGCATTCATGCGGTAAAACACAACACACGGGCTCCCTTTCTAAAGTAACCTTTATACACTATAAATGAAAAGAACGACTTAAATGATTATCAACTATATACACTGTTCTATTATCACACCACACACGTATCACAATATCTTTGCCAGGTTAGGTCTTAGTCTCACATTGCCTCCAACTTGTTTAATGTTGTTGCCTGGTTACGTTGGTCCTTCTCACGTCTAGGCGTGAAAGTCCTTCGTCGTACGCTTGTTGCCGTCCTGTCTCTCTTTGGGCACGGACGTCCTTGTTCTCGTACGGTACTCAGTTCTAGCTTGGACTTGGGTGTCTTGGTCCCCAGTCAGACTCGCTCTCAGAAGAGCTGGAGGGATGACCTCACGTAGGTCCCACCTGCGACTCGACGTCTCGGCGTCCGTCTTTCCACTCTCGTTACAAGAACTCTGAATAGACAAAAGTCCCAACGTAAGAGAGAGGAACTATGGGCGGAAATGGACAATTTATATCTATTCCAAATTTCCAGGATTTTTCGACCGCTTACTCCCACGCCTTGACGCCGCCCGTTTTTCTAGGTTTCTCCTTATTTTTTTTCCGTAAAATAAAGGTTTCCAAATTCAATGTCATTAAAATTAATATTTTTTATTATAAAATGAATCAAGACGAATTACTTCTTCTAAATGATATCAATGCTGTAGAAAACAAAGACTTAGACTCGAAAAAACAGCGCCTTCTTTCTGTAGTTGTGTCAGGCAAATCAAAGACTTATCTCGGAAAACAATACATGACAGAGGATATTGAATCTCTCACCGCTGACGAGCTAATCAAGCTTCATTCTAAATATGAAAACCACATTGCTTCACTAATGACTCGTGATTTGAGTCGATCTCTAGTATGCCTATACACAAAAGCAGTGAGTCACTTTCTACCTGTGGATAGTGACAGCCTATCACACGACCTTGAAAGCAATCCTATTGTTTCAAGTTCAATTGGCAAATTAGCATGTGTCATGTTTTACAAGTTTGGAAATTACCTTGCACCTGTTGTAACATTACTAGTTACTGGGAGCCATATTGATTTCTCAAAAATAAATTTTACTGCAGAAGAAAATGGACGAAACCCAGACGACTCCACAACCGAACCCCAGTCCAGTTTTGACACAGGTTCAAACTGTGACGAAGACTAAAAGTCCAGGCAGGGTTGAGGCTGGAAAAAGATTAGCCGAATGGAACAGGCAAAAAAAATTACAGCTTCAGGCACAAACAGAAAAGACTCATGTAACTGACCAGGTGTCAGGACCGTTATCACCGTCAGGACCTGTGTCAATACCGTCAGTACCGTCACACCTTCATCAAAGTGAGAGACAAACAACTAAGTCTGGCCCCGAACCTCAAACAACAAAATATATAGTTGCCGGATTTGTTGTCGGATTTGTTTACGTAGGTTATCAATTATACAAAAAATACAAACCACAGACTCGTACAGTGACCAAAAAATCAGACACTCCAAAAACAAAACCAGAAGTCGCCACATTACCAGTAACACCCAAAGCCGTTGACCCATTTTATATGCAGTAAATAAAAAATATTATTTTAATTTTTCTTGCCTAAGAAATGAATGACACAAAGAACTTGATGAACCTTGTCTATCACTCTGCCGTAATCAGTGGATTAGCAGTAGCTTATTCTATGCTGGGGAAAAGTCTACTCAAAATGAAATCAGCAGACCTCAGTAGACTCGATTTCGAAGACAGCACTAAGCTAATTGTAGTTGTTACAGCGTCGATTGCGACAAAAGACTTTCTTGTCAAGCAGGGAATTATTCCCGAAAATGTTTCTATGTAAATAAAAATAATATGGCGACGATAGCTATTATGATTGGTGGAGCGATGGTTAACGCATTGGCATTCAGTGGCTCTAATTATCTCTTTTCAAAAATGGGTAGAGAAGAATCTGCAGAAGAATTAAAACGTCATAATGAAGCATCTGAAAAACTTGCTCAAGCCCAGCAGGAATATGAAAAGAATAGAATTGAGAAACTTGATTTCATCAATGAAAAACTCAGGCTTGAAGGTCATGCACAACATACGTTTTCAAATACAGACGAAGCAATCAGGGAATACTATCTTGTCACAGGTGAAGACATGTCTATCCCGAAACCAAAACTAAGTGACTATTACAAACCGAGTACAGAACAAAGAAACGGGGAGATAATCTTTGTTCTAGTGGGAATGACATTTGTTTATTTTACAGGAGTTTTCATTGCTAGAAAAAATGGCAGCCGAAAATAAACTATCAAAAATATATTACTCTCCATCAGGCTATTGGAAAGGAGCAACAGCTATTGAAAAATTACATGCCGCTGTGGGCGGAGATATAACACTCAATCAAGTCAAGCAATGGTTACAGAGACAGGCAATTTGGCAGATATATCTTCCTGCTCCAAGAAAAATAACAAGACCTCATTTTGAAAACACATCACCAAATGACACGCACCAAATGGACCTCCTGTTCCTACCACATGACACAATAAGAAAGAAACGATACAAGTATGCACTGACTGTTGTAGACATTGCTTCAAGGTACAAAGACGCTGAACCCATATCTGACAAAACTGCTAACACAGTTGCGAATGCTTTATCTAGTATCTATAAAAGAGGCCCTTTAAAATACCCCAGACTTGTGCAGGTCGATGACGAATCAGAATTCAAAGGCGCAGTTAATCAGTTATTTGCGAAGCACGGCGTAATAGTCAGACGAGGCATTCCAGGTGTACACAGATCACAGGCAATTGTAGAGAACTTTAACAAACAGTTATCAGAAAGACTTTTCAGTTACCAGTATTCTAAGGAACTCATGCATGACACCCGTAACACTGAATGGGTAAAGAGATTACCACATGTGATAAAAGCAATGAACAATGAAGGACACCCAAAACCTGCTGATGCTATTAAATTGAAAACAATTACAGACCCAAAAACAGGACCAACCCCAACCCCGGCACCAGACACAAGTTTATTTACTAAACAGGTGAGATATTTATATCAGCCAGGGGAGGCTGAGAACGACGACAGACGCAGGGCAACAGACCCCATCTGGTCAACGTCCGTTCATAATATAAAAAAAATAATTCCCGGTCCTGACGCAACAATATATTATCTGTATGACCCTGCGCCACAGAGGGCATTTGTCAGAGAAGAATTACAGATTATTCCCCCAGACACCGTTACTCATTTCAGTAACTAAGTCATCAATTAATTCATCAACCAGTTCATCACAAATATCTTCAGATAACTTGAGCCTGTAATGTCCAGGTGCATAAGCCTTTTCCTTAGTGTGAAACACTCTTTTCGTGTCCCCAACTGCCAGTGATTTCTTATGTGTTTGGATCATTTCAAGATTGTGTCTATTTGATCTCAGTGACTTGTTTGGATAATCAGGCATTAATGCACCATCTAACACTTGCTTGTAATGTTCATGACGTATGTCTTTATTTTTTATTGCTGTTTTTTTAATTCCTTTGGCTTTCGACTGACTTCCCTTCTGGTGCAGTATAGAATACATTTTGGATCTCAGTCCAACATACTCAACTATAGGCACACCATTCAGTTCATCTTTAAACTTACCAGGCACTTTCTTGTTTTGTGTGCTAAACAGCGGGTGATCTTTAGGGTAATCAGATGTGTCATACATGTGTAGTTCTGTTTTCATGTCTTCATAAAAGTCTTCAGTAGGCACATCAATGATCATAAGAGTCAGTGTCAGTGTATAGCAGACGACACTCAGGATACTTTGGTTTGAAGTAATCATAATAAAATTCAAGCATCAACAGTTTTGACAACTCCAGAATTGCCATACCAATGAATACTGGCTTGTCCAGTTTAACAATCTTTTTTTTGAGTGACACTGCATACAATGATGAATGAAACTCTTTGTACCCTGTGTACTGTGGCTTGCCTGTAAGTTTAATTGCACCCGATTCAGTTGTGACCAGTCTCACATCTTTTCTGTGATGAGGATTTTCCATTGTCTTGCCAAAACAGGCATTGTTCATAAGCTTAAAGAAGTCTTTGTCAAATGCAGTGTTGTCGTCTCTGGCACGAAGGGTTGTGTTCTTCATTATGTAATCTTTCATGAAAGCACTCTGATCAAATTGAATTCCTCTGTGAACTTTCTTTAGTACTAACCCGTGTCTGATGTAAAACTGCAGCAAGCGGTAGTGACAAACGTAATTGAATTTGTCATTCAGATTAGGCACAAGTTTAGTGTCTTCTTTTTTTCCTGTCATACTCATTTTCTCAACAGCTAATGGATAATCATTGTGATAATCATGTAGATGATGTGGGTACTCCAGGTCGACTTCAAAGATCCAACCCTTCGCGTCGTTTCGGTCAAGATTCATAATATTGTTTGTTAACCCTGTTACATCATACTGTGACAAATCATGCAGACAAAAGTTTTTCAAGGGCAATAACTCACACATTGCCCAGCCATACAGGTTATTAGCGTCCAAGTACGTAATGAATGACCTTGACCTCGAGGGGTCAAACCCAAGGTCACCATAACCGTCCAGATATTTATTGTTGGCTCTGGCATAGTTATTTGCTGCAATACTTATCCCACCCCTCAATCCACGTTCCACCATTTCACCCATCGTACGATCAGACAACAGGTCTATAAATATCTTACTGGATTTCAAAAATGCATCCCATGTCATGCCAGGACTAGTTATGTAACAGGCTGGGTCAAGACTGTAGTGCAACAAACCCTTTTCACGGTAACTTTCAAATACGTCTGCTAGCAAACAAACGTCTGCTTTCAAGTACTGGTCATGGTAGTCACCAATCGTCTGACATCCTAACTTCCCCCACGCATCAAGTGCATGCTGGTATTCAGAGTCAGAAATACCTTTTCCAGTTAGTGTGGAATAAAATTTCTCTTTTGGAGGCAGTCTTGTTTCTTCAAACACAACCCACTCACTGATGTACTCATACGGATACACACCTTTCTTAATCAAGTCTGGTTCAAAATATTTACTCGTTATTGGATACTCAGTCAGTCCTTCTGCCAGACTAGCAAGGCCTAAAGACAAATGTTGCATAGAGTCATAAAACGCTAATTTGTCTAACCTAAAAGTCAAGTATTTCTCAGTTGTCTGGGCAATACAACTTATGTTTTTGTAAGACTCGTCTACAGCCTGCATGATAATGTGTGAATCATAACCCTTTAGATTGTGAAAAAAGATTGGTAACTTATATGTCTTAGGATCTATTTTTAATAACAAGTTACAATTGTTATGTGCAGTACCTCTGTAACGCCCAGTTATGTGATCATGGTCACGAACTTTATCACATCCTAAAGGCTGTTCACAAATCCAACACGTCTCAGCTGTATCAAATTTCAGTTTGTCTTCTTCTGTCATCACCAAAGGCATCTGACATGTTGTGAGATATTGTACTACCTGACTGTACAGTTGTCTCATTTCTGTTAAAAACAGACATGCTGCATTTTCACCCCTGTAGATAACAGGTTCTGAATGCAAACCGTCTGACCTAACAAGAATGTATCCAAAAGAACACACCACTTGGTCACTCAATTTTATAGTCTTTGGTAATGACTCTGGAACTGGACCCTCATATGGAACAACGAGTGATTCAAAATCTGCATACACTACAAACGGCAGCTTTTGCTGATTCCCATAGTTCATAAAATAAACCTTGCTGCCAGGATCTGGATACTTAAGTACAGTTTGTATGTCATCAGCTGATCTGCAGTGTAGGACGTGTTTGTGTGCTACTGAAATAGAGGAGAATCTTTGTAAACATCTTTTACAAACTTCTTGTTTCCCATTGTGTTTTGTTGTATGTCCATGAATTAGACGTGACATATTTCTGATAATTGTGTAGTGAAAGTTATCACCAGAGCTTATTAATAACATATCAACATGTCTATCTTCTGACTGCCCATAGGTTGGGGCAATTGGGGAAACTCTAATTGGCTGTAACTTATCAACAGACTCATTATCCCACACATACACATTTACAGATATACCAGGATTTAGTTTTTCAAACAAGTCTATGTCCTCTATTTTAACAGGAAACTCAATGCCACTAAAATCGAGTTCATTTACAAATTTGGTGTAGTTAGATACACGTTCAGGTTTTGACTTTACAAAGTGTAGTTTAGCAAGCACACACCACATGAAACAATAGTTGTCATTGTTCTGTATATTAACAACAGCCTTTTTGTTTGCAACCTCTGTTGGCAGTGGTATCCATGCTTTACCTAATATAGGATGATACCTTGACTGCTTTAGTTTTAGTTCATGTACATGTCCTTCGTGCCAACCAGATCCTTTCATTTTTGCACTGTCAATTGCCTGTAGAAAGTCTGGTAATAGTCTGTCTCTAAACACGTTTTCTAATTCTCTTCTTGTGTTAACTGTGTGTTGTCTTGTTGATATGTACGAAACAATCACTTCACCGTCTACTCTAGTAAATTCTATTTTTGCAACAATCTGAATCTTTACACTGCCTGTAAGAAGATTATCTTGTATTACAGAAAAAGAGTTTTCTATTGATTCATAAACATTATTAGTATTGGATATAGGTAAGTTTGTTGTGTGAAACACGTTACGTAAACCTGATGAGCCAGGGTTTGATGGGCCAGGGCTTTGTGAATTGCCCGTCATTTTTATTTGTCCGACAAAATAATAAATGAAAAAAAAATTACCGCTGACACACCATATGTAATACTGTATTATCTGTAGTTATGGTAAACAAGTCAACTACTTTCCTGGTGTTTGTCTTGAAGTCTTGTCCTGCAGGTGTAATATCACTTTATTAAATGTAACACTTTCAATGTAACAATGTAGTTTTCTTAATTGAACAAATATGTCTTCACACAGTACCTCAAACCAATGCAAGTGGCCACTGTTAGCATTATAAACTTTAAAAGCATTTGTCTTAAGATCAACAGTCTCAAAATCATAATGTGGTAATCCATCTGAATATTCCAAAGTAACATTATATGTCGTTTATATTCTTATTGTCGGTGTTGAGAGTTTAAAGCTGGGTCCAAACACACGTGATTTTAAGTCAGTAAAGTGCATAACATCTTTGAAGCATTCTGTAACATCAATCACTTGGGTTTGTCCGTCTGTCATTTTTATTGGACAAACAAATGTATAAATTAATTTACATCAATTTACTAACCCATACCCTGTGGGCTGATCTGTCTTTAAAATGAGCTTTAGATGCTTAGTTGATTTCAGTTTATTTTTTACATCATCACGTTCATGCTTATTTGGGATGACATCATTCTCTCTGAGACAGTCTTCAAAGCTGTCACGATCCTTACAGTAAAACAAACAGATAAACTTTAACTGTTCACGAAAATCTTTCAGTACAGCATTATATTTTTGAGTGAGAATCCATACACTTACATTAGCATGTCTGCCACTGAAAGCAAGTTCTGATAGAGTGTTTCTCTTCTTGACAATGTCTTTCTCTGCAGAACAGTCGTCAGCAATAAACAACGTTGGCTGTCCTTCAAATTGCTTGTAAAAATATTGTAGGTAGTCATTCAGTTTTTTCTCAGGGTCAACTAAGTATATGTTGCTGTCAGTCCAAATGAATAAACGGTTGTGATAAGCTTTGTTGTGTTTGATTGTAGGACAAAATATTACAATGTTTTCAAAGTGGTGTATGTATCTTGTTTGTAATAGGTTAAGTACAAATTCAGTTTTCCCACACCCTGTGGCACCACAAAACAATCCACAGTGTGGGTCGAGTGTCATTAAGCTCAGGTTCATTTTAATACACAATATAATTTTAATATGTGTCCACTCAGTCTGCTTTCTGCAATATTGAGTTGTGCATCATAAATCAAATACAAATATATGTTTATGGCTTCGGCTTTTTCAACCTTTTTTTGTATCTGAATTGTAATCCCATCACTACCGTTCTCGACAGTTCGTCCTGACCCATGAAGGTAGTCGTCATCTGTACTACGAAGGTCTAGCCACAGTGCATACTTATTCGTCAGGTATTGTCCGATCCTAACGTCATACAGATGTAGATCTTTGCACGCAATGTTTGCTGGTTTATCTCTAATCCTTCCTCCTGCAAAATACTTTGTGATCTCATCGTAGTGTTGATAAGGTAACATTCCTGAAGCGTACACTTGATTAGGGCGGCCTTCGATTGTGCAGGACAAATGTGTAATCTTAGGATTGTAGAATTTTTCTGAATCTCTTTTGTATGGACTCACTGGTTCAACAAACAACATAAGAATACCTTTCAGTGACCTAGCTGGTGTGTTCAAGTTTATGTTCCACATTGGGTCGCTTTTGTCTTTGGGTATTAAACTATGTCTAATCACACGGTCATAATAAATTGAAGTCTTGACTGGTACTGATTTTGTATGAGTCTGGCTAGTTCAGTATGTGTAACAATTTCATATTCCAAGGAAATGTTAGAGATCTTATATGTTGCATCTGTGGCAGATGATTTTATAACTTTGGAGTAGTCATTGAAAGTTAGTTCAAAGCTCAGACGGTCATTCAGTGCCCCTTGATAATAAGGCAAATGTGCTGTTAGAATTTCAAACTCAAGTGGAATGTAAAATCTGGTTCCATATGTTTCTGCTATAATAACGTCATTGGCTGCTGACGTTGATTTATCTCCAGCATTGATTCGAAGTTTACCAACATTATCAGACTGTATGCCTTGGTAAATACGATCTTCTCGTTCTTCTCTTGTGAGCCAAAGGTCTTTGTAACAGTAGAATACATCGGAGTCGTCAAGACTAAACACTTCCTGCCCTTCAAGTTTTACTTTAATAGTTCTAACAATTGCTCTGCCAAGATTGTCAACCAGTGTTCTGTTTACATCTGCGTCTGATGATAATTCAATATTAAATGCAAGGCGTGCAGTGCCGGGAACAATAACGTCACTGGGACCTAGGTTTGGAAATTTGACTGTAAGTGTTTGGTTCTGGTCTATGGTACTTGGATTGTTCGTGATGACGATTGATTGTCTTATGCCCTTAACACCCAGAGGCTCACGTAGTTTTCTGTATGGGTCTAACTTTGATCCGTAAGACTGTGTCATTTTTATTATGCACAATAAAAAATAATAAATTAATAAAACAATGGCAGCTGGAGGATTTAATCATGAAGATTTTGAAATGGATGACATGAATGTCTCAGATACCAGTATCACAGATATGACTGGAATGGTAACTACTTCTCCTTTGTATCACGAACTGTTAAAAGACAAAGTAAACTCATTTTATGACAGTGTTGGAGCACGCCCAGATGTAATAGATCCTAATCAATTTGAATATGATAAAGGGCACTTATTTGTAAATACAGACAGAGGGAAAATATATCTAACACATAAAAATAATCCTTCTAAGTTTAGGGCTTTAAGTACAATTAAAGGTGAAGTCGGTGGTAACTCTGGGTTGGCAAGGTATCTTGGAATTGGAGGCTCTCCTGTCACGCCAAGACTGGTTAGTGTTCTTCACGACACGCAAACAAAGTTGCCAACAGGGCAAGAGATTGAAATGGCACCAGTAACAAGCCTACCAGAAATAGCAAACACAGTGATACAAGAAACTTCATTTACTGAAGGACAATTAAATGATGCTATGAAAACAATAGATGATCCACCTTTGTCAATGCGGGAGATTATAGGGTTGGATAAATCACTGCAGACAATAAGAGGTGAGATGTTAAATAATGTTGCCAAACTGGGAGAGCTTGATAAACACATAAAACGTGAAAAAGAGAAACTGGCTACCGCAGACAATGGAAATCTTGACACAGAAATGAAAGAAAGAATTCAACACATATTAAATGATTTGCAGATAGAAAGATCAGGACGGTTAGAAACAATTAGTATTGGGAGACAAAAACTGAAATCACAGGTCAACAGAATTAGAGAAACTATTCAGAAAATACTTCACGAAGACACTACTCTGGCTGAGAGACTTAAAACACTTTTCAGAGAACAGGGTATCACAATTGCTAGTTTAATTACAGCTCTGGGATTTATTATCAGTACTGTTGTATTAGCTGTCTCCGGCAGTGGTGGTGGAGCACCCCCGGCACCAGCACCACCAACCCCGGGCCCCCCGACTCCAACAGACCCAAAAGATTTACAGTCATGGGTAAAGAAACAGTTGTCTCACATATCAGACTTGCTTAAAAAATTGGCTGTGAAAGCAGTGGATGCTTTGCCTGGCATAATTGGCACTGTTGTCAGTTGGCTGATTAGTACTGCGGCAAAGGCAGTAGGGTTTATGGCAGAGCATGTGTGGGTATTTTTGGTGACAGTAGGAGGGTTGATGGTGGGTTATTTAATGAAACAGATAAAGAAGTAATACTCCTAATCCAGTGAGGCCTATTACCAATGCAGTTCTTTCTGACTCATGTGTGTCAGGGGTTGACTGTACTGGTTGTATGAGTGCCGGTGTTGGGGCCGGGGCCAGGGCCGGGGGTGTTACCGTCTGTAATGGTTTTAACAACTGTACGTGTGTGGTTGTGGCCCCTAAGTTTACAGATTGATTGAAACCTAATTTTTGGTCACGACCTGCAACAATGATTTCATTATTATAATTTGTTATTGTTCCCATTTGGAGTTGAAGGTCAGATGGTAACATGTATAACCCGATTCCAACTACAAAGTCAACTTTTGATCTGGCATATCTGAGTACATCTTGATAGCGTTGTATGCTTGATGGGAGATCAACTGTTGAGTTGATTGAATCTTCTAGATTAGCGAGAAACTGTTTTTGTGCTTCAAATTTACCACTTCCATTTAAAATGTTTGATTTTGTTAGTGATTGTGCACCTAGTATACACCAGACATATGTTCTGATAGACTCATTGACGCGCTCCACTCCTGCTTGAGTAAACCCGTCACTTTTGTCTAAAATAAATGTGGTCCAGGCGTTAGACTGTTTCTGCTCTATTGAGCCTAACCAGACTTGTGATTTTGATGAGAATGAAGTGTACCCAGGGTAGTAATCTTGAGGGTATTGTCTGTGACTCAAAGCGTAATACAATGTACCAATGCCGTGGTGATCATCAAGTTTTTGTGTAAAGTCATACCGGGGGCTTATGCTAAATTCATTACAAATGCGTTCAAATGCTTTCATATCCATGGGGTTGTTATACCTGTTGAAACTGGATTCAGTTGGTAGTGGTGTATGAAGTTCTGACAGAATACGTCTAAGCTGGTAATAAACATGGAAATGATACACAGATCTAATCAGTTTGTTTGAGTGATTCAAATGGTCTGTAAATGAAACACCACAGCCTGTAGTTGAGCATAGTATAGCAAAGTTGAGTTGGTTTTGAAACATCTGTAGTGGACTTGAAGACCACTTTCTTGCAGTTGAGTCATCTGTTATTGGAGGGTTTAGATATTGATCAAATGGATTTGGTACTTTGACTTGAAATAGATCTTGTTCAGACACAGCTATGTCAAGCTGGTTTAGCTGAATTATTTTCTGTTCATAAGTTGGTGCAACATTATATTTGGCATCCACATTAAATTGAAATGCGTTTGTAGTGGTGATTGTTGGTGATTTAAATTCCATCCTTTTTTATATGAGATAATAAAAATGTTTATTACTTTAACAAACCTTGACACAAGCAAACCAGTGTGGTTAACTAATGGGATTGATAATCGTGATGGTAGCAAGGCTGCAGCTATCCATGAAATGTTCTATACAGTAAAATGGTTTAATGTAACAGATGATATATATAATAAAGTAATTTTTGATGGTAAGACTGAAGCTATACCACCTGGGTATTATGACTTTTGTACTATAGCTGAATGGTTTCAAAGTAAATTTAAAATTAAAGCAACTTTAAATCCAGCTAACCTACTTGTTACATTAGAATTTCTGAAACAAGATTGGTTAAAAATTTCAGATAGATTTGCATATTTACTTGGATTTTATATTGACGAAGATTGGTGGAGATCAGATGATTTAGATGAAGCTATGTCTGGTATTATAACAATGAAGACAAAAAAACTTAAAATAACTGGAAAACGTCCTGTCAATTTGTCAGTACACACAGTGCTAAATGTTTATTTGAAAGAACTAAACACATCTGAGAATGTTCACAATGGAAAGCCTTCAACTTTGTTGAGATGCTTACCTACTGGAACTGCACCCTATTGTGAAAGTGTAGTTGTTAGATTTCCTAATTTGCAGTTTAAGAAATTAGGTTCTAGTTTCTTTGAGTCTCTGAGTATATCTGTAACTAATCAGGATGACAAACCAGTTCTTATGCATGATTTTAGTGTTGTGTTGGAAATTAAATAATTTTATTTTTGTTTATAAAAATGAGTGGTCTTGGTCCAAAGCCTAGAATCATACCAGTTGCGTGTCCAGTTACAGAGTTGAAAGATTTGGCAGACGTCCAGGATTTTGAGAAGGAAGAGGAAATTGGAGAAATATATGGTTTTGAACTTGATTTAAATGGCATGTACAAGAGGAAAGTAATTGTTGACATGAAAGACGGTGAAAAACAGATTCCTAAACTTGGTCAGCTTCGTGATGTTACTGTACCTACTCCACCTGTAAATAATGCGCCTTACAACTTAATACATGTGGGTAGTAAGTGGGTTGTTTCACCTGTGCCTGCACCACCTCCAACAATTGACTGGGACATAAAGATTGAATTTATTAGTCCTTATGTATACACTGATGATGAAGGCGCCTTAGTGTTTAGGAAGGTTGTTAACTCGGGGCCGCTTATTGTAAGTCTTGTTCCAAGCTTTGCCCCAGACAACAATAGCAGAGAAAAACTGAAAGTTGAAAATTATGAGAAACGGAGATATCTTCTTACAACTAGAAAGGGTAGATCAGATACTTCTGTTGTGTTTATGCCAGCAAGCTTAGTCGTGGCTAGAGAAGTGACAATAGTATTTGAAATTATCATGAAATCTGTTGCTTCTGCAAAAGAGGCAAATATAGCACAAGGAATTAAACTTACATGGAATGAAACAGTAACAGAATCATCAAAGGTCTTTATTGCCATTACAAAAAATAATGATGTTATTAATGTTTCAAGCAGTATTCCCGCTGTCAAGGTGGTGGTTGACAAAACAACTTTTGTTCGTCTAACTTATATAAACCTTGAACACATTGATCTTGTTGCATTTTATTATGCTAACAAATTGTATACTTTTGAAGAGTTGCAAAATGTAATTGCTGATTAAATAAAAAAAAATATTTGTCAATAAAAAAAATGGTAAACTTCTATCCGCAACTACCGACGCTTGAGCCGACTGAAACAAATGTGATGACTAAAACAACACTTGCGCCTGATCCACAGGTAACAGCTGTGCCAATTGCATCAGATAAAACATTACAGGCAGATGCATTCAGATTAAATAATATTACAGAAGCTTTGAAATATTTGGAGAGTGAGGAGGCGAAATATTCACGGTGCAAAAGACGGTATAAGACCGTTTTCAATTCTGTTCAAAACACTTCTATGGCTATTGGCGCAGTTTCAGCTTCATGTTCTGTAGGGGGTATTGTTCTGTTCGCCACAGGAATTGGGAGTTTGGCTGGAATAGCAGTTGAGGCTGTTAGCGTTGCTACATGCCTGACTTGCTTTGGTTTGGAGGCCTTGAACAAGAGGTTTCACACAAAATTACAGAAACATGAAGCATTGAGTACGCTGGCTGGTGCAAAGCTGAGCAGTATGAAACTTATTATCAGTAAGGCATTAAACGATAATTGTATTGATGACGAGGAATTTAAGAGAGTCCAGGATGATTTAAATAATTACAAGAAACAAAAATCTGAAATACAGAATAAGATGCGTAGTCAATCTCCCGTAAATGTTGAAGAACTTAAGGCCAGTTTTTTAGAGATGGGAAAACAGATCGGTGTTCAGGAAACCACAGAAAAACTACACAATCTTTTAAACAAATAAAGATCAGATTTGGTAATCGTTTATTAATGACATACACTTCACAGAAAAATGACATGCCACCTAACTATTTAACCCCATCAGCACCACCACCACCACCTGACTATTACTAAAAAAAAGTTTTTTCATTGTCCTTGTATCTTGACAAATCTGTCCGAGTAAGTTGTGACTTGAGTCAAGAACTTACATTTTGTTATGTTTAAGTTCTTATAAGTTCTTGACTAAGTCACTTAATAACTAATTATAGGTTCTTAAAAGGTTACATGTAAAGTTATTTGTCAGTTATAAGTGACTTTGGAAATTTGTTATCAAGTATCTGTAGGTAACTTAAATAATTTGTTATCAAGTGCATATAGCAATGGGTTTTTTTTTTTTTTTTTTTTTTTTTTTTTTTTTTTTTTTTTTTTTTTTTTGTTTCTGTGTGTGTGTGTGTGTGTGTGTGTGTGTATGAATATGTGGACATTGACTAAAAAAAAATGGTATAAATGGTATTGGAATGTATTTTTTTCTATCTCTAATAACTAATTAATATGCACACGTATAGGCAAACAAAAACACAGGCACACACACAGACAGATAGACATGCACACATACATACGCAAAAACATGCAGTCACACACACATACACAGCCTACATACACAAAAACATGCACTCACACAGACGTACATTCACATATAAACACATGCACGCACGCAAACACACACACATGCACTCACACACACACACATGCACTCACACACACATACACGTACACACTCACACACGCACGCACAAAAAATACACACACTATGGGTTGTAACCATACAAACCGGGGACGTCCCCGGTTTACTGAAAGTCCCCAGTTGTGGGTGTTTAACCCGTGTGTGTCCCCCGGTTTACGGGATTTGAATACTCACACACACACACACACACACACACACCCACATTACAGGCAGACGCATTCCGATTAATATAATACACACATGCACGCACACACGCATACATACACGCATACACACACACGCATACACACTCACACGCATACACACACGCACAGACAAACAAACAAACACAATGCACGCACACACACACACAGAGACAACGACAAACACGCACGGCGCATGCACGCACATACGCACGGCACAGTCATACAGACACACACACTGACAAAGACAGACAATCAAAGGCAGACAGACAGACATAACCACAGACACATGCACTCGCTTCACCTGTTGTATGTCACGCGATGCGCAACGTCTGTATACTCAATTAGTCACAGCGCCGCACTTAGTTTCGTTTTCGTTAAGACGCTACGTCATTGTATACGCTAGATACAACGATCACATGAGATTACACAGCTTGCTAAGACCCTTGTAAACAGAGACATTTAACTCTGTGTTTTGTGATAGCAATGACTATGATTGAAAAAATCAATCTTCTGTTAACACAGTCGTTTGCTTTCTGCTCATTTAGCTGGATATCATGATGATCGCATGAGATAGTTACCGTCCTTTGTAAACAGAATCAGAATTCCGAATTGCTCAGACATTTCTTAGCTGGCAAGTGATAGCATGCCACAGATTAAAGCTGATATCATCAGCAGGTTATTTTAATAAATAAACTTTTAACAAAAGTCCCGTCTGTCATCCATTTCCCAATCGGCCTTTTCAAGAGGGAGTCAAACATGCCCCCTTGAAGAGGCATTGGGAAATGGATTGGCGTTCCGTCGCCCAGACGGGACAAGGGAAGGTACGGACAGACAGGACACACACACACACACCCCACCCAACCCCCCCAACCCCCCCTTAACCCCTTACCCCCCCCCCCTTATTCCCCTACCCCCCCTTATCCCCCTTATCCCCATACCCCCCTTATCCCCATACCCCCCTTTCCCTTCCCCTTATCCACCCCTTTTTACCCGTGCGCACACAATTTGTTTTATTTATTTGCCGGCCCGGTAATTTGTTAGTTTCTAGGTCCTAGAGTTAATTATTTATTTATTTATATTATATTATATTTTATTTGTTCTGGTAATTATTAGATCGTCACACCCCAGTGGAAATCTCACAGCTCAGACATTTATCGAAACGAAAATTTCTGAGATTTCGAGGTGATTCGAACCGCGACGCCGCACACGTACCTAGTAAACTGGCCCAAGGTCTACTCGGTACATGCATGACGGAGCCGAAACCACCAGGCCAGTCTCGGCCCAAGATAATGTAGTTATTCTTATCTATATAAATATAAGCAGATCAATACCGGAAGTTGTGCAATGGGTCTTTTCCGGCGACCGGTTCTGTATTGATCGATTTACAGGTCTGTGGCGCTAACTAATCATATAACCGATTGAGCTGTACATCGTTAGCAGTCAGATTAACCTTGTTTAGTTGATTGTTATAGATAAGTGAGTAATTATGTTTTTCTTTTCTCAGAAACTGGAGCGGCAAAAGCCGTAAGCCGCTACAAATAGATTTCTAAGGGAAGGGAACTACTGTTTTGGTTATAACCAAATCGGAAATTCCCGAAATACACCACACATAAGCTACGCAAATGGTCCGCGCTGATTAACTGCATTTTAGTGTGTAAATGTTTACATAACCGATGGATTAATTAGCTCAGGTGTTAACCCCCTGTTGGTATTACTCTGTTGAGAGGTACATAAAATGGTGACTGTTCAAATAATAATGCAGTGGCGGCATGTTCAGTAGCGGACGATAATTTAGATAAGCATGCCGAGGCGCTGAAAAAAACGGGCGGAGTAAAGGTGTGGTAATCATCATCATCATCAGTCCCTTGCCCGAACTGGGCGTTGGGGGGACTGAAAGGCAGCAGCAACAGACAGTGCTCTCCACTGAGTTCTATTTTGGGCGGTGGCAAGCAAGTCTGGCATCTCGAGTTCGGTCCATTCTTTTATGTTTGCGACCCAACTCTTTCTCTGACGACCTCGCCGACGACTTCCTTCGAGAGTGCCTTGGAGGATAGTCTTGGACAAGGTGTTGTGTCGGGTCACGTGGCCAAACCAAGCAAGCTTGCGCCGTTTCACGGTTGCCAGAAGGGGTTCATGTGGGCCCACCAGGGAAGTGACGATGCTCCGTACATATTCGTTGGTCTTGTGCTCGCGGTACGAGATGCGGAGCAACTTCCTCAGGCACTTGTTCTCAAAGGCCTGGATTTTCTTTTCTGAGTCTGCAAGCAGTGTCCAAGTCTCACAGCCGTAGAGTAGAATAGACACTACGAGGGACTTGTAAAGCCTGTACTTGATGGTGAAGCTGATGGAGTTACTTCGCCATATCCTGTCCAGCCTGGCCATTGCGGATGTTGCTGTACCTATCCTGATACGGATCTCTGCTATGCAACTACCGTCTTTGGACAGGGTGGCTCCCAAGTACTTGAAGCTATTGACCTCTTCTAGCTTCTGGCCGTTCATGTGAATGTTGCTGCTGCTGTCGCTTGTGGTGTTGATCATCACTTTGCTTTTATCCGTACTGATCTCCATGCCATAAGACCCTGCGCTACTTGAAAGTTTGTCTGTCAGGTTTTGAAGCTCACTATTGCTGCCTGCCATGAGGTCAATGTCGTCTGCGAATCGAAGATTGCACAGGGATCTGCCACCAATAGAGATTGAAGTATGGTGGTCGTGGAGGGTTTCCTGCATGATCTTCTCCAGGAATATGTTGAAAAGGACAGGAGAGAGCAGGCATCCTTGACGGACACCGATCGTCGTCCTGAAGAACACGCCTGACTGATTGTTAAGTAGGTGTGGTAATATGTGGTCCAAAAATCCTGGAATTTGGGGATAGATATAAATTGTCGATTTCCGCCCATAGTTACTATCTCTACGTAACACTTGCTAAACACACAACATATTGGATCAATGAGAAACGTCACGTAACCTGGCTGATACAAATAACCCACACGTTCATTCACACACACACACGTGCTTCATAAACTATTTTCGTATCACCCCCATATCTCTGTCACTATCTTGAAACAGACTATAGCCTAACTGACACTCTTGCTATACATTACTCTATACCCTGGAAAAGACTATGCTTACCCAACCACGTACTATCTTCATAGCGGCTTAGACATACACACTTCATATTCCTTTAGTCATCTAACTCGGTAAACAACTGTATACAAAAACACCGGTTACTTCACCGAATTCTAAACATACTATACAAAACCAAACCGGAACACCGCTATACAACCACATTAATCTTACCACGCATACTGTCTTTAACTAAACAACTATCAATACTACGTTTATAGAAACATACCTGAAATCTAGGCTTCAGAGTCTTGGAATGCGGGCTAGGTAACTCGAACACAACCGTTCCATACGACAAAACAGCCCGCACTCCCGATCTAGACCTCTGACAGTCACAGCTTCCACCTAGAACTCACTAAACAGAACTCACTAAAAAATCCCGTGCTAACCATGTCTTACAGATTCCACATGGGCAGCAGGCCCCACGGACTTTCGGCACAAACAAACCGTTAACAAAAACCGTACCGTACTAATCCTATTGTGCGAGCACTATGCACAAGCATAGAGCTTCTTCACAATTCCCCCTTCCTCGGGAAAAAAAAGAAACGACCGAGTTTCTTTTTAAGACTACTCGACGTAATGGTATCCGAAAACAGGAAAGGACTAACTTTTACTACCTAGAATACAAGAAAAAAAAAATTACAGCCTTAAGCCTCAACGCACAACTTAAGATCGCACAGCGACAGCAAAACAGAACTAACGCGCTAAACCTCCAGAAAAGAAATCGATCCAATGACTGCCCACACACACACTCGCGAGACCCCCGTCTCTGACCTACCGACAATCGCGAGCCCCAGTCTCCGACTTGCTACAATCGCGAGACCCTAGTCTCCGATCTATCTAAATATTGGGTGCTGAGCGGCATTTCTGTGCGCAACAGAAGTATGCCGTCTCAGACCAACCCGACTGTTGGGCCACACCCGCTGACCGACTCCCTGTTTCTGGACGGAAATAACACGTTCCCTCTGCCCACGAGCACGCTTGCTCTGAGCTCTCGTCGCGACTGATGCGACTACACTGCGATTAACCTGAGATGGCTTAATCGTCTCGACCCTACCGCTGACTGACTGCACACCCTTCATATTACCTAGAACTAAGTCTATTACTGGCTCGTCGATGACACACGATACCAGATTACCTGTGAAAAACTCCGTGTCAACTTCTATCCTAGCCAACGGAAAAACTTCTACGTTCCCTCCGAACGAAACTACTTCCTGCGTCTCGCCCGTGAACTGATCTTCTCTAACTAAGCTACGTCTGACCCCCGCAGTCGTTGTACCGGAGTCACGAAGAACAGAAACAAGACATCCATTCACCACACCGTCCACCAGCGGTAGGCTACCACCTCCCTCAGCTGAACACACCGCGCCCAGCTGTGGTTCCTCCACGACTGGGACCGCAAAACTGGCTACGTGAGTGGGCTGCACCGCCCCATCCACCATACCAAGACTATTAGGACCTTGATGAGCCAGATGGCCGTGCTCCTGATAACTAGCATACTGCGTGCCTGCACTGTAGGACGGACAGCTCCGACTGAAGTGCCCGTACCCACTACAAGAAAAATACTGCGTGTCCGAACTCGCAACACGACCACGACCATACCCACGCAAAGAAGTCCCTCCACATGCGTACGGATCGCTACCGCCATTGCTGTTACCTCGATCACCGCGTCGAAAACGCAAAGTACCTCTACCGTTAATCCGCTGGCCTCCACGTAAAGTATTGACCCCCCAGTAACCCTCAGTCGTGTTAGCAGCGACCAACCCGACTGGCGATGTCTCGGTCCTACGCGCGAGGTTTTTCGTAGGATGCGCCATCCGAAAAGCCTCCGCGTGCTGTACTAACTCGTCCGTAGTCTTGAGGTTACGCTCTCTCAAGAATATCCTTGGAAACGCTCCCAAAGAACTGTTCAGCCAACATGAGATCGAACAATGCTTCGTACGTGTGGTCGATCTTTGACAGTTCGACCCAACGTACGAGCAAATGGGACAATCGTTTGCCAAACGACATAAATGATTCCCCTGTCTCTGGCCGACAAGCTCTCAAGCGTTCTCTAAAACCTTCCGCATTACACTGGAACTTCTGCAAGAGACACTCCTTCAAAGTCTCGTACTCTATGTTCCCTGAAACGGTCAAACTATGGTAAAGACTCAAGGCCTGTCCCTCAAGCACAGATGAAAGCAAAACGGGCTAGTTGGCAGGAGGCCAACTCAACGCCTGCGCATGAGACTCGAAACGACACAAAAAAGCGTCAATAGAGTCCACGGACTCTTTAAACATCGGCAGTTTAGGAAAATTGCGTATTCCTCGGCCTACTGAATCACTATCTGGTCTAGATCCCGCATCCCGAGCTAACTGTAGTTGCACCTCTCTATCTCTCTTCTTTACTTCCCTCCGATACTCTAGTTCCTTCTCTCTTAACGCATGTTCCCTCTCGTCCTTCTCTCTCTGAAACGCTAGAGACTTCTCGTCCTTCTCTCTCTGAAACGCTCTCTCTTCTCTCTGTACTTCTAATTCCTTCTCTTTTAAGACCCCCCCCCCCCCCCCCCACCCGGGTCTGCCCTGGGGGACTTAGGTGGGGTTAACTACTTTTTAGTTCCCAGGGTCACCCTGGTCAGCCCCACAGGGTGGGTTTTCCTCTCTTTTCTGGGGCATATGTTTCTGTCTAGCCTTGGTCCATTCACCTGTATTTGCCTTTTTAAAACTCTCCCTACTGTCTGCACTGCCTGTAGCTCTTGATATTGGATGTGTGTTGCCAAATGGTCTTAGCTTTATTTAGGCCCCATGTGGTAGGTTTATTTAACGTGTTGGACCGGCTGGCGACATACATTCAATATTCTGTTGGTTTTTTTTTTTTTTGGTTTTTTTTCACAAGCAGTGCAGGCACGTCCTGAGAAAGCCTTGTTGCTGTCGGGACGTTAAGCAATGTACAATCAATCAATCAATCTTTTAAGACCCTTTCTTTCTCTTCTCGCTCTCTCTGAGCTTCTAACTCTTTCTCCTTTAGGACTCTTTCCTTCTCTTCTCGCTCTCTCTGTATCTGCATTTCCAACTCTTTCTCCTCTCTAAGTCTACGAATTTCCAATTCTTTCTCATCCCTCACACTCTGAACCTCTAACTCTTTCTCCTTTAAGGCTTTCTGAACTTCTAGCTCCTCTTTCTTAAGTACTCTCTCTTCTCTCTCTCTCTGAGCTTCTCTTTCTCTCGCCCTATCCTCCCTATCCCTACATTTCTCCACATAGTCAAAAAGTTTCTCATCCTTAAGTCCTAACCTTTCACCCTGTTTAATGTGTCTGGGTCTACCTCCATATTTGCTACAACAACATCCCAAAACTTGAAAACGTAAATATACAAATAAATGGAAAAATTAACAACCGAACAATACAAACCACAACCAACTCAACGGCAAAAATCTAAAATGCGAACTTACAACAAAATCAACAAACTCTGGAGAAAACAGTGACCTACTTGACGTCCAGATGTAACGAAAAATAAGAACGATAGAAAGAAGAGCAAGGAAAAAGAACACTACCTATACAAAAGGTAGAAACAAGAACTAACTCCTCGTAAAATCCAGAAAACTACAGAAATAACGGATCTTACCCCCTAGAATCGGAGAGGGGAATCTAACACAACATGCACATAGCGACAAATCCTGCTCTAAAATCGCTACTCACTAACCTACCGCTAAATCAGGGTCACCACTGTAACGCACGCAGACTTGCCCACAGTCGTACGCACAGACTCTCACGCAACAGACGCATACACCGCCACTGACTCAGACGGGCGCATTCATGCGGTAAAACACAACACACGGGCTCCCTTTCTAAAGTAACCTGTATACACTATAAATGAAAAGAACGACTTAAATGATTATCAACTATATACACTGTTCTATTATCACACCACACACGTATCACAATATCTTTGCCAGGTTAGGTCTTAGTCTCACATTGCCTCCAACCTGTTTAATGTTGTTGCCTGGTTACGTTGGTCCTTCTCACGTCTAGGCGTGAAAGTCCTTCGTCGTACGCTTGTTGCCGTCCTGTCTCTCTGGGCACGGACGTCCTTGTTCTCGTACGGTACTCAGTTCTAGCTTGGACTTGGGTGTCTTGGTCCCCAGTCAGACTCACTCTCAGAAGAGCTGGAGGGATGACCTCACGTAGGTCCCACCTGCGACTCGACGTCTCGGCGTCCGTCTTTCCACTCTCGTTACAAGAACTCTGAATAGACAAAAGTCCCAACGTAACACTTGCTAAACACACAACATATTGGATCAATGAGAAACGTCACGTAACCTGGCTGATACAAATAACCCACACGTTCATTCACACACACACACGTGCTTCATAAACTATTTTCGTATCACCCCCATATCTCTGTCACTATCTTGAAACAGACTATAGCCTAACTGACACTCTTGCTATACATTACTCTATACCCTGGAAAAGACTATGCTTACCCAACCACGTACTATCTTCATAGCAGCTTAGACATACACACTTCATATTCCTTTAGTCATCTAACTCGGTAAACAACTGTATACAAAAACACCGGTTACTTCACCGAATTCTAAACATACTATACTAAACCAAACCGGAACACCGCTATACAACCACATTAATCTTACCATGCATACTGTCTTTAACTAAACAACTATCAATACTACGTTTATAGAAACATACCTGAAATCTAGGCTTCAGAGTCTTGGAATGCGAGCTAGGTAACTCGAACACAACCGTTCCATACGACAAAACAGCCCGCACTCCCGATCTAGACCTCTGACAGTCACAGCTTCCGCCTAGAACTCACTAAACAGAACTCACTAAAAAATCCCGTGCTAACCATGTCTTACAGATTCCACATGGGCAGCAGGCCCCACGGACTTTCGGACACAAACCGTTAACAAAAACCGTACCGTACTAATCCTATTGTGCGAGCACTATGCACAAGCATAGAGCTTCATCACAGTCATACATGTGAGCCATAAGGGCTTTGCCTTTATTGTTGTTGTTTTATATACTTTCAAACACAACAGACGTGATTTCAGGGTGAAAAAAAACCTGGTATTTAGCTGACATTGTGTTTGCATTAGGGCAGTATAGTTTCCATGGCAGTGCTTCTGCAATCCTCATGTATTTCAGTCTCCTCTCAGTCCACTACAGTCTCTTTACAGACCTGGAAAGAGGAGGGATGTCTATAACTGTTGTTGCTAAATACTCTGTAGATAATAATAATAATAATTACGGTATTTATTATGCGCTTATCTTATAATAATTATAACTCTAAGCGCGCACTCACAACTCGCACACGCATGCGCACGCTTTAGACAATGACTCACGTAACACAAATAGTGAAGATACATTAGGACGGTCAGCTTGGGCTGGGGAGTGTGGTGATATAGTGCTAGAACTGTTGAAAGAGATGAGTTTTGAGGGCAGACTGGAAGGAGGAGAGCGAGTGTTTCTGACGGAGAGAGAGTGGGAGAGTGTTCCAGGTGGTTGGACCGTATACTGAGAAAAAGCGGGGGCCGAAAGTGCTGAGTTTGGTGCGGGGGATGAGGAGGCGGAGAGGGTCAGAGGCGGAGCGGAGGGAGCGGGGAGGAGTGTAGGGGTGAAGTAAGTTGGAGAGATACGCAGGAGCGTAGTTGTTAAGGGATTTGTAGCAGAGAGACAGAATCTTGTATTGGATGCGTTGGGGGATGGGGAGCCAGTGAAGGAGCTTGAGCAGGGGAGTGATGTGGTCGGATTTTTTCTTTCTGAGGACGAGGCGGGCAGCATTGTTCTGGACGCGCTGGAGAGTGAGAGTGGTGGAGTGAGGAAGGCCAGAAAGGAGAGAGTTGCAGTAGTCGATGCGAGATAAGATGAGAGAGACAGGGAGTTTGGTGGCAGCTTCGGTAGTGAGGTATTTTCTGATCTGACTGATGCGGCAGAGGTGGAAATAACATGCCTGGGCCGTGGCGGAGACGAAGCTGGTCATGGAAAGAGAGGAATCGAAGATAACGCCAAGGTTCTTGACCGAGTCAGAGAGGGAGATGGGGGTGCTGTCGAGTTGAAGGTGGAGAGAGGGAGAGAGCTGGGAAAGTTTCTGGCGAGTGCCTACCAGCATGGCTTCCGTTTTGTCGTCGTTCAGTTTGAGCTTGTTTGCTGTCATCCAGTTTTTCACGTCCTCATAGCTGTCAGCCGTGCGAGTCAGTAGTGTCTGAGTGTTGTCGAGTTTGTCTTTGTCTAGTAGTTGTGAGTCGTCAGCGTAGAGGTGGTGGTGTATGTGGTGAGACTGGATGATGTTGGACAGTGGGGAGATGTAGAGTGTAAAAAGGACCGGGCCCAGGACGGACCCCTGAGGAACGCCGCAGGAGAGCCTGACTGGGTTGGAGGAGACGCCGTCGATGGTGACGGACTGCTGTCTGTCGGAGAGGTAGGAGAGAAACCAGGAGTGAGCAGAGTCAGTGATGCCAAAGGAGTGGTGGAGGCGGTGGAGGAGGATAGAGTGGTCTATGGTGTCGAAGGCGGCAGAGAGATCGAGTAGCGTAAGAAGGGAGATGTTGCCCGAGTCAGTGGAGAGAAGCAGGTCGTTTAGGATATGTAGAAGGGCAGTTTCAGTGCTGTGATGTTTGCGATAGGCAGACTGGAAGGGACTGAGGAGGTTGTTGTCGGCGAGGTGGAGGTTGAGTTGGTTGAGGACGACCTTCTCAAGAAGCTTGGACAGGAAAGAGAGACTGGAGACTGGGCGGTAGTTCTTGAGTTCGTTTGAGTTGAGGTTGTGTTTTTTTAGGAGAGGACGGACGATGGCGGACTTCAACTGAAGATATCGGGGACGGAGCCATTTTCTAGAGATGTGTTGATGATGTCCGTAATGAAGGGCAAAAGTTTTGGGAGGCCGTCCTGGTAGAGGGAAGCTGGGAGGGGGTCTAGTTCGCAGGTTTTGAAAGGCATGGACTTTATGGTCTTGAGGACTTCATCCTGAGAGACGGGGCGGAAGGACGAGAGGGGAGTGCCGGAAAAGGGGGTGTCAGGGAGGCAAGGCGAAGAAGGCAGAGTGTCGAGTGTGTTGCGCAGAGTTTGGATTTTGTCAGAAAAATAGGAGGAAAAAGCGAACGGAAGTTCTTCTTTGCTGTGTGTGTTGGGAAGAGGAGAGTCTTTAGAAGTGCCTAGGAGTGTGTTCATGGTAGCGTAGAGGGTTTTGGAAGAAGTGGATTCCAGGATTTTGTTTTGAAGGTGTTTGCGTTTGGAGTCAGAGATCATTCTGCAGACTTTGGATCTGGTGGTTTCGAAGATCTCTCTGTGAACGGTGAGGTCGGATGAGCACCAGCGGCGTTCCGCTTGTCGACGCTCGCGCTTGGCCTCGGCTATGTCATCGGTGAGCCAGGGGGAGGGGAGTCGGTTGGGTATAGAGCAGGTGGTGACAGGGGCATGGGTGTCTAGAAGATACATTTTCTTATGCTAAATACTCTGTAACCAAATACTCTAAAGTACCTCAATGCTCATAATAATAATAAAGATCTGTAGAGCATTGTAACTTGCGGTATAAGTTGGTTCTAAGCACTTAACATGAAAACACATAGAACAACTAAACACACATACAAATGCCTCCATGGAGCCATAAAAAACAAAGGGCTAGAAGAAGAAAAAGAAGAGTGAAAAGTGTTTGAAAAACAGTACCCATACTCATGCTAGAATTCCCTTTGCAGACGTTTCATCTGACATCTGATCTGTCCATCTGTAGTCCTTATGTGATTCCTGCTTTGCTAACGATGGTGTCCACTCGATCATTGCCCTGGACTCCAGCATGTCCTGGGCAGTAGATCCACAGACGTCTTCGGAGTTGTATGTCCACCCATTGCCCTGTGCCAACCTGGGCCTCCTATCCCTGCGTCAGCAGCAGCAGCAGCAGACATTTTGAGCATGTGAGAATGATAGTGTGCCTGATTTGCTGTGGCACTCCATTTTGGAGTGAGTCACTGCCTCCACCTCCATTCTTAGGCTTGAGGTCCTGTGTGTGAGGGTATAATGTCTTTGTGTATGGTGCTGCCTTTTTGTTTGGCTGTGATGTTCCAGCTTGTTTGTGACAAAACCATCTGTGTATATGATGAGATCTTGGGGCTCGCTATTCTCTTTTAATAGCATTCTAATTTCCTCTTCTGTCTCACCTGCTGACCATTCTCGACAGTGTCTTCCCTGGCTTTCTGGTATGATAGTTTCGTAAAAAATGTTGGAACTGGGAATTTATTCCCGTCATCATTACTATAGGTGTCTCTGCTTTGTGTCCAAACCACTATAGGTGTGTTGACAGAGCTTGCACAAACATTGCAGGAATTTGTCTGTTAAAGTTACAGTAATGGTACTTAACTCATTCTACCCCAACACTGAAATTCTCAAATGTTGCCGTTGTCCTCTGAAGACTGCATTGCAGTGCAGGACACAGATCGACCATGATAGTTCAAGGGTGATGCCAGAATAGCTTGGCGCCCATAGGCGCCAAGCTATTCTGGCGTCACCCTTGAACTATCATGGTCGATCCTTCTCTTGCCGTGGTGTGTCTGGGGTAAAATGAGTTAAAAGAAATGTAGTCTTTTGTTTACCATTGAATGTTTAAAGCAGGTTGAATGATTTGATTTTCCTTGTGTACACAGTGTCAAATGATTTTTGTCAACAGGAGGAGGTTCGGCGAGACAGCTTTGTGCAAGACCCTGCCAAGCTGCGTACTCAACAGGAACAGAAACGGGCAGCGCGAAAAAACAACACTGATAACAAACATGACTTGAAGGGACAAGCACGTGGGCAGGGACAGAGTGAAGAGGTACTGAGAAATCGAAAGTTTAAAGAAAAAAACAAAGGAGCTCGCGCTAATCACAATCGACGTGCATTGGCAGATAAAAAGATGAGTAAAGGAATGATGTGAACTATGAAGCAGGAGATGCTCTGGAGAGAGTGGTTGTTAATGACGGTTCAATCGCTTTTCACACATGTGACAACTTCAGGAGTATGCAGTAACAACAATGTTTCCAAAGATGTGGCCATCTGGTATATGACACATCTATGAACATCTGAGTTAAAGGCTGGGGCATAGATTCAGTCTGGTAGTTTTGCTGCCTTTCTCTCTTTCTGTCACACAATCGATAAAGGATAACATCACAATGTGCTTACAAAATATTTAGGACTTAAACAAGGTATGCTTTTACAATGTTTAGGGCTTAACTCTTTCGAGAGATGCCGCATCCAGATTCGCGGCTTTACGCTGCAGGGTGGGCTTTGATCGCCATAGTACAACGGATCTTAAATACAAGTGATTTTAAATTTTGTCTTGCTTCAACTTAGACTTTTCTACCCTTCTTATCACAATCCATGTGAGCAGACACACATAACAGAAGTCTTCTACAACTCCTGTTGCCACTTGGTGGTACTCTCCTGCATACAGAGGAGAGGTGGGGCAGAAAAGTCTTTCATTTTGTGACAGGCAAACTGTAATGATTAACTCATTCTACCCCTGACACACTACAGCAAGATAAGGATCGATCATGATAGTTCAAGGGTGATGCCAGAATAGCTTGGCGCCTATGGGCGCCAAGCTATTCTGGCATCACCCTTGAACTATCATGGTCGATCTGTGTCCTGCAATGCAATGCAGTTTTCAGAGGACAACGGCAAGATTTGGGGATTTCGGTGTTGGGGTAGAATGAGTTAAGTTAGCCCTTTTGTCCGTTATTATAAGACATACTGATAACATTTATATAACAGATTTTGCAAACTATGAACCATTAATGTCTGGTTGCTTTAAAGGCCCACTACCGCCATCACTGTTCAAAGATACCTTTCTGTAACCGATGGTTACGAAACGCTACATACGCACAGGTCTAACTATGGTTCATTTAGACACAGGACTCACAAGCCAGTTCAGCTCACATCATCTTTATATCAAGTAACCTGACAATGACAGTGCGAGAAACAGCTAAAAATAGACTGATGCGTTAATGCCAACGGAATAAATAAGTGCGATTACGCGTGTGCTTTTGCTGCGAGTTCCAACTGCTGTTAAAGTTCATTAGGTGTGTCGACAAGGCATAACAAACACAACTGGTGCAGAAATGTGTCTTCAGATTTATGCGTAATGGTACTTCAATGTCTCTTGTCCACTGCAAAGGTAATTTCAAAGACAGGGCACTGAAAAGGGTCGGAACAAACTTTAACCTCATGACCTTGGACGAGAGTCAAACACACTGCCACCGTAGCACCCCTGCTCCCTCAGATATGCTTTTGAACATTAGTTGGAATGTGATACATTGTCATAAGTTGTTTCCCTCTGACTTTTTTGTTTTTACCAAACTAGACTTTCTTAATCTCTTTGTAGAGAAATTTATGTCAATCTTACTGGTGATGAAGTGAAAAAACATACATCGACAAACGACCAGGTGATAAGGTTTTAAAGTCCACACAACTAACTTAGCTTATTAGCTTACCGGTATGAAAATGGAATGTTGTAAAATGGAAGACTTTTCTGCTCTTCGTCTTCTTTGTACTAGGCAAGTATCCACGATGCACATATGGCAGGGGCGAATTGGGGGTGGGGGATGGGGGGGGGGGGGGGGGGGATTTTTGGCGAGTTTGGACACACGCGAAAAGCACCCTCCCCCCCTCCCCTCCCAAGTAGCGAGAGTCATGATACACGCCTATGTATATGAAAAGAAGGCTCAAATTTTTAGTTGAGGCCAAAAAAACATTGAAAACCCATTTACTGATGAGCAGACAAAGCCTGCCATGGTGCAGATAATATTAAACATATGAGCATGTCTGAAAAGGTGAGGGCAGTCATCACCGCTCGACATCATCCGCTTCACACGGATAGCTGGGACACGAAGAGCACCATCTGTATCACCACTGCGCTTAACCAATTGCCTACAAAATAGATCAAGCCCCAAGAGAATGCTAGTAAGACGTGTGTCAGTGAGATGATGCATGAGATAAAAGCCACATGATCGTACTATTGATTGCATACCTTCAGTTTTTTTTCCTGCCTGAAAACTCAGGAAAACGTTACAGCTCACATAGTGAGTGTAACATGACAAGTAAGGTACGTCCATCAGTATAACAGCACACCGAATGACTAGCCCCATCGGTACTAGGTTGGTGGTACACGAATAAGACAGCATGAATACAGTTTAAAAGTGCTATCCATGAGGCCGATGTACAGCACCAAGGCTCTGCACCCAGAGCGCAGCTAGAGTACGCTCTATCGTTGCGTTTCAATTCCACAGCGCGAGAGCGACACATGAATTGTTAAGCGGTGAATGGTATATCTGTGTTCGTGTTAAACAGGTGAATAATAGTGAAAATGCCCTTGTTGGGAACCGAAAGCAGCTTCGTGTAAAGCGAAATTTCGTGTTAAGCATTTCGTGTTATCAGTGAAATTTTAATACAGAATAAGAAGGCCGTCGGCCGGGAATGCAAAAACGGTTCGTGTTAACCGGAAATTTGTGTAAAGCGAGTTCGTATTAACTGGACTCCACTGTATTTCTTCACTGAAAGCGCATGGACAGGTCATCTGGGATCACTTGATATATATAGTCAAGTGCACTTATAACACAGTCGGATATAACACAAATTGGATATAACAAAGCTTTAGGGGAGGTCGCAGCTAAATCTCTTCTTTGTGAAGGCACAAAACGATTGTACAGATTTCAGATTCCAGACAATTTAAATTCTGTGGTCCAGGCAACAGTACCTCCCAAAATCAGTATGATGTATCAGTGATAACTAGGCTGCTATATTAATTCGACCTACTGCATGCAATACCACTTTTTAGTTTACAGTAATTTCCTTCTAATGTTCTGAGTAGGTCTTGCAATAATGTTACACAGAAAGACTATTCTAACAAATGCAGTTACAAAGAAGACCTGTCTGCTATTTTTTTCCTTTGCTATGCAGGAGAGTTCCCCTACCCCCACCCTATAAGTACCAGAAGCAGTAGAAAGCCACAGTTACATGTGCCTACTCCGATGGATTGTGAAAAGACGGGTAGAAAAGTCTTAGTTAAAGCAAGACAACACTGAGAACCCGGTCCGTTGTATAGGAGAAGGCCCGCCCCAGAGCGGGCTGCTTTAATATTTGTTTGAACTTACGGAAGAGTGCTTATTTACTGGAGCGATCAATAACAAGAACACTTGTAAAACAAAAGTAAAATTATTATTCAAGCTAAAGGTGAGTTGCATCCACATCGCCAATAAGGATTCTCGTGTTATTTCGGGAGTGAACGCTTAATCCTCCCCAAAACAACACTTCATAATATTATCTAGTTTTAAATGAAGTGAAAACATGTTAATCAACTGTACCTACATAAACAATGTATCTATAAGACATTTGTAGAACTTTATTTTAAGAATCTGAAACTTTGCTTATAACATAAAAGCTGGGTCCCCTGGCAATTTGTAATATCCGGTGTTTGCTGTAATTGTTAACAAAAATTACTGATCCAAGCCAATGAAAAGGAAAAATCATTTTATTATTAAAGCTAAGATGACTCGCATCCACACTGCAAAGAAGGGACGTTAGGCTCAGGATGGACACCAATTTTTAGAGAAGCTGATTTGACTAAAACTGACTTTTACGTGAGAAAGAAAAAGAAACAAGAAAGGCAAAGCCATTTTGGCTCACGTGTATGACCGATTTACTTATGTGTGACCATAAGTGAAGGGCTGGCTTCTGCACAAGCAAAATCCATGTTTTCTCAAAATGTAAGCATTTTTTAACACATCTGTCAACCCCCCTTGACCCTTGACCTTTGCGATGAGTTGACTAAATTAGTATGCATAGGAAGGTCTTATCATCAGCTACCTTTGTGCCAAACTTTATAGAAAATTTTGCAAAAATGTTGATAGTACCTACAATTTTATCAAAATTTGCCATTTTACGCTCATTTGCCAGCTTCTTGTGACCCTTGACCTTTCTGAGGGATCATCCACATTAGTATGCATAGATAGGTCTTACCATCAGGTATCTTTGTACCAAATTTGGGTTTGAAGTTGTGAATAGTATTTGAGAAAAAAACATCTTTTGTCAAAATATGGCTATTTTGGGCCTATTTCCTTAGCTCATGACCCTTGGCCTTTCCAAGGGATCAACCAAATTAGTATGCATAGAATGTTCTTCCAAAGAGGTATCTTTGTAGCAAGTTTGGGTTTGAAGTTGTGAATAATATTTGAGAAAAAAAAAACATCTTTTGTCAAAATATGGCTATTTTGAACCTATTTCCTGAGCTCTTTTGACCCTTGACCTTTCCGAGGGGTCATCCAAATTAGTATGCATAGGTAGGTCTTACCATCAGGTATCTCTGTAGCAAGTTTGGGTTTAAATAGTATTTGAGAAAAAAACATCTTTTGTTAAAATATGGCTATTTATACATATTTCTTGAGCTCTTGTGACCCTTGACCTTTCTGAGGGATCAACCAAATTAGTGTGTGTTTAAAGGTCTTACCATCAGGTATCTTTGTACCAAGTTTGGGTTTGAAGTTGTGAATAGTATTTGAGAAAAAATAAATGTAAAAATATAACTATGTTTTACTTATTTCCTAAACCCTGTGACCTTGACCTTTGTGAGCGGTTTCTCAAATTGGTATGTTTAGAAAGGTCTAGCCAAAGAGTATCCTTGGGCCAAGTTTGAAGACTGTGGCTTGTATTGTCTCCGAGAAAATGCCAATGTTAGCGTTTACAATGGACGATGGCGGACTGACGACGGACGGACGACCACTGGTCCATAACATAGACTCACTTTTCCACATGAACCAGAAATTAGTTGTTGTTTTTTAACTATTGTTTACATATGGTAATTACAAACTACTCTATTTAAGTGATTCTACATTAAAATGCTCCTGTAAAACTTAGGCTGAAGAAAAGCATTTGTCATTATGTTGGGATTACATTAGACATTTTGCTTATAACGAACAAATCTCGGAGCCCTGCAAATTTGTTATATCCAGACTATACTGTATCTAAAGATCTATATTTAGCAGTAAAAACATGCACAATGCTGAAAAATTCATGGAAATAAGGCCCATTTTCCAACAGGAGAATGGGATACGACATTGGACAGGCAAACTGTTGGTCAAGTTTACATCAGAATAATAAAGGCAGATGCAACTGTACCTGTTTTGTTTGTGTCTTTATTGATAGCTTTGTTTATCTGAATGTGTGAAAGCTGTTTTGGGTGCTTCAGTTTGTAAAAACACAACTTTATGTACAGACAATCTGGTGTACGTATTCGGCTGTAACTGAGAGTGCATCACTTCTACGCAGTTTGTGTGCACTCTGTGAGTCGGCTGATCGGTGTTGGGGAAAGTGAATCATATATGTACAAAACATCACAGAACTGTAAACCATATGTGGATGAGACTGTTTTTAAAGCTGTTGTAGTTGTACACATACCAAGGGGAATTACTCTGCGCTGGACAGACAAACAGTTAGATCCCCTGCCCCCCCGCCTATCAGGCACCCAATCGCCAGCCCACAGAGAAATACGCAGGTATAGAACAAGACGATCATCTACATCCTCAAAAAGGATGCATCAGGTCTCGTATATAACCCATGTCTTTCTCCGGAACTTAGGAAGTAGGCAGGAGAAACATACACAAACATGAAGGTGCACTACTTAATGTGGTCGGGTAAATACCCTGAATTCCCACAGTAGATGCACAAGACAATACACAACAATGTAACGATACAAGTTTGCCTCGAGTTCTTCAGTCCAGCGTTGAATAATTCCCCTTGGTATGTGTACAATTCTGCCAGCGCTAGCCTCACCTATCTTGTTTGTGAGTGTTGTAGTTCTGACTTTGTCCAAAATGGGAGTCCCAAAATGGCTATGGAAAAGAAAGTTGAAATCTCCAGAGAATGTTACATCATCAATTTTTCTCACAAAGGGCGCTTCCATGTGGAACATAAACTTGTTCACTCTTAAACCATTCAGCCCTGACGCACTACAGCAGGGGTCGACCATGATAATTCAAGGGCAGTGCCAGATTAGCCTGTCAGCGCCAAGCTAATCTGGCACTGCCCTTGAATTATCATGGTCGATCCATCTCCTGCAACAGGTGCATAATCGTTAGATGACGCCTCCAAAATTTGCGAAATAAGTGCGCCGGGATGAATGAGTTAATTTTGTCTAATGTCATGATCGTGACATTGTCACAGCGCGAAACAAATTATTGCATAAATTGACAAGTGATCGATTAAAGAGCTGTTTGTTGCTTTGGATCTTAGCTTGGTCAAAATTCTGAGTAGAATTGACTCTGCGATCTGATTTCTTGAGCAATTACAAAGCTTAGAGTATGTGCAAGGTCAAACGGTGGTGCTGGACCCAAAAAGTGTTTTGGTCCATGTTACAGTTGATCATAATAATAATAAATAATAATAATGAATGATTCTTGTATAGCACAGCCCGGCCACTCGGCACCGGCCTCCACGTGGCGTGGGTGGGTAGTCTCCTCAATCACTGACTAAGTGGGCTAGCAGAGGGGTGCCTTTTTTTGTCCAGGATTAGTACTTGATGTCAGCAGATATGTTGTTCACTCTTTTTCACTGGTGCCCCCACCCGGGTCTGCCCTGGGGTACTTGGGTGGGGTTAACTACTTTTTAGTTCCCAGGGTCACCCTGGTTAACCCCACAGGGTGGGTTTTTCCCCTCTATTCTGGGGCATATGTTTCTGTCCATTCACCTGTATTTGCCTTTTTAAAACTCTCTCTACTCTCTGCGTTGCCTGTAGCTCTTGATATTGGATGTGTGTTGCTAAATGGTCTTAGCTTTATTTAGGCCCCATGTCTTAGGTTTATTTAACATATTGGACCGGCTGGCGACATACATTCAATGTTCTGTTTAGTTTTTTTTTCACAAGCAGTGCAGGCACGTCCTGAGAAAGTCTTGTTGCTGTCGGGACGTTAAGCAATGTACAATCAATGTACAATCTTTTTCAGTGGTCCGGTTTTTAAGGAGCTGTGCTAACCCAGGTCCTACCATGTTGGATTGGTCCTTAAAAATACTGGTGAGCTTTTGGTCCTTTGGATCCCAAGTGTTTGCCGTGCTTGGAGACCCGTGTCGGGGGAGAAGAGGATCCTTGTGGCTGAGGTTCCCTTTGGGTTGCGGCTCACTGGTGCCAACACTCCACTTTGGCCTTGACTTCTACCTAAACGGGAGGCTAGTCGTACCGGCCTAGTCAATCGGCTCTTGTTACGTTGCTATACGGAGCGCCATGCTATAGCCTCTGCTGCTGATTAGGTGCTTTACGCCAGTATTCCCTTGCATTGCATTCAACGGTGTGATAGAAGGCGGTGGCTCAAACGGTTCAATCGGGCTTACCCCCTTGAGTACATCTTTCGGGCAGTCTCCATTGTGCGTCGGCTGGAGACCCGCCGACAGTTGCACTTTCTCTTGTTGGGCTCGGTGGCGGGCGGGGACCCCGGTGGATGAATATCTCTACTAATATAATATGGGAAAGAAAAAAAAACTTGCACAGAAGCGGCACATTGAACATGACAGTAACTCGGACTGTGAGGAAGCGACGCCTCAGGCGTCGGCTGTATGGCCTCGCTTCCTCATTGTCCACAGCAAGGTGAAGGAGAAACCTGTATCCAAGCTGCATCCTTTTCTGGTGGGGGAGACCCTCATGAGCCGAGTTGCGTGTTCGCAGGCCTGATGCCCAGCGCCTCAGGTCTGGTGACGTACTGGTGGGGGGGACCCTCAGGAGCCGTGTTGGCCAGGCGCCTCAGGACTGGTGACTTGCTGGTAGAGTGCCGTACCCGGGCACACTCCAGCGGGCTACTGGGGCTCTCTTCCATCGGCCCCCACCGGGTCTGCCCTAGGGGACCTTGGTGGGGTTGTCTACTTTTTAGTTCCTAGGGTCACCTTGTCTAACCCCTGCAAGGTGGGTTCTACTCTTTTGGGGGTTTGTATTTCTGTCCTTCTGGTCCATTCATCTGTATTTTTCTTTTGAAATTCTCCCTCCTGTCTGCGCTTCTTGCAGTTCTTTTCTTCATTTAGCGCAGGCACGTCCTGATAAGGCCTTTGTCGCTTGCAGGACGTAAAGCAATCTATATTCACTCACTCACTCTCTTCCATCGGAGACACTCCTGTGGAAGTCACACCCCACAAAACTATGAATTCGTCGAGAGGCGTAATCAAAGATCAAGCTTTGGCAGAACTGTCAGAAGATGAACTTGTACGGAACCTTAAGTCTCAAGGGGTGACTTGCGTCAGGCGCTTCGCTTCCAAGCGAGGTGGTGGGGAGATCCGTCTCCCTACCATCATTCTGATGTTTGGCACCCCCACCCCTCCTACTACCATCTGGGGAGGTTACTACTCCTTGAGAGGGAAAAAGCACGTCCCTCTCCCCCTCCGGTGCTTTAAGTGCCAAAAGTATGGCCATGGGCAGAAGACATGGCGCCAGGCAGAGGCTTCATGCGCCTGTTGCACTAAGCCCGGACACTCTGCTGAGTCCTGCACAGCCACCTCCCTGTGTGTGAATTGCCAGGGGGGCGTATACGGCTTCGGACAAGAAATACCCTCGTTGGATATCCGAATGCAAGATTCAGCAGGTGCGTGTAGAGAAGGGGCTGTCCTTTCTGGACGCCAAAAGACTGGTTGAAGGCCCTGGTGCAGCTGCGGCTGTCCCAACCTCTAACACCTCTGTGTATATTTTCAGTGCAGCGGTGGCAGGCAAGCGCCCCACCAAAGACTTCTCATGTCAAACCCCAACTTCTTGGTTGGGGGTGGAGCCTCGGCTCCTCTCGCCCTTGGAGAGTAACCCTCCTCCGGTGGTGACAAGGAGCCAGGGAAAGCAGAAGGCGGACACTGCCGGTCCGGTAGTGCCGCCTTCTGTTACCCTTAAGCCTCAGCCCCCACCCAAACCTGCTAGTTTGTCAACGCCAAAGGCTTCTGGCTCTGGTCAGCCTTCTAAGGTCGCTAACTCTAGCGGCAGGAACGCTGCCCAGGACCAGAAGTCTAATAAATCTATGGGACCGCTGTCACTGGCACTGGCACTGGCAGTCAACCCTTTCGGTCTGCTTTTTTATGGGACCGCTGTGCGCACGGGCCCAGAAGGGGAACTCTGATGTCCCCCTTCAAAACAAATATGCTGCATTGGAGGAGCGGATGGAGGGGGTGGAAGTTGTCGTTGCTGATGCTGCGGCAGCTCCGCCCTCTTCATCTCTGAAAAACCAGGGGAGGCCCGGGAGCCGGCCCCCCTCTGTTTCTTCAACTCCTTCCAAGGCAAAGGAAAAAGGGGGGAAAAAACTCCTTACCCCCAGATAAGACATCATCATGTACTCTCTGCTTCAGTGGAATTGTGGTTTTCAAGCTAACTTTGAGGAATTACGTCTTTTAGTCAAGTTCTATAACCCCGTTAAACTTTTCAACCAACCCGTTACACATGGGGTCGTAGTGAGGTGTCGGATACTCAACAGCCGATTGACTTCCTCCATGCAGTCGGAGACGAACTGGGTCCCTATATTACTCGGGATCTCCTCAGGAATTCCCAGACGGCTGAACATGTCCACGAGCGCCTCTGCTACTGTGGGAGTGTCGATCTTCTTTAGTGGTATGGCCTCAGGGTACCTTGTAGCGTAATCCACTAGGGTAAGAAAGTAGCGATGACCATCTTCACTTGAAGGAGATATTGGCCCCACCAGGTCCACAGCTACCCGCTTGTTCTTCTGGCATAATTATGTCGCACATATATGCAGAATTGGGTGACGTCGCCCCTCCCCCCCCCCCTCCCCCCAATCCGGCCAATGGAAGACTGCTCGGATCCTGTCGAGAGTCTTGCTGATTCCCATGTGTCCTCCTAAGACGGACTTAGTCGCCTGCTCGGCGTTAACCCCAAATAACTAACTAACTAACCTAAGACGGAATCATGGGCCAGTTTCATCACCTGCATCCTCAGGAGTTCAGGAACCACCACTTGACGGTCAGGCTTGTCTCCATGGCTGTGGAATAACCGGTACATGATGTCATTTCAAGTCTCGAAGATTACCTCCTTCCCTCTTCGTGTCACGGGCTCGGTCTGACCTGGTAACTTGTCAAGCATGGGGTGGGCTCTCTGTAGTTCCACCAGCTTGTCCTTGTTCGCCATGGCTGCTTCTGTGTTGTCAGCCACTTTTAGAGGGATGGTTTGGTGACTCTTCTTTGCTCGACTTCTCGTGGCAACGGCACAGGTTTCAGGTCCCCATTCTGGATCTAGATCCTCTGCGTTTCTGGCGCCGTCAACGTTTCCGATGATAAGGCCGTAGACTGGGGTCTTCACGCATAACACCTTCAGCTCTCCTGTCAGGTACGGGGTGTTGACACTGACCTTGGCAAAGGTTTGACAGTTCCGTCTGCCAGGATGAGGGTTGTCCACTCCTGTAGCTTCTGGTCTTCAGCTACTAGGTCTTCTCTCACGATGACGCCGCTACAACCCATGTCTCTCAGCACTCTCACTGATGTGTTGCCGACGAATCCTGACACCACCGGCATGTTGGGCACTTCACTCTTAGGCAGCGCGATGTTGGATACTGGTAAGAATGTAGCCCCATCGCCAACTGGAATGCGTCCACTCCTTGGTAGGTGGTAGGAAGATGCGTCTCACTGCCATCATCCTGACGTTTGGCGCCCCCACCCCTCCTACTACCATCTGGGGAGGTTATTACTCCTTGAAAGTAAAAAAGTACGTCCCTCTCCCCTCCGGTGTTTTAAGTGCCAAAAGTACGGCCATGGGCAGAAGTCCTGCACAGCGACCGCCCTGTGTGTGAATTGCCAGGGGGCGTATATGGCATCGGATAAGAAATCCCTCGTTGAATATCCGAGTGCAAGATTCAACAGGTGCGTGTGGAGAAGGGGCTGTCCTTTGCGGCCCCCTCTGTTTCTTCGACTCCTTCCAAAGCAAAGGACAAGGGGGGAAGAAACTCGTCTCCCCCACATAAGACATAATCATGTACTCTCTTCTTCAGTCCGCCGTGAAATGGCCTTAGTCGCCTGCTCGGCGTTAAACCCAAATAACTAACTCCTCTTCAGTGGAATTGTCGTGGTTTTCACGCTAACTTTGAGGAATTACGTCTTTTAGTCAAGTCCTACAACCCCTCAGTAATATCTCTTCAGGAGACTTACCTGAAGACTTCTGATCCTGTGTCTTTTAATTGTTTTAACGCTATCCATAAAGGCTCCGATTCGGAGAGGCGCTCGGGTGGAGTGGCTCTCCTCATTAGCAGCTAAATTGTATGTACCCCGTTAGCATCGACACCTGTCTTCAAGCTGTCGCAGCTCGGGTTACCTTAAAGAAGACCCATAACCATATGCAGTGTTTACCTGCCACCATCCCTGCGGGTCTGTAGTAATGATATTTTTAACTTAGTAGACCAGCTGCCTCCTCCCTTTATTCTCATGGGAGATTTTAACGATCACGTTCACCTTCGGGATGGCAGAGGTCAGATGTTAGAAGATATTTTTTCTCAACTTAATTTATGTGTCTTTAACGATGGCTCACTTACCTACTCAAACCCAGGTTCAGGATCTAATTCTGTTCTAGACCTCACTGTGTGTGATCCTTCTCTCATGCTGAGAAGTACCCAACGGAGAAGAAACACGCTTAGAAAAGACGGGTACAACACAATTTATTAATATGTCGGGTAAATACCCTTCGTCAAAATAGACAAACAAACAAACAGAGAGATTAGCCGCTACTTATCTTCATTGGCAGAAGGAATGAGTTGCCACATTCCTTCTGCCAATGAAGATAAGTAGCGGCTTATCTCTCTGTTTGTTTGTTTGTCTATTTTGACGAAGGGTATTTACCCGACATATTAATAAGTTGTGTTGTACCCGTCTTTTCTAAGCGTGTTTCTTCTCCGTTGGGTACTTCTTTGCATATTACACGCTTGGCAGTCACCTTTTTGGTCTGGATTGATTCTCTCATGCTGGACTTTGACTGGAAGGTTCATGACGACCTGTGTGGTAATGACCACTTCCCAATAGTCCTGTCATCGGTCAGCTGTGAGGAGGACCCACCAGTGGGACGCTGTAATTTCAAGAAAGCTAAATGGCCTCTGTTCGCCTCCCTCTGTCAGTCTCGTATTACAGAGGGGCTGGTCATGTCAGCTGAAGAACCTGTTTCTTGTTTTACTTCTATTTTGTTGGAAGTATGGGTGAAACCATCCCTAAAACTTCCACGTCAGTCCCTCGGAAGCAGGGAATACCATGATTCAACGAAGAATGCCGCAAGGCCCTAAAAAACGCGCAAATCTGCTCAGCGCCGTGCTTTTCGTAATCCGTCGCAAGTGAATATTTCAACCTTTAAAAGACAGAGGGCAAAGGCCCGTTACATTTTTAAACGTGAACGCCTGGAGGCGTTTCGTCTCACCCTTAACTTCTAGGACTCCGTCCCAGAAAATTTGGAAGGCTGTTTGAAGACTTAGGGTAAGGGGTGGCTCGGCTTCTGTCGGCCATCATAGAGATGGTGCCAGCTTGGTCACAGAAAAAAAAAAGCTGTGGCCAATTTGTTTGCCTCCACCATTGCCGATAATTCTTGAACAGAACATTTTTCACCCTTGTTTCAGAGAGAGAAGGAGAAGCAAGAGTCTCGTATTTGTGATTTTACATCCGATAACTCAGAAGACTATAATACCCCTTTTACATTATCAGAATTGCAGCAAGCCCTGCAGAAAGGTAATGACTCTGCTGGTGGCCCTTCAGGGCGCAGGAACAGACCACCCACTGCTGGTGCAGATTAGAGAGCTCTACGCCGACTTGATGAAGGAATATTATGACATTTTTATTTGGGTCCCGCAACCACCCTGTCCCTGTTTATAGTGTTTTTAAACCTGTGATAGCCCTTGAGTGGCAGTCCGAGTGGGACAAACAGGAAGCTAACAAGCTGCATGACGCTCTTCCTGAGGTGTCCGACAGTCTACCTTATCGCTGCGGCAGCCGCCATGAGGAGACTGTCCTTGCTCGGCTCCACATCGGGCACACATATTTTACGCACTCTTATTTACTAAAACAGAAGGAGCGTCCCGATGAGCAGTATTCAGTTAAACACATTTTGCTGTCTTGTGCCGATTTCATTGACACAAGATGTAAACACTTCACAGCAGACTCCCTGAAGGTTTTGTTCCGGGATGTACTCCCGGACAAGATCTTCAGTTTTCTGAGAGAGTGCAATATTTTAAATAAGATTTGAACATTCATAGACTATGATAATTCTATTATTTTAACCTTTTTGAGAGTCTGTAGACGTTTCCTTTAAAGACCTGTGCGACATTTAAGCATGAAATATTTTAAAGATATATTTACATCTTGTCTTAAGACCTTTCTTTTAATCTGGCTGGCCTGATTGTTACCCATCCCGCCGTGAGATGACCTTAGTTGCCTGCTCGGCGTTAAACCCAAATAACTATTTAACTTAAAAATACTCATTAGTTTTTGGTCCAATTGGATCCCGACTGTTTGCAGTGCTTGTAGACCCGTGTCGAGGGAGAAGAGGATCCTGGTGGCTGAATCACTCCACTTTGGCCTCGACTTCTACTTAAACGGGAGGCTAGGAGTACCGGCCTAGTCAATCGGCTCTTGTCACGCTGATCATGTCAGTGGGATCACTGTTGACATGCGGGATGATATACGGAGCACCATGCTATAGCTTCTGCTGCTGATTAGGTGCTTTACGCCAGTATTCCCTTGCTTCCAAGCGAGGTGGTTGGAAGATACGTCTCCCTACCATCATCCTGACGTTTGACACCCCGACCCCTCCTACTACTACCATCTGGGGAGGTTATTACTCCTTGAACGTGAAGAAGTACGTCCCTCTCCCACTCCGGTGCTTTAAGTGCCAAAAGTATGGCCATAGGCAGAGGCTTCATGCGCCCGTTGCACTAAGCCCGGACACTCTGCTGAGTCCTGCACAGCCACCCCCCTGTATGTGAATTGCCAGGGGGCGCATATAGCTACGGACAAGAAATGTCCTCGTTGGATATCCGTGTGCAAGATTCAGCAGGTGCGCGTAGAGAAGGGGCTGTCCTTTGCGGACGCAAAAAAATACTGGTTGACGACCCTGGTGCAGCTGAGGCTGCCCCAAACTCTAACACCTCTGTGTATACATTCAGTGCTGCGGTGGCAGGCAAGCGCCCCACCAAAGATTTCTCATGTCAAACCTCAACCTCCTGGTTGGGGGCGGAGCCTCGGCTCTTCTCGCCCTTGGCCTGTGGTGGTGACGAAGAGCCAGGGAACGCAGAAGGCGGACGCTACCGGACCGGTAGCACAGCCTTCTGTTGCCCCTAAGCCTCAGCCCCCACCCAAGTCTGTCAGTTTGTCTACTCAAAAGGCTTCTGGCTCTGGTCAGCCTTCTAAGGCCGCTAATTCTGTCGGCAGGAACGCTGCCCCGAGCCAGAAGTCTAAAAACAACTACGGGACCGCTGTGCGCACGGGCCCAGAAGGGAGACTCTGATGTCCCCCTTCAAAAGGAATATGCTGCACTGGAGGAGCGGATGGAGGGAGTGCTGCGGCAGCTCCACTCCCCTCATCTCCAAAGAACCATAGGAGCCCCGGGAGAGAGAGACACTCAGAGAGCACAAGCCCACCCATTTAATAATCAATAGATTATTCTAATTAACTAGCCATTCAGACCAACGTACTCGACCAAATACCGCCAACGCTTTTATTGTCTAGCTTTATTAGTTCCATTCCAGAAATAATTCAAGCTACGTTTTTTGATCATCTGTCAACCCGTGATTGTTAAGGCAGATCGGCCCCCACCCCCCACCTAAAAAAATTAATACTGTCATTGACTTCTTTAAACCACAACGCCTTATCAGCTGTTACCAGGAAATGGTTTGCCTAGCCGCTTACTATTACTAGATACGGAAATTCCCGATAGTCGTAATAAGAGCAGGAAAAAATAGACATGAGATGATCCTTACTAGATAATCACGCCCACACAAGTTCTATGTGACGCTAGTGTTATGCAATAGCAATGCTACGTGTCATTATCGCGTGACTGGTCTTGCGACAAAGTATTGCGTTGGAGTCATTTGTACAATACACTCTATGAGAAGGATGTGTTTTAAGTTTCTTGGCATGACGGACTTTATATTCAGTGTTATCACTAAATTGTGCAGAATATTACTATGGTAAGGGCGTTACTTTGACTGTTAAAACTAGCGTTATGTTGAAACAACAAAAATGTTAGCCTGCGGTGAGCTGAGAAAAGAAAATCGTACTGTTATTTCGTTAGGTAGCCGAGTGTGATTTGTCGAGTATACTGACTAACATTGGCTATGTTTAAAATAATATATTTGTGGCCGCCTACATGTTATTACAGAATACAGAAAAAACCTGTTGGCCTCTATCCAATATGGTCAATTATTTTCGTCAGTTGTTTAATTGTCACGCTAGACCTTTTAAAACAGCTGCGTAATAACCCAGTCACCGTCAGCTTGTTAGCGTGCTATTTATACCACTGACGCGTTAACGGAGTTAGTTCAGGGTGTAAACAGAAGATTGAGCCTTTTCAAACAGAGTCATTTGCTATCACTTCCATGCTGTGGACAACTAAGAAATTAGAGACAACACAGAGTTAAAATGACTCTTAACAGAAAGTCTTCAGTCTTCTGTTTTGTCTTATGTAAACAGTGAGACCTGGACCAAATTGGCACTCATATCTGCAGCACAATAGATCCGACACTGTCGGACCAAATGCGCAGCAGATTTGTCCACGTGACCTTCAAATCTGACGAGTCACGATAAGCCGTCAGCGGTGCAAGCGTGGTGTCTTATGTAAACAGAGAGACCTGGGCCAAAATGGCTCTCATATCTGCTGCGCAATAGATCCGACGCCGTCGGACCAATTGCGCAGCAGATTTGACCACCTTCAAATCTACCGAGTCACGATAAGCTGTCAGCGTTCACAAAATGCAAGCATGGTGTCTTATGTTAACAGAGAGACCTGGGCTTAAAAACTGAAGTGTGGTGATGAGTTCTGACTTGAGTCTGCAATAAATATTTATGCATGTTGAATAAAGATTTTGTGTGCATGCGTGTGTGTGTGCATGCATGTGTGTGTGCATGCATGTGTGTGTGTGTGTGTGTGCGTGCGTGTGTGCGTGCATGCGTGTGCGTGTGCATGCGTGTGTGTGTGCGTGTGCATGCGTGTGTGTGTGTGTGTACATGCGTGTGTGTGTACGTGTGTGTGTGTGTGTGTGGGCATGCGTGAGTATGTGTGTGTGTGTGTGCGTGTGCGTGCGTGTGTGTAAGAGATAAGAAAAAGGGTAATCATGGACATTTATACCATTATCTCTAAGCCAATACCCAATAAGGCTTTTTTTTTTTTTTTAATGACCATGCACAACACACACACGCACAAAAATTGTTATCAAGTGCTTACATGCACTTGATAACAAATTTTCAAAGTCACCTACAGATACTGATGATAACAGCAGAGAATGAAATTGGGCGAAGAAGAAGGGGATGGATCGGTCACAGTCTGAGAAAGCCAGCTTCCAGTATCACTAGGCAGGCATTGTCATGGAACCCCCAGGGAAAGAGGAAAAGAGGTAGGCCGAGAAACTCCTGGCGTCGAGACCTCCAAGCAGACATCAAGAGACTGGGAACCACCTGGAGTAGAATCGAAGGAGAAGCACAGGACAGGAGTTGCTGGAGGTCTCTCGTCGACGGCCTATACCCGGGTAGGGGTGACAAGCGTAAGTAAGTAAGTACAGATACTGAATAACAAATTTCCAAAGTCACCTACTACTGCCAACTAACTTTACAGGTAACTTTTTAAGTTCTTATAAATTAGTTCGCATAAGTTCTTACAAGTGACATAAAATAAAAACTTATGTGTCTTAACATAAGAACTTGTAAGTTCTTGACCCAAGTCGACAACTTACTCGGACAGATTTCCCAAGTTACAAGGACAATAAAAAACTTTTTTTTTTCAGTAATACTCTGTTGGTGGGGCGGATGGCGTCAAATGGGCAGGCATGAAAGGCATGACATCTCTTTGCGAAGTGTATGTCAGAAATAATGAACTGTTACCAAAACTGATCTTTACTTGCTTGAAAGTCCTTGAACTCTTTTCATTGTTTCTTCTACCCCGATCTTTTTCCCTTGTTCTAAAAAAGAAGACTTTAGTTCTTCAACATTCACAGGTTGACTATGCATCTTATTTTGAATTTCAGACTTCTGTTGTTTGTAATATTGGCCAAATCATCCTGCACTCTTTTAAATTCATGATCGTCAATTTTATTATCATCTAATGCTTTACTGATAATAAGTTTCATACTGCTCAGCTTAGCTCCAGCGAGTGTACTCAATGCTTCATGCTTCTGCAACTTTGACTCATGACTGTTACCATCATGATATTATGTGTTATAAATGATGTTGAAGGACTTTGTCGGAGCGGTGCCCTCCGCTAAACACCGGCGCTGTACTATAGCGACGGGCCTCCAGGTGCAGCTTTGATCGTTGTTTTATGTTGCCTAGATAGGAAATTATTTTCCTTTCGATGGTAATTTGTTTCTGTTGTTAACTTGTATTTTTATGTACTAGCTTTAGTCAAGTAGGAATTTAATAAAAGAACATATTACTTGTGTGTTCAGGAGACATAGGGCTGTCTTAGCATTCTGTTTTTGTCAGGGAGGTTCGGGTCGGGATGAGGCCACTGGCGCCGGCCATTAGATGCCTTGGCGACGCGCTTCACCCGTACCAAATCATTGTCCATTTTGTAGCTGTTATTGTAATTTGTGGAATGAGCGAGTGAGTGAATGTGAGCAGCACCTGTGGTGGCAAGACAATTTTTGCTGTGTATGATTATCTCTATTACAGCAACAATAAAGTCATCTTGAATCTTGAATCTTGAACTTTGTTTGAAATCTTTTGTTAAGGGCTTCCATACCAAAGCATGCCAGACATGCAAAACCACTGACACCTTCATGACCAATTCCTATGGCACTCCCCACTCCAGTGGCAATCAGAGCAAAACCACTTGCAGATAAACCAGCTGAAACCACACCCACAGCCATTGATGTGTTGTGTACAGAATTGAAAACCGTTTTATATCGTCTTTCACACATAGAGTATTTTTCCTGTTCACCTTCCAAATACTTCAACGCTTCTGTAATATTCATTAAACGGAATGAGTCTGCCTGTAATGTTTTATCTGGAACAATAGGCTCAAGTGGCTCAGGCGGCTCAGACATTATTTGTGGATACAGTGGTGTGGCAAATTTTTTTTATTATTATTTAATCATTGAATGCATTTTGCTACTCTTCAATGGTATACAATTTGCTAGTGTAATAAAACGAAACAAGATCTATGTGTTCCAGTTTTATGTAACTTAGAAAAAAATAGAGTTGTTTATCGATTGCTACCTTAACAGCAGGAAAACTACTACTCAAAATTTCAAAATCTGTGCTTTTTCAAATAGCAATAAAGACCTTTGTTGACTCTTCTACTGAGATATCCCACGTAAGTTTGATTCCCTGTGCGATATCTGCTTCTTTCACAGCATCCACAGATCTCATGATAATTTCAAAAACTATTGTCGCTTCTCTAGCTATGGTAAAGTTTGCTGGTACGAACACAATAGTAGTATCTGATCTTCCCTTTCTATTTGTAAGAAGATATCTTCGTTTTCCATACTCTTGCAGTTTTAATTTTCTCTGCTATTGGTGTCTACGAAATAGCTTGGCACAAGACTCACAAGTATTGGCTCAGGCTCCTTCATCAGTCTCTCTTGGCTTGACTTCGCGAACGAAGATTTTATAGGAGTTGCCCACGACGTCTGCAGGCTTGTTCGTGGCTGCGGAGGCCAATCCGAGACAGGCAGGTTCGACCGCAGTGGCTGCAGAGGAAGGTATAGACAGGGTTCTGAGCTGCGGCATCTCTGTTTTTTCTCCTGAGCCGCTTGTCCTTAAGGCTAGCTCTGTGAGAGTCCTCAAAGGAGACAGCTGCCTTGTAAATGGTGGAGCGCCAGGTGTCACGGTCCGCAGCAAGTGAAGACCACTGGTGGTGGTCGATTTGGCAGGCACTAAGTGACTTCTTGAGACAGTCTTTGTATCTCTTCTTTGGTGCCCCTCTGTCACGGTGTCCAGTAGCAAGCTCGCCGAACAGGGTGATCTTTGGTAGGCGATGATCCTCCATCCTGGAGACATGCCCCGCCCAGCGGAGCTGTGTCCGCAGCAGCAAAGCCTCGATGCTCACAGTTTCAGCCTGTTCAAGGACCTCGACGTTGGTGACATAGTCACTCCAGTGAATGCCCAGGATGGTACGCAGGCAGCGCTGGTGGAAGCGTTCGAGGAGTCGTAGTTGGCTGCGGTAGAGGGCCCAGGACTCGGAACCATACAGCAGGGTGGTGAGGACCACAGCTCTGTACACACTGATCTTGGTGCCTGTTTTCAGCTGTTGATTGTGCCACACCCGCTTGAAAAGTCGCCCGAAAGCGCTGTTCGCTTTTGCCAGCCTGCTGTCAAGCTCCTTGTCCAGTTTGGCGTCCAACGTGATAATGCAGCCAAGGTAAGTAAACTGGTGCACTGACTTTAGTTCAGACACGCCAATGGTGATGTGAAGAGGGCGATACACTGTCTTGGGTGCCGGCTGATGGAGGACCTCTGTCTTTTTCAGACTGACCTCGAGTCCAAAGAGCTGGGCAGCATCTGCGAAGCAAGACGTGATGCGCTGCAGGGCTCTCTCTGTGTGTGTGCAACGAGGGCAGCATCATCAGCAAAAAGCAGCTCACGAATCAGTTGGTCTAGGGTTTTCGTGTGGGCTTGCAGTCGTCTGAGGTTGAACAGGCTGCCATCGAGACGATACCTGATGTACACTGCATCGTCATCATCGAGGTCCACTGTGGCCTGCTTCAACATCATGCTAAAAAAGATGGTGAAGAGGGTCGGTGCCAACACGCAGCCCTGCTTTACGCCGTTGAGAATAGGGAATGGTTCTGAGAGGTCATTGTTGAGTCTGACCTGGCCTTGCTGGTCCTCGTGTAGCTGGACAATCATGCTGAGGAACTTTGGGGGACAGCCAAGTCGCTCCAGGATCTGCCACATGCCTTGCCTGCTCACAGTGTCGAACGCTTTTGTTAGGTCGACAAATGTTACGTACAGCCCTTTGTTCTGCTCGCGGCACTTCTCCTGTAGCTGTCTCAGCACAAAGACCATATCGGTGGTGCTCCTGTTTGCTCTGAAGCCACACTGGCCCTCTGGGAGTTGGTCTTCAGCGATGGCAGGTACCAGCCGATTCAGTAGCAGCCTTGCAAGGATTTTCTCAGCAATGGACAGCAGGATAATTCCCCGATAACAACTTTTCTAAATACTAAGGCTCCTTCATCAGTATACTATACATAAGGACTAATAAATACAAACTTTACATCCCAGTCAATGGGTTCAGGCAAAAGCGGAGAAGGAGCAGGAATAACTACCCACTTATTACCCACATGTTTTAAGTTGTAGAGCACATTATTTACAGGAGTAGGTACAGTAACATCATGAAGCTGACTAAGTTTAGTATACCTTTTGTCTGCGTCATCTTTCACATCGTCAAATACCTTTCGTCTGTACAATCCAACAAAAACAAGTTCAAGGCCATACAGCTCTCCTACCTCACCTTCTTTGTCAAAATCTTGCACATCAGCCAAATCTTTTAACTCTATTGCCAGACATGCAACTGGAATAATTATAGACTTTGGACCAGCACTCATTTTTATTTAGTAAAATAATTATTTAATTTCCAACACAACATAAAAATCATGCATCTGAACTGGTTTATCATCCTGATTAGTTACAGATAAACACAGTGATTCAAAGAAACTGGAGCCTAATTTTTTAAACTGTGAATTAGGAAATCTAAAAACTACATTTTCACAATAAGAAGCAGTTCCAGTCGACACACATTTTAATACAGTTTAAGGCTTTCCATTGTGAACATTATCAGTAGTGCATAGTTCTTTCAAATAAACATTTAACACTGTGTGTACTGACAAATGAACAGGATATCTGCCAGTTATTCTTGATTTTTTTGGCGTTATTAGTTTATTGTCTGAACGTGTTCAATCTTCATTTGGAAATATTATTATTTTACCTTAAAAAAAACAAATAATATTAGAAGACTGTGTGATAAAGAAAACTGACTACTTTTCGGAAATTAGATTGTAACAAGTAAATTAGCTGGATTTAAAGTTGCTTTAATTTTAAATCCATTTTTAAGCCATTTAGCTAAAGTACAAAAGTCATAATACCCAGATCGTAATACCCCGTCCCCTCGCGCTGGGACCATACGGCGTTGAGGCGTGTCCCCTGGGTGGTGGATAGGGGGTCCCTCGTGAGAGGGGTACACCGAATGAAATAAGGTGCCGTGAACCAACATGGTCTAAGGGAAGGTGACCCCGACAGAAAACCCCTGGTCCTCCTAGTAAGGGGGTTGGGCGTGGGGGTAGCTTCCCCACCCTGCAAAAAAGGAAATAGCTACAAAAACGCCGACGAAAAGACTAACAGTAATTCCTTTCCTGGAGGAGGAAGGTTCTTCTACTAGAAGACTTATGACGTCCTGTGGTGAAAGCCGGAAGTCTTCGGAAGCCACAGGACCGAGCCGCCTCTCTCTATCCAGGGATACAACCATGGGCACATGGAACGTCAAGACCATGTACCAGAGCGGCAATGCCGCCCAGATAGCAGCGGAAATGCAAAAGTACAACCTTTCCCTGCTAGGCATCAGCGAAGCCAGATGGACGCAGTCTGGCCAGAAAAGGCTGTTAAGTGGGGAGATGATTCTGTATTCAGGTCATGAAGAGGAGAATGCCCCCCATACAGAAGGAGTAGCACTCATGCTGTCACTAGTGGCACAGAGAGCGCTGATGGGCTGGGAACCTCTTGGGCCAAGAATTATAACAGCAGCCTTTAGAACCAAGAAAAAGCTCAAGCTGAACGTCATCCAGTGTTATGCGCCCACCAATGACAGTGACGAGGAAGAGAAACAAGAGTTCTACGACCGACTCCAGAGTGCCGTGGACAAATGTGCGGAGCGAGATATCACCATCGTCATGGGCGATTTTAATGCCAAAATAGGGGAGGACAACACCGGATACGAAGAGGTGATGGGGAGACAGGGACTAGGCTCGGAGATGAGTGAGAACGGGGAGAGGTTTGTAGACTTTTGTGCTCTAAACCGAATTGTCATTGGAGGCAGCATCTTCCCACACAGAAGAATACACAAAGCAACTTGGGTCTCACCTGACCATACAACAGAGAACCAAATAGACCATATCTGCATTAGCAAGAAATTTAGAAGATCCCTTCAAGATGTTCGAGTGAGGAGGGGAGCAGATGTTGCCTCAGACCACCATCTGCTTACCTTAAGAATGAAGCTCAAGCTAAAGAAAAGCCGCACAGAGACAACAAGAAGACAGCGCTATAATGTAGGCCTCCTGAGAGAAACTGGAGTTAGAGAAGAGTTCAAACTGGTGCTGTCCAACCGGTTTCAAGCGCTACAGGAACTAGTAAATGAAGAGGAGGCGGTCACCACAGAGCAGCAGTGGAAGGCAGTTAGAGAGGCGCTGAACTCAACCTGCAAAGACACTGTAGGGTTCAGGAAACACCACCACAAGGACTGGCTGTCGGCACAGACCTTGAAGAAGATAGAAGCGAGGAAGCAGAAGAAAGCAGCGGTCAACAACAGTCGCACGAGAGCAGCCAAAGTAAGGGCACAGGGGGAATACTCGGAAGCCAACCGCGAGGTGAAGAGGAGTATCAGGGCAGACAAGAGGGCCTACACAGACAGCCTGGCAGCAGAGGCAGAAAAGGCAGCAGGCAGCGGCAACATGAAACAGCTCTACGACATTACCAGAAGATTGTCGGGTAAGTATGGCCATACAGAAAGACCAGTAAAAGACAAAGAAGGCAAGCCTATTGCAGACAGAGCAGACCAACTCGACAGATGGGCCGAGTATTTTGAAGAGTTACTGAACAGACCTAGCCCACCCGACCCCCCCCCCCCCCCCCCCCCCCGACATCCAGCCGGCAGAGACCGACCTACCCATCAGCTGTGACAGACCCAGCCGGGAAGAGATCAGAAAAGCAGTGGCATTTTTGAAGAATGGCAAAGCAGCAGGGCCAGATGGCATCCCAGCGGAGTCTCTGAAAGCAGACCTAGAGACAACAGTTGAGATGCTGTACCCACTGTTTGGAAAGATCTGGGAAGAGGAGGTGATGCCAGCTGACTGGAAGGAGGGGTACCTAATCAAGCTTCCCAAGAAAGGCGACCTCAGCAAGTGTTCCAACTACAGAGGAATCACCTTGCTGTCAGTACCAGGAAAGGTCTTCAACAGGATCATCCTAGAGAGAATGAAGAGCTCCGTTGACCCCCAGCTGAGAGACCAGCAAGCAGGATTCAGGAAGAACCGATCATGTACAGACCAGATCGCCACTCTCCGCATCATCGTGGAACAGTCTCTGGAGTGGAGCTCCCCGCTGTACGTCAACTTTGTGGATTATGAGAAAGCATTTGACAGCGTGGACCGAGAGACTCTGTGGAAACTCCTACGACACTACGGTGTACCCACAAAGCTCGTCCGCCTGATCAAGAGCAGCTATGATGGCATGACATGTCGCGTGATCCACGAAGGGCAGTTCACCAGAGAGCTCCAAGTCAGAACTGGTGTCAGGCAGGGGTGTCTGCTGTCTCCGTTCCTCTTCCTACTGGCCATAGACTGGGTCATGAAGATGACCACAGAGCACAGACGAAGTGGAATACAGTGGACACTGTGGACACAGCTTGACGACCTCGATTTTGCAGACGACTTGGCATTACTGTCAACAAATGCAGGACAAGACCACGAGGCTTGCTGACATCTCGTCCCAAGTGGGCCTCACCATTCACAAACAGAAAACAAAGACAATGAGGCTGAACGCAACCAGGGAAGAACCAGTCTTGCTTGCTGGCACCCCGTTGGAGGAGGTGGAGTCCTTCACCTATCTCGGGAGCATCATAGACAAAAAAGGCGGCACTGATGCAGATGTCAGAGCACGACTCGGTAAAGCCAGAGCAGCCTTTCTCCAGTTGAAAAAAGTGTGGAGTTCCAGAGAGCTGTCACAACACACCAAAGTCCGGATTTTCAACTCCAATGTAAAAGCAGTTCTCCTATATGGAGCAGAGACATGGAGATTGACAAAAACCACAGTAAACAGAGTACAGACCTTCATGAACAGTTGCCTTAGAAGAATTTTGAAAATCCACTGGCCAGAGAAGATCAGCAACGTCAGACTCTGGGAGAGAACAGAGCAGATAACAGCAGAGAATGAAATTGGGCGAAGAAGATGGGGATGGATCGGTCACAGTCTGAGAAAGCCAGCTTCCATTATCACTAGGCAGGCATTGTCATGGAACCCCCAGGGAAAGAGGAAAAGAGGTAGGCCGAGAAACTCCTGGCGTCGAGACCTCCAAGCAGACATCAAGAGACTGGGAACCACCTGGAGTAGAATCGAAGGAGAAGCACAGGACAGGAGTTGCTGGAGGTCTCTCGTCGACGGCCTATACCCGGGTAGGGGTGACAGGCGTAAGTAAGTAAGTAAGTAATACCCCGTCCATCGCCATCAAGAGTTCTAATTACATTATAATCACGGTCACTTGTTACATTAAACCATTTTGCAGTGTAGAACATTTCATGGACAGCTACAGTCTTGCTACCATCAAGATTATCAATCCCATCAGTTAACAACAGTGGTTTGCTTGTGTCAAGATTTTTAAGGTTATAAACATGTTTATTATCCCATAAAAATGTACAATGGAATTTAAATCACCAACAATTGTTACTATAAATACGTTTCAATTTAATGTGGATGCCAAGTACAATGTCGCACCGACTTGTGATCAGAAAATAATTCAAATAAATCAGCTCGATATAGATTTGTCCGAAGCAGATTTATTTCAAGTAAATGTTCCAAATCCGTATGATCATTACCTAAACCCTCCAATTACAGATGATGAAACTGCAAGAAAGTGGTCCTCAAGCCCATTACAGATGTTTCAAAACCAGCTTAACTTTGCTATACTATGCTCAACTACTGGCTGTGGCGTTTCTTTTACAGACCATTTGAATCACCCAAACAAACTGATTAGGTCTGTGAATCATTTTCTCACGTATTACCAGCTTAGAAGAATACTGTCGGAACTCCATGCCCCACTGCCCACTGAATCCAGTTTTAACCGTTTTAACAACCCAATGGATTTAAAAGCATTTGAATGCATCTGTAATGAATTTAACATCAGCACCAGGTATGACTTTACACAAAAACTTGATGATCACCACAGCATGTGTACATTATATTATGCTATGAGTCACAGACAATACCCTCAAGATTACTACCCCAGTTACACTTCATTTTCACAAAAATCTGAAGTCTGGTTAGGCTCAATAGAACAGAAACAGTCTAATGCCTGGACCACATTTGTCTTAGACAGGAGTGACGGGTTTACACAAGCAGGAGTCGAGCGCATTAATGAATCTGTCAGAACGTTTGTGTGGTGTATACTAGGAGCACAAGCTCAAATAAAATCAAACATTTTAAATGGGAGTGGAAAATTTGAAGCACAAAAACAGTTTCTTGCAAACCTAGAAGACTCGGTAAACTCAGTAGTAGATCTCCCATCAAGCATACAACGCTACCAAGACGTTCTCAGATATGCCAGATCAAAGGTTGACTTTGTAGTCGGCATTGGGTTATACATGTTGCCATCTGACCTTCAACTCCAAATGGGGACAATAAATTATAATAACGAAATAATTGTTGCTGGTGTTGGTCAAAAATTAGGACTCAATCAGTAAACTTGAGCCCAACAACCACACATTTACAGCGTTAAAACCATTAATAACACCAGTAAAGCTAGTAACATCATCATCATCCGTACAGGCAGTAACGTCAGTAATGTGTATCAATCCAGCCTGCCAATGAACCCCTCAAATCTACCGTGCAATGTTCCACAACACAAGTACTCCAGAGATGACTTGTTGAGTATTCGACCTGTGATACGTCTGGACCCCACACTCATCCTCCATCTTCGGAGTTTGGGGATAGGGTGTAATTTGCCTTGTAAACAGACCCGGAGAGGTGGTAGGAGGAAACGGAGACAAATTATTGTTCTCATCACTGGCAGGTCTAACACGTTGCCACGTGCGCCCCCAAAGGACATAGTTTCGCCTGAAAATCTCATCTACATAGACACTAAACCTCATCAGAAATATTTTAACGTCTGTACTTTCAACGCACAATCAGTGGGACACCGTGACAAAAGGACTGAGATATGTAATTTTGTGCATGACCAGAACATCGATGTGTTGTTCCTGACAGAGACCTGGCTTAAATGTCAAGGAGACGAGGCAAAGTGTGTGGACATAACTCCATCTGGTTATTTTGGCTTTTTTGATCCGTGACAGTTTATTGGAGCATGCCAACATCACATCATCGTTCCCCTTTTCTCATTCAACGTTTGAGCTTGCCCAGTTGACACTTTCTGTGCCGCAGCATCTGCACTTGTACTGTCTGTACCGTCCACCACCCAACAGAAAGAATAGACTTACAGACACTACGTTTTTCAGCGAGTTTGCGGATTTCATGGAGCACTGTAATTCTTTGGGTGGTAAGCTTGTGATTGTCGGCGATTTCAACTTTCAATTCGACTGTCCTTCCAACACCAACACGGCTCGTATGCTTGACCTATTACAAACCTTTAGTCTGTCTCAAGGCGTGCATCAGCCTATTCATACCAAAGGTCATACACTCGACTGGATCGTGTATAGAGAGAAGGACTCCATCTTTAGGTCCGCCTCTGTGAGCCACACCATGTCTTCTGACCATTTTCCAGTTCTGTGTCTTTTGGATATAACCAAACCTCAGCTGCAGCCTGTTACCAGGACTTCGAGGAACCTCAAGGGGATTGACCTTGACAAGTTCATAGCCGATGTCGCAGACTTTGTCGGCATCCGTCCCCACATCTCGGCTGAGCAACTCAACGTTGGTCTGCGGGCTGTCCTAGACCAGCATGCTCCCGCTACTCGCCGCCGGGTGTTGCAGCATCACTCCACGCCCTGGTACCCATCTGTGGCTGCTGAACTGCGCACCTTGAAGCACGAAAGGCGTCAGGCAGAGAGGTGTTGGCTTAAGTCTGGGCTGACTGTTCATAAACAGATTCTGAATAGTTTGAAGTATAAGATCACTCGCTTGACCACCAATGCCAAGACTGCTTTCATCTGTGCAAAAGTTGCTGCAGCAAGCACTTGCAAAGAACTTTTCCGTGTGACTAATGGACTCTTGGGTATGACCAAATCTGTTCAACTGCCCAGCACACACCCAATCCGGGATCTCCCAGAACTGTTCTCTCGCTTTTTCTGTTCCAAAGTCAAAACAATACGTGACAACATTGACAAATGGGGTGATGATGCTCAGACATCTTGCTCATTTGAATCTAAGTGTTTTGCTGGCACTCCTCTTGCATGGTTCAGTCCAGTGACTGAAAAGGTAGTGCTAGAAACCATGAGTAAGATGTCTCTCAAGACCTGTGAACTAGACCCTGTGCCTTCGTCCCTTCTTTTTGAATGTAAAGATGCAATTGTACCAGTCGTTACAGCTATTGTAAATGAGTCCCTCTTGCACGGCACTGTACCTACCTGTTTCAAAACTGCAATTGTTAAGCTGCTCTTGAAGAAACCTTCACTTGATCCCAACAGTTTGAAAAAGTACAGACCCGTATCCAACCTACCTTTTCTTTCAAAGCTTCTGGAAAAGATAGTGCTCATGCAGCTGCTAGACCATATCAAGAATAATGGTCTGTGGCATGTGTTCCAGTCAGCATATAGGTCTGGTCATAGCACGGAGACAGCATTGCTTGGTGCTAGCGATGAAGATCTAATCTCTGTTTTGACTCTGCTCGATCTGAGCGCAGCATTTGATACCATTGACCATGACATTCTACTTGCCCGCCTTCGTGATGTGTTTGGCATTCAAAGCACAGCACTGAAATTTTTCCAATCCTACTTTGTTGGTCGCTTGCAGATGGTTTCAGTGGCAGGATTTGAGTCCCACCCTGTTGAGCTGCTTTGTGGCGTTCCACAGGGGTCAGTCTTGGGGCCTGTTCTTTTTACTTTGTATACACAGCCCCTGTCGCATGTCATTGAGCGTCACTTTGTTTCTTATCATTTATATGCAGATGATACAGAATTGTACAAACACTCCCTTCGTGAACATGTTGATCAGATGGTGCAGTCTTTGGAGGCTTGTATTTGTGATGTTCAGAAGTGGACCACACAGAACAAGCTCCAGCTGAACAGTGACAAAACTGAGTCCCTCTGAACGACCTGCTCCTCTACGTGCAGTGCTGATCTTCCTGAGTCAATGATGGTGGGCGAGAGCGCCATCTCCTTTTCTAGCTCGGCCCGTAATTTGGGTGTCATTTTTGACAACAGGCTGACAATGAAGGAACAAGTGAAGAAAGTCTGCCAGCTTGCCTTCATTGAACTCAGAAGGATCAGCACTGTTCGACATCTGCTAACTGTTGAAGTTACCAAAACACTTGTTACCTCCCTTGTGCTGTCCCGAATAGACTATTGCAATTCTCTTTTGTCCGGTGTTCCGCAAAATCTTCTTGACCAAATCCAGAGAGTCATGAACTGTGCTGCACGTCTGATTTTTCGTGTACCGAAACGTGAACACATTATGCCTCTACTAGCTGATTTGCACTGGCTGCCAGTTTCATACAGAATTCAGTATAAAGTCTGTGTTATTTGTTTCAACATCATCTCTGGTTCTGCCCCTCCTTACTTATCTGAACTTGTCCAGCTGTATACACCGTCCCGCTCACTACGCTCTGCTTCAGACACTCGTGTTTTCCGTATCCCTAGACGTAATAAGGTCACTCAAGGTCATCATGCTTTTTCGTATTTTGGTCCCATTACATGGAACGCTCTCCCAGCTGATGTGCGTCACTCATCATCTCTTTCCATTTTCAAATCCAAGCTTAAAACTCACTTTTCTCTGTTGCATATACGTAAGACCATTTTGTCTGCCGGCTCATCGTGTGTGTGTGTGTGTGAGTGTGTGTGTGTGTGTGTGTGTGTGTGTGTGTGTGTGTGTGTGTGTGTGTGTGTGTGTGTGTGTGAGTTTTCTGCTCCTTGTAAATCAATGTATTTTTTTTTTGTTGTTGGTAATGTTTGTGCTTGTTTTTGTATTTTGCTTCACTGTTTCATTACTGTGATTGTAAAGCGCCTAGAGCACCTTGGTGATTAGGCGCAATACAAATTACCTTTATTATTATTATTATTAATGTCAGTAACAGCCCCAGCATTGACACTGACACCTGCACCGGCACCAGCACCAGTACGGCCAGTACCCCAGTAAACACACATGAGTCACAGAGAACTGCATTGGTAATAGGCCTTACTGGATTAGGAATAATACTTCTTTACCTGTTTAATTAAATAACCCACCAAAAAGACCCACACATGCTCCGCCATAAACCCAACTACCTTTGCCGCTGTACTGATCAACCAACTGACAACACTACCTATTATGCCAGGCAACGAATCCATTGCTTTCACAGCCAATTTTTTAAGCAAGTCTGATATATGAGACAACTGTTTCTTTGCCCACGTCTGTAAATCTTTTGGGTCTGATGGAACTGGAGGGGCTGGTGGAGGCGTCAGAGCTGGACCGCCACCGCCTCTGGCTACAGCTAACACAACAGTAATAATAAATCCAAGAGCAGTAATTAAACTTGCAATAGTAATACCCTGCTCTCTGAAAAGTGTTTTCAATCTCTCAGCCAAAGTTGTGTCTTCGTGAAGTATTTTTTGAATAGTTTCTCTAATCCTGTTGACCTGTGTTTTCAGTTTTTCTTTTCCAGTTTCAATCACTTCTAATCGACCTGATCTTTCTATCTGCAAATCATTTAATCTGTGTTGTATTTTTTCTTTTATTTCAATGTCATCATTCTCATCATCAGCTTTACCTAATTGTTCCTTTTCTCTTTCTATGTGTTTATCAAGCTCACATAGATTGGCTACATTATTCACAAGCTCACCTCTTATTGACTGCAGTGTTTTATCCAAACCCACTAATTCCCACATTGACAAAGGAGAGTCACCCATTGTTTTCATAGCCTCATTTATTTGTCCTTCTGTAAATGAGGTTTCGTGTATTACCTTGTTTGCTATTTCTGGCAGTCTTTTTACTTCAGTCATTTCAATTTCTTATCCTGTTGGCAACCTTGTTTGCGTGTCATGAAGGGCACTAGCAAGTCTAGGTGGTAACATTTTACTACCAACACCAAGGTAACGATGTAGTGCTGCCTCACCACCAACATCAGTTTTGATTGTACTTAAAGCTCTAAACTTAGCTTGATCTTTTTTATAAGTCAGTTGTACTTTTCCTTTGTCTGCATTTATAAATAAGTGGCCTTTATCAAGTTCAAATTGATTAGGATCTGTTACATCTGGACGGTCACCAACACTATCATAAAATGAGTTTACTTTGTCTTTTAACAGTTCATGATACATACTAGAAGTATTTACCATTCCAGTCATATCTGTTGCACTAGTATCATAGTCATGCATGTCATCCATTTCAAAATCTTCATGGCCAAATCCTCCCGCTGCCATTGTTTGTATTAATTTTTTTTTTTTTTTGATTTTTGCATAATAAAATGACATCGGCCTATGGATCGAAGTTAGACCCATACAGAAAACTCTGTGAACCTCTTGGTGGTCATCACAAACAATCCTAGCACTATCGATCAAAACCAAACTCTTACTGTCAAGTTTCCAAACCTAGGTCCCAGTGACGTTATTGTTCCTTGCTTTTAATATTGAACTTTCATCAGATGATGCAAAGAGAACACTAGTTGACAACCTAGGCAGAGCAATTATTAAGACTATTAAAGTAAACCTTGAAGGCCAGGAAGTGTTTAGTCTTGACGATGCTGATGTATTCTACTGTTACAAAGATCTTTGGCTCACTCAAGAAGAAAGAGAAGATATTATTTATCAAGGCATACAGTCTGCTAACGTTGCTAATCTGAGAATCAATTCAGGTGATAAATCAACAACAGAAGTCAAGGACGTTATTGTGGCAGAAACATATGGAAATAGATTTTGCATTCCACTTGAATTTGAAATCCTAGCAGCACATTTGCCTTATTATCAAGGAGCACTGAATGACCATCTGAGTTTTGAACTAATTTTCAATGACTACTCCAAAGTCATTAAATCAACTGACACAGACACAACATATAAGATCTCTAGCATCTCTTTGGAGTATGAAATTGTCACACACACTGAATTAGCCAGACTCATACAAAATCAGTACCAGTCAAGACTTCCAATTTATTATGACCGTGTGATAAGACACAGTTTAATGCATAAAGACAAAAGTGATTCAATGTGGAACATCAATCTGAACACATCTGCCAGGTCACTGAAAGGCATTCTTATGTTGTTCATTGAACCCGGAAGTTCATACAAAAGAGATTCAGAAAAATTCTACAATCAAAAGATAACACATTTGTCCTGTACAATTGAAGGGTGTCCTAATCAAGTGTATGCATCAGGAATGCAACCTTACCAGCACTATGATGAGATCATAAAATATTTTGCAGGCAGGAGGCTTAGAGATAAACCAGCAAACATGGCATGCAAAGATCTACATCTGTATGACTTAAGAATCAGTCAATACCTGACAAACAAGTATGCACTTTGGCTAGACCTGCGTAGTACAGACGATGATTACCTACATGGGTCAGGTCAAACTGTTGACAACGGTAGTGACGGAATTACAATCCAAATACAAAAAAAAACTGAAACCGCTGGAGCAATAAATATATATTTGTATCTGATTTATGACACTCAACTGAATATTGCAGAAAGCGGACTAAGTGGACACATGTATTAAAATTATAATTAGTATTAAAATGAACTTGATGACACTCGACCCACACTGTGGTTTGTTTTGTGGTGCCACAGGCTGTGGGAAAACTAAATTTGTCCTTAACCTCTTACAAACAAGATACATCTACCATTTTGAAAACATTGTGATATTTTGTCCTACAATCGAACACAACAAAGCTTATCACAACCGTTTATTTATTTGGACTGACAGCAACATTTACTTAGGTGACCCTGAGAAAAAAACTGAACGACTACCTGCAGTATTTTTACAAGCAATTTAAACGACAGTCAACTTTGTTTATTGTTGATGACTGCTGTGCAGAAAAAGATATTGTTAAGAAGAGAAACACTTTAGCAGAACGGCCTTCAGTGGTAGACACGTAAATGTCAGTGTATAGATTCTCACTCAAAAATATAATGCTGTACTGAAAGATTTTCGTGAACAGTTAAAGTTTATCTGTTTGTTTTACTGTAAGGATCGTGACAGCTTTGAAGACTGCCTCAGAGAGAACAATGTAATACCTAACAAACATGAATGAGACATTGTAAAAAACAAACTGAAATCAACAAAGCATCTAAAGCTTATTTTAAAGACAGATCAGCCCACTGTGTATGGATTAGAAAATTAATTTATACTTTTGGTTTGTCCATAAAAAATGATGGACAGACAAACCACGCGAGCGTTTGATATCACAGAGAGCTTCAAAGAAGTTAAGCTCTTTTATGACTTAAAAACACATGTTAAAAACCCATTTGAACCCGTCATAAAACTCTCAACACCAACGAAGATATACAGGGCATATAATGTAACTTTGACATATTCTGATGGATGAGTACAAGAATGTTGATCTTAAGACACGAACTTTTATAGTTTATGATGCTAACTGTGACTGGTTTGAGATAATGTGTAAACGCATATTCTATCAACTAAGTAATCCACATTTTTATATTGAAAGTGTTACAGTGAATAAAGTGATATTACACCAGCAGCATGTGCAGCACAAGACCTTAAGACACATGCCTTCGAAGTGGATGATTTGTTTTGGTGAGTGAACTACATAAACTAAATTTGTTTATTGTAGGGATTACAGTCAATAAAGTGGTGTTTCACAAGATGTAATTTTTTCTATTTATTATTTTGTTGGGCAAATAAAAATGATGGTTAAAGCGATCGATGTAACCAACTGCTTCAGTTATATCCAACACTTTGATCAGTTAAGAACAGATTTTAGGCAACCAGACATAACACAATATCAACACCGGCGATGATTTATGTGTCATATCAAATGACTTTAGAAATATTTGAGGAAATACCATTTGTAGAGTACATGTCTGTTGATCTTAAGACACATACCTTTGAAGCTGATGATGACTGGTTTGAGACAGTGTGTGAACAAATATTCAGACAACTATGTGAACTGAATCTGTTTATTGTAGGCGTTACAGTCAAATAAAGTGGTATTACACAAGATGTAAATTTGTCTATTATTATTTTGTTGGACAAATAAAAATGACGGACAATGCCCAAAGCTCATCAGGCTTAAGAAACGTGTTTCACACAACAGACTTGCCAATATCCAACACTTACAGTGTTTATGAATCAATAGGAAGATCTTTTTCTGTAATACAAGAAAATCTTCTTTCAGGAATTGTAAAGATTCAGATTGTTGCGAAAATTGAATTTACTAGGGTAGATGGTGAAGTGATTGTATCATATATCTCGACAAGACAACACACAGTCCATTCAAGAAGGGAATTGGAAAACATGTTTAGAGAAAGACTGACTTTCTCAAAGCAATCGACAGAGCAAAAATGAAAGGGTCTGGTTGGCATGAAGGTCATGTACATGAACTGCAACTGAAGCAGTCAAGATATCATCCTATATTAGGCAAGTCATGGCTGCCACTACCAACGGAGGTTGTAGACAAAAAGGCTGTGGTCAATATTCAGAACAATGATAATTTCTGTTTTATGTGGTGTGTGCTTGCTAAACTACACTTTGTAAAAACAAAACCTGAGCGTGTATCTAACTATACCAAATTTGTAAATGAACTCAACTTCAGTGGCATAGATATTCCTGTTAAGGTGGAGGACATAGATTTATTTGAAAAATTAAATCATTGTGTATCTGTGTATGGGATAATGAGTCTGAGAACAAGTTACAACCAATTAGAGTATCACCATTTGCCCCAACCTATGGTCAGTCAGAAGATAAGCATGTTGACATGCTACTAATAAGCTCTGGCTCAGGTGATAACTTTCACTACACAATTGTCAGGAGTATGTCATAACCATGTATCAAAACACAATGGCAAACAGGAAGTGTGTAAAAGATGTTTACATAGGTTTTCCTCTATTAAAGTAGCACACAAACATGTCCGGCACTGCAGGTCACCTCATGACATTCAAACAATACTTAGGTATCCAGATCCTGGTAGCAAGGTATATTTAAAAAACTATGTTAATCAGCTAAAGCTGCCATTTGTAGTGTATGCTGATTTTGAATCACTGGTTGTACCATATGAGGGCCCTGTTCCAGAATCATTACCAAAGACTGTAAAAGTGAGTGACCAAGTGGTGTGTTCTTTCGGGTACATTCTTGTTAGTCAGATGGTCACCATACTGAACCTGTTATCTACCGAGGTGAAATGCAGCAGCTGAGTTTTTAACAGAAATGAGACAACTGCATAGTAAGGTAGCACAGTATTTGAAAAACTGTCAGATGCCTTTGGTGGTGACAGAAGAAGATAAACTAACTTTTGATACGGCAGAGACATGTTGGATTTGTGAACAAGCTCTTGATGGTGATAAAGTTCGTGACCATGACCACATAACTGGACATTACAGAGGTGCTGCACATGGTGAATGCAGCTTAAAACTAAATTTAGATCCCAAGGTATACAAGTTGCCTATCTATTTTCACAATCTCACGGGGTATGATTCACACATTATCATGCAAGCTGTGGATGAGTCTTACAAAAAAATTAGTTGTATTGCTCAGACAACTGAGAAATACTTAACTTTTAGGCTGGACAACAAATTAGCATTTTATGACTCCATGCAACATTTGTCTTTAGGGTTTGCTAGTCTGGCAGAAAATCTGACATCGTTTCAAATAACAAGCAAATATTTTTAGCCTGAGTTAATTAAGAAAGGTGTCTATCCCTACGAGTACATTGATCACTGGGTTGTGTTTGAGGAAAAGAGTCTGCCACCAACAGAGGCATTTTATTCAACACTAAATAGAAAAGGTATTTCTGACTGAATACCAGCATGCTCTCGATGCATGGGATAAACTAGAATGTAAAACGATTTATGACTACCATGACCAGTACTTGAAAGGTGATGTTTGTTTGCTAGCAGACATATTTGAAAGTTATCGTAAAAGGGTCTGTTGCACTACAGTATTGACACAGCTTGCTACATAACTAGTCCTGGCATGACATGGGATGCTTTTTTAAAATCTAGTAAGATATATATAGACCTGTTGTCTGATCGTATGATGGGTGAAATGGTGGAACGTGGATTGAGGGGAGGCATAAGTATAGCCGCAAACAACTATGCCAAAGGCAACAACAAATATCTTGACAACCCGAACTTTGACCCCTCAAGGTCAAGGTCATTCATTACGTACTTGGATGCTAACAATTTGTACTGATTTCCGATGTGTGAGTTATTACCCTTGAAAAACTTTCAGCTGCATGATTTGTCACAGTGTGATATAACAAAATGAACAAACGAAATTATGAATTATGATCAGAATCACAAAAAGGGTTGGATCTTTGAAGTCGACACCATCTACACGATTACCACAATGATTATCCATTAGCTGTTACGAAAATGTCTTTGATGGGAAAAAAAGAAGACACTAAACTTGTGCCAAATTTGAATGATACAATCAATTACGTTTGTCACTATCACTTACTACAATTTTACATCAGACATGGATTAGTACTAAAAAAAGTTCACAGAGGTATTAAATTTGATCAAAGTGCTTTCATAAAAGATTACATAATGAAAAACACAACCTTGTGTGCAAGAGATGGTAACACTGCATTTGACAAAGACTTCTTTAAGCTTATGAACAATGCCTGTTTTGGCAAGACGATGGAAAATCCTCATCACCGCAAAGATGTGAGACTGGTTACAACTGAATCAGATGCAATTAAGCTTACTATGATTACTTTAAACCAAAGTATCCCGAGTGCCGACTGTTATATACTTACACTGACTCTATGATCATACTGAAGACTTTTATGAAGACATGAAAACAGAGTTGCATATGTATGACACGTCTGATTATCTTAAGCGGGTGCTGTACAGCACACAAAATAAGAAAGTGCCTGGAAAGTTTAAAGATGAACTGAATGGGGTGCCGATAATTGAATATGATGGACTGAGATAAAAAATGTATTCCATACTGCACCAAAAAGGCAGTCAGTCCAAAGCCAAAGGTATAAAAAAAAAAAAAACAGTGATAAAAAATAAAGACACTACAAGCAAATATTAGATGGAGCATTAATGCCTGATTATCCAAACAAGTCACTGAGATCAAACAAACACAATCTTGAAATGATCCAAACACATAAGAAGTCACTTGCAGTAGGGGGACACAAAAGGAGTGTTTCACACTAAAGAAAAGGCTTATGCACCTGGGCATTACAGACTTACGTTATCTGAAATAATAGCTGATAAATTAGTTGACGAAATGGCCCAAATGGTTAAAATGAGTGACAGTGTCTGGGGGAATAATCTGTAATTCTTCTCTGACAAATGCCCTCTGAGGGGCAGGCTCATAAAGATAATAAATTGACGGGTTCCCAGGGATTATTTTTTTTATATTGTGGACAGACGTGGACCAAATTGGATCAGTTGCCCTGTGTCTGACGTCATTTTCTGCCTCGCTGGATTGGTATAGATATCTTACCTGTTTTGTAAACAAGCTTGTGTCAGGCGGTGTTGATTTTAGTCCCGGCCCTGACCCTGATGGTATTGTTTTTAGTTTAATAGCATCAGCAGGCTTAGGCTGGCCCTTGTTATTCATTGCTTTTATCACAGATGGTAATCTCTTAACCCACTCAGTGTTACGTGCATCATGCATGAGTTCCTAAGAATACTGGTAGCTGAAAAGTCTTTCCGATAATTGTTTGTTAATGTTTTCAACAATTGCCTGTGATCTGTGCACGCCCGGTATGCCTCGCCGCACTAGCACTCCATGCTTTGCAAATAATTGAATAACAGCACCTTTAAATTCAGATCCGTCATCAGCTTGCACAAGCCTAGGATATTTTAAAGGGCCTCGACTATATATTTTTGTTAACACTGTGGTAGCATTCTTGTCAGTTATGGGTTCGGCGTCCTTGTACCTTGAAGCTATGTCGACAACAGGGAATGCATACTTGTATCGTTTCTTTCTTATTGTATTATGCGGCAGGAACAAAAGATCCATTTGATGGGTGTCATTAGGGGTTTCATTTTCAAAATGAGGTCTTGTTATTTTCTTGGAGCAGGTAAATATATTTGCCAAATTGCTTGTTTTTGCAGCCACTGTCTTACTTGTTCGAGTGTGACATCACCACCCACAGCGGCATGCAATTTTTGTAATGCAGTTTTTCCTTTCCAGTAGCCAATTGGAGAATAATATATTTTTGTTAGTTTATTTCCGATGTCGGTCATTTCTTCTAGCAATAAAAACTCCAGTAAAATATACAAATGTCATTCCTACTAGAACAAAAATAATTTCACCGTTTCTTTGTTCTGGGCTTGGTTGGTAATAGTCGCTAAGTTTTGGTTGTGGGATGGTCATGTCTTTGCCAGTAACAAGAAAGTATTCTTTGATCGTGTCATCGATGTTTGAAAATGTATGCTGTGCGTGACCTTCAAGTCTGCGTTTTTCATTGATAAAATCAAGTTTTTCTATTCTTTGTTTTTCGTAATCTTGTTGCGCTTGTGCAAGTTTTTCAGATGCCTCATTGTGACGCTTCATTTCTTCTGCTGATTCCTCTCTACCCATTTTTGAAATGAGATAGTTTGTTTCGCTAAATGCCAATGCATTAACAACTGCACTGCCAATCATAATAGCTAGTGTAGCCATATTTTTTATTTACATAGATACATTTTCTGCAATAATTCCTTGCTTGATGAGAAAGTCTTTTGTTGCAATTGCCGCTGTTACAACTGCTGCTAGTTTTGCACTGTCATCAAAGTCTAATCTAACAAGGTCTGCTGATTTCATTTTGAGAAGACTTTTTCCCAGCATAGAATAAGCAATGGTTAGTCCACTTATTACGTCAGAGTGATAGACGAGGTTCATTATGTTCTTTGTGTCGCTCATTTTCTTATGCCACAAAATTAAAATAATAAATTTATTTACTGCATAAGAAATGGGTCAACGGCTTTGGGTGTTGCTGGTAATGTGGCGACTTTTGGTTTTGGTGATGGAGTGTCTGATTTTTGGGACACTGTTCGAGTGTTTGGTTTGTATTTTTTGTATAATTGGTAACCTACATAACCAAATCCGACAACAAATCCAGCAACTGTATATTTTGTTATTTCAGGATTAGACTCAGTTGATAGTCTCTCACTTTGTTCAGGGTGTGAAGTTGTTGGTCCTGACGGTAGTGACACCGGTGCTGGGACTGGTGCTGTTGGTGGCCCTGACGGTGGGTCAGTTACATGAGCCTTTTCTGTTAATCCCTGAAGTTCTAACTTTCTTTGTTTGTTTAATGCAGCTAATCTTTTCCTGGCCTCAACCCTAGAGAAAGGAAACTAGAAATTACAAAACCAATAAAAACGATTACGCCGCATTACCGGTTAAATTTCAGGGGTTTTGGCAATAAAAAACCATTGTCCCCATCACCGCCATGATATGACCAAATTATCCCATTAATTAAAAAAAAATCGCAACATGACCAGTGCGGCGTAATCACTTTTATTTATTTTGTATTCTCTAGTTTCCTTGCTCTCATCACTGTTACTGACAACATAAGTGTGTACACACTAAAATGTGTATTTTATGAGTTTAATTATAGTTTCAAAAATTAATATTTTTTATTATAAAATTTATCAAGACGAATTATTTCTTCTAAATAATATCAATGCTGTAGAAAACAAAGACTTAGACTCTAAAAAAAACAGCGCCTTCTCTCTGTAGTTGTTTCAGGCGAATCAAAAGCGTATCTCGGAAAACAATACATGACAGAAGATATAGAATCCCTCACGGCTGAGGAGTTAATTAAACTACATTCTAAATATAAAAATCACATCACTTCACTAATGACTCATGATTTAAGTTGATCTCTTGTCTGTCTATACACAAAAGCAGTGAGTCACTTTTTACCTGTAGACACTGACAGTCTATCACATGACCTTGAAAGAAATCCGATTGTTTCAAGTTCAATCGGCAAATTAGCATGCATCATGTTTTACAAGTTTGGGAATTATCTTGCACCTGTGGTAACTTTGCTTGTTACTGGGAGTCATATTGATTTTTCGAAAATAAATTTTACTGCAGAAGAAAATGCACGAGACCCAGACAACTCCACAACAGAACACTGTTTTGAACAGGTTCAAACGATCACTAAACCAAAAAGTCCAGGTTGGATAGAGGCTGGAAAAAAATTAGCTGAATGGAACAGACAAAAAAATTACAGCTTAAGGCGTTAACAGAAAAAGCTCATGTAACTGACCAGATGTCAGGGCCAGTGACAATACTAACACCATCAAGACCATCAGAACCAAGCCCATCGGTGTCACCAATACACCCTCATCAAAGTGACAGACTAACAACTGAGCCTAAACCCGAAACAACAAAATATATAGTTGCTGGATTTGTTGTCGGATTTGGTTACGTAGGTTACCAATTATACAAAAAATACAAACCACAGACTCGTACAGTGTCCAAAAAATCACACACTCCAAAAACAAAACCAGAAGTTGCCACATTACCAGTAGCATCCAAAGCCATTGACCCATTTGTTATGCAATAAATAAATTTATTATATTAATTTTTATTCCCTAAGAAAATGAGCGACTCAAAGAACTTGATGAACCTTGTGTATCACTCTGCCGTAATTAGCGGACTAGCAGTAGCTTACTCTATGCTGGGAAAATGTCTACTCAAAATGAAATCTGCTGTTCTCAGTATAATAGACTTTGAAGACAGTGCTAAGCTAGTTGTAGTTGTCACAGCGTCAATTGCTACAAAGACTTTCTCGTCAAGCAAGGAATTATTCCCTAAAATGTTTCTATGTAAATAAAAAGTATGGCGACTATAGCTATTATGATAGGAGGGGCGATGGTTAATACATTGGCTTTCAGTGGGTCAAATTATCTTTTTTCAAAAATGGGTAGAGAGGTATCAGCAGAAGAAATGAAACGACACAATGAGGCATCAGAAAAACTCACACAAGTGCAACAAGAGTATGAAAAGAATAGAATAGAGAAACTTGATTTCATCAATGAAAAACTCAGGCTTGAAGGTCACGCACAGCATACGTTTTCAAATACTGATGATGCAATCTGAGAATATTTTCTTATTACAGGCAATGACATGTCTACCCCAAAGCCGAAACTTAGCGACTACTATCAACCAAGCACACAACAAAGAAACGGAGAAATAATCTTTGTTCTAGTGGGAATGACATTTGTATATTTTACTGGTCTTTATATTGCTAGAAAAAATGACAGCCGAAAATAAACTATCAAAAATATATTACTCCCCAATTGGATATTGGAAAGGACAAACTGCTATTCAGAAATTACACGCGGCCATGGGCGGAGATGTATCACTCAATCAAATAAAACAATGGTTAAAGAGACAGGCAATTTGGCAGATATATTTACCGGCACCAAGAAAAATAACACGTCCTCATTTTGAAAACACTACACCAAATGACACACATCAAATGGATCTTCTGTTTCTACCCCATGACACAATAAGAAAGAAACGATACAAGTATGCATTGACTGTCATAGACATTGCTTCAAGGTACAAAGACGCTGAACCCATAACTGACAAAAACGCTACCACAGTTGCGACTGCTTTAACAAAAATATATAGTTGAGGTCCTTTAAAATTCCCCAGGCTCGTTCAGGTTGATGACGGATCTGAATTTAAAGGTGCTGTTAACCAGTTATTTGCGAAGCATGGCGTACTAGTGTGGCGCGGCATTCCAGGTGTGCACAGATCACAGGCAATCATAGAAAACTTTAACAAGCAATTATCAGAGAGGCTTTTCAGCTAACAGTATGCTAAGGAACTTATGCATGATATGTGTAATATGGAGTGGGTAAAGAGATTACCACATGTGATAAAAGCAATGAATAATGAAGGCCATGTAAAGCCTGTTGATGCTATTAAATTGAAAACAATTACAGAGCCAAAAACAACAACACCGTCAGCACCTGACACAAGTTTATTTACAAAACAAGTGAGATATCTATATCAGCCTGGTGAGGCCAAGAAGGATGTGAAGCGCAGTTCAACCGACCCCATATGGTCTACGTCTGTACACAATATAAAAAAAATAATTCCCGGCAGTCCACCGATTTATTATTTGTATGAGCTTGCCCCTCAGAGGGCATTTGTCAGAGAAGAATTACAGATTATTCCCCCAGACACTGTTACTCACTTTTGACCAATTCGTAAATCAGTTCATCTACTAATTCATCACAAATACCTTCAGATAACTGAAGCCTGTAGTGCCCAGGTGCGTAAGCTTTTTCCTTACTATGAAAAACATGATTCGTGTCCCCTACTGCAAGTGACTTCTTGTGTGTTTGGATCATTTCAAGAGTATGTTTGATTGAACTAAGTGACTTGTTTGGATAATCAGGCATTAATGCCACATCTAAAACTTGCTTGTAATGTTCATGAGGAATGTCATTATTTTTAATTGCTGTTTTTTTTATACCTTTGGCTTTCGACTGACTACCTTTTTGGTGCAGTATAGAATACATTTTTGATCTCAATCCAACGTACTCAACTATTGGCACACCATTCAGTTCGTCTTTAAACTTGCCAGGCACTTTTTTCTTTTGTGTGCTAAACAGTGGGTGATCCTTGGGATAATCAGACGTATCATACATATGCAACTCTGTTTTCATGTCTTCATAAAAGTCTTCAATAGGCACATCAATAATCATAGAGTCAGTGTCAGTGTATAGCAGACGACACTCGGGATACTTTGGTTTCAAGTAATCATAATAGAATTCAAGCATCAATAGTTTTGACAATTCAAGAATTGACATACCAATGAATACTGGCTTGTCCATTTTAACAATCTTTTTTTTTTTTTTTGAGTGACACTGCATACAAAGATGAATGAAACTCTTTGTACCCTGTGTATTGTGGCTTACCTGTAAGTTTCATTGCACCCAATTCAGTTTTAACTAGTCTCACATCTTTGCGGTGATGAGGATTTTCCATCGTCTTTCCAAAACAGGCATTGTTCATAAGCTTAAAAAAGTCTTTGTCAATTGCAGTGTTACCATCTCTTGCACAAAGGGTTGTGTTTTTCATATGTAATCTTTCGTGAAAGCACTTTGATCAAATTGAATGCCTCTGTGAACTTTCTTTAGTACTAACCCATGTCTGATGTAAAACTGCAACAAGTGATAATGGCAAACGTAATTGAATTTGTCATTCAGATTCGGTACAAGTTTAGTGTCTTCTTTTTTCCCAGTCATACTCATTTTCTCAACTGCCAATGGATAATCATTGTGATAATCATGTAGATGATGTGGGTACTCTAGGTCGACTTCAAAGATCCAACCCTTCGCATCGTTTCGATCATGATATAGTTTGTTATCTGTATTATGTCATACTGTGACAAATCATACAGACAAAAGTTTTTCAAGGGCAATAATTCACACATCGCATATCCATACAAATTGTTTGTCTCTATGTACGTAATGAATGACCTTGACCTTGAGGGTCAAACCCAAGGTCGTCCAGATATTTGTTGTTGGCTTTGGCATAGTTGTTTGCAGTTATACTAATGCCTCCCCTCAATCCACGTTCCACCATTTCACCCATCGTACAATCAGACAACAGGTCTATAAATATCTTACTGGTTTTCAAAAATGCACCCCATGTCATGCCAGGACTAGTTATGTAACAGGCTGGGTCAAGTCAGTAGTGCAACAAACCCTTTTCTCGATAACTTTCAAATACGTCTGCTAGCAAACAAACGTCAGCTTTTAAGTACTGGTCATGATAGTCACCAATTGTCTGACACCCTAATTTATCCCACGCATCAAGCGCGTGTTGATAATCAGAGTCAGAAATACCTTTACCATTAAGTGTAGAATAAAATTTCTCTTTTGGTGGCAGTCTCCTTTCCTCAAACACAACCCAGTGATCAATGTACTCATACGGGTAGACACCTTTCTTAATCAAATCAGGCTCAAAATATTTACTTGTTATTGGATACAGACTAGCAAGCCCTAAAGACAAATGTTGCATTGAGTCATAAAATGCTAATTTGTTGTCCAATCTAAAAGTCAAGTATTTTTCAGTTGTCTGTGCAATACAACTTATGTTTCTGTACGACTCATCCACAGCACGCATGATAATGTGTGAATCATACCCTTTGAGATTGTGAAAAAAGATTGGTAACTTATATTTCTTAGGATCTGTTTTTAATGACAAGTTACAATTGTTATGTGCAGCACCTCTGTACTGTCCAGTTATGTGATCATGGTCACGAACTTTGTTACCTCGTAAAGGTTGTTCACAAATCCAACACGTCACAGCTGTATCAAAATTCAGTTTGTCTTCTTCTGTTATCACCAAAGGCATCTGACATGTTGTGAGATAATGTAGTACCTGGCTATACAGATGTCTCATTTCTGTTAAAAACAGACATGCTGCATTTTCTCCTCTGTAGATAACAGGTTCTGAATGCACGCCGTCTGACCTAACAAGAATGTATCCAAAAGAACACACCACTTGGTCACTCAACTTTATAGTCTTTGACTTTGGAACAGGGCCTTCATATGGAACTACCAGTGATTCAAAATCAGCATACACTACAAATGGCAGCTTTTGTTGATTCCCATAGTTCTTAAAACACACTTGACTACCAGGTTCTGGATACTTAAGTACTGTTTGAATGTCGTCAGCTGACCTACAATGTAAAACATGTTTGTGTGCCACTGCAATAGAGGAGAATCTTTGTAAACATCTTTTACACTCTTCCTGTTTGCCATTGTGTTTTGTTGTATGCCCATGAATTAGATGTGACATATTTCTGATAACTGTGCAGAGAAAGTTATTGCCATCACCGATTAATAACATGTCAACATGTTTATTTTGTGACTGACCATAGGTTGGAGCAAGTGGTGATACTCTAATGGGTTGTAACTTGTCAACAGACTCATTATCCCTCACATACACGTTTACAGATATGCCAGGATTTAGTTTTTCAAACAAGTCTATGTCTTCTATTTTAACAGGGAAATCTATACCACTGAAGTTGAGTTCGCTTACAAATTTGGTGTAGTTAGATACACGTTGAGGTTTTGATTTTACAAAGTGTAGTTTAGCAAGCACACACCACATGAAACAATAGTGGCCATTGTTCTGTATATTGATGACAGCCTTTTTGTTTGCAACCTCTGCTGGCAGTGGTATCCATGATTTACCAAGTATCGGATGATACCTTGACTGTTTCAATTGTAGTTCATGTACATGACCTTCATGCCAACCAGACCCCTTCATTTTTGCTTTGTCAATTGCTTGGAGAAAGTCAGGTAACAGTATGTCTCTAAACACGTTTTCCAATTCCCTTCTTGTGTTAACTGTGTGTTGTCTTGTCGAGATATACAATACAATCACTTCACCGTCTACTCTAGTAAATTCTATTTTTGCAACAATCTGAATCTTTACACTGCCTGTAAGAAGATTATCTTGTATTACAGAAAAACATCTTTCTATCGATTCATAGACATTGTTACTATTAGATATAGGCAAGTCTGTTGTGTGAAACACGTTTCTTAAGTCTGAATGTCTTGTCGAGCCTGATGGGTTTTGAGCATTGTCCGTCATTTTTATTTGTCCGACAAAATAATAAATAAAAAATAATTACTGCTGACGCACCTTGTGTAATACCACTTTATTTACTGTAACACCAACTATAAACAGATTTAGTTTGCATAGTTGCCTGAATATTTGTTCACACACTGTCTCAAACCAGCCCTGACGGTCATCAATTTCAAAGGTATGTTGTCTTAAGATCAACAGGCATGTACTCTACAAATGGTAGCTCTTCAAATAATTCTAAAGTCAGATTATATGATACGTATATCATTGTTGGTGTTGTCATTGTGTTATGTCTGGCTGTTTAAAATCTGATCTTAACTGATCAAAGTGCTGGATATACCTGAAGCAGTCTGTTACATCGACCGGCAGGATCACGTTGTCCATCATTTTTATTTGACAGACAAAATAATAATATAAAAAAATTACTGTATATGCATTACCATTTTATTAACTGTAACACGTTTATAATGAAGTTTTAGTTCTAATAAGTAAATTACTATTTCAGCACATGAAATATTAAACCAGTTAAACTGATCAAACTGGTTAGCAACATTGACTTCAAAAGCATCTGATTTAATATCAACAGTTATGCTTTGAACAATTGGTATTTGTTTATCTTCAATATCGAACGTTACAGTACCTGTCATGTAAATTGTTGTTGGTTGTGAAAATTTAATATCAGGCCTTTGGGTGGGTACAAATATTTGACCAATAACCTCAACATCTTTGAAGCAGTCTGTGATGTCAATCGTTTGATCCGTCGGTCCATCTGTCATTTTTATTGGACAAACCAAAATAATAATTAATTTACCAACCCATACCCTGTGGGCTGATCTGTCTTTAAAATAAGCTTTAGATGCTTAGTTGATTTCAGTTTGTTTTTCACAATGTCTCGTTCATGTTTATTTGGTATTACGTTGTTTTCCCTGAGACAGTCTTCAAAGCTGTCACAGTCCTTACAGCAAAACAAACAGATAAACTTTAACTGTTCTCGAAAATCTTTCAGTACATCATTATATTTTTGAGTGAGAATCCATACACTGACATTTGCGTGTCTGCCACTGAAGGCAAGTTCTGCTAAAGAATTTCTCTTCTTGACAATGTCTTTCTCTGCAGAACAGTCATCAACAATAAACAGGATTGACTGTCCTTCAAATTGCTTGTAAAAATATTGTAGGTAGTCATTCAGTTTTTTCTCAGGGTCGACTAAGTAAATGTTGCTGTCAGTCCAAAGGAATAATCGGTTGTGAAAAGCTTTGTTGTGTTTGATAGTAGGACAAAATATTACTATGTTTTCGAAATGATGGATGCATCTTCTTTGTAAGAGGTTAAGTACAAATTCAGTTTTACCACATCCTGTGGCGCCGCAAAATAAACCACAGTGTGGATCGATTGTCATCAAGTTCATTTTAATACACAATATAATTTAATACAAGTGACCACTTAGTCTGCTTTCAGCAATATTGAGTTGTGCGTCATAAATCAGATACAAATATATGTTTATGGCTTCAGCTTTTTCAACCTTTTTTTGTATCTGGATTGTAATTCTATCACTGCCGTTTTCAACAGTACGACCTGACCCATGAAGGTAATCGTCATCTGTACTACGTAGGTCTAGCCAAAGAGCATACTTATTCGTAAGGTATTGTCCGATCCTTACGTCATATAAATGTAGATCTTTACACGCCATGTTTGCTGGTTTATCTCTAATCCTTCCACCCGCTAAATATTTAGTGATCTCATCGTAGTGCTGGTAAGGCAGCATTCCTGATGCATACACTTGATTAGGATGGCCTTCGATTGTGCAAGACAAATGTGTAATCTTTGGATTATAGAATTTTTCTGAATCTCTTTTGTATGGACTCACCGGTTCAACAAACAACATAAGAATGCCTTTCAGTGACCTATCTTTTTTTGTGCTTTGGCCACAGTAGATCTATGATCACTGGTCGATCATGCACACTTCTCTCCCCTGACAGTGCTATTATCTACTTTACTTTGTAACCTTGATTGTAAGTGGTTGGTTCTGGTCAATAGTTCTTGGATTATTTGTGATGACGATTGATTGTCTAATGCTCTTAACACCAAGAGGCTCATGTAGTTTTCTATATGGGTCTAACTTTGATCCATAAGATGAAGTAATTTTATTATGCAAAAATCAAAAATATTAAATTAATAAAAACGATGGCAGCGGGAGGATTTAATCATAATGAATTTGAAATAGATGTCATGGATGTCTCAGATACTAGTATCACAGATATGACTGGAATGGTAACTACTTCTAGTATGTATCACAAACTGTTAAAAGACAAAGTAAACTCATTTTATGACAGTGTTGGTACGCGCCCAGATGTAATAGATCCTAATCAGTTTGAATATGATAAAGGTCACTTATTTGTAAATACAGACAGAGGGAAAGTGTATCTAACACATAAAAATAGTCCTGCTAAGTTTAGAGCTTTAAATACAATCAAAACTGATGTAGGTGGTGAGGCAGCACTGCAGCGTTACCTTGGTGTTGGTACTAGTAAGAAGTTGACGCCACGTCTTGTTAGTGCTCTTCACGACACGCAAACAAAGTTACCAATGGGACAAGAAATTGAAATGGCAACAGTAACAAGACTGCCAGAAATAGCAAACACGGTGATACAAGAAACCTCATTTACTGAAGGACAAATAAATGATGTTATGAAAACAATAGACGACCCGCCTTTGTCAATGAGAGAGATTATGGGTTTGGATAAATCACTGAAGTCAATAAGAGGTGAAATGGTAAATAACGTAGCCAAACTGGGTGAGCTTGATAAACACATAGAACGTGAAAAAGAGAAACTGGCTACCGCAGACAATGGGAATCTTGACACAGAAATGAAAGAAAGAATACAACACAGATTAAATGATTTGCAGATAGAAAGATCAGGAAGGTTAGAAACGATTAGTATTGGAAGAGAAAAACTGAAAACACAGGTCAACAGAATTAGAGAAACTATTCAGAAAATACTTCACGAAGACACAAAATTGGCTGAGAGACTTAAAACACTTTTCAGAGAACAGGGTATAACAATTGCAAGTTTAATTACTGCTCTTGGATTTATTATCAGTACTGTTGTGTTGGCTGTCTCTGGTGGTGGTGGTGGCGCAAGCGGTGGCGCTCTTCCACCAAGTCCACCAGCCCCCACTGACCCAAAAGATTTACAGACATGGGTAAAGAAACAGTTGTCCCACATATCAGACTTGCTTAAGAAATTGGCTCTGAAAGCAATGGACACGTTGCCTGGCATAATTGGCACAGTTGTCAGTTGGCTTATCAGTACTGCAGCGAAGTAGTCGGGTTTATGGAAGAAAATGTATGGGTCTTTCTGGTTACAGTAGGTGGGTTAATGGTGGGGTATTTAATGAAACAGGTAAAGAAGTAATACCCCTAATCCAGTGAGGCCTATTACCAATGCAGTTCTCTCTGACTCATGTGTGTCGGGGATTGGTGATGGTGTTACCGCTTGTATGGGTGCTGGGGGCGGAGCCGGGGTTGATACCGTCTGTAATGGTTTTAATGACTGTACATGCGTGGTTGTTACCCCTAAGTTCACAGATTGATTGAGTCCTAATTTCTGACCAACACCAGCAACAATGATTTCATTCTCACTCACAAACCAGATAGGTGAGGCTAGCGCTGGCAGAATTGTATAACAAACCAAGGGGAATTGTCCAGCGCTGAGTAATTCCCCTTGGTTTGTTATATAATGATTTCATTATTATAATTTGTTATTGGCCCCATTTGGAGTTGAAGGTCATATGGTAACATGTATAACCCAATGCCTACTACAAAGTCAACTTTTGATCTCGCATATCTGAGTACGTCTTGGTAGCGCTGTATGCTTGATGGGAGATCAACCACTGAATTAATTGAGTCTTCTAGATTCGCAAGAAACTGTTTTTGTGCTTCGAATTTACCACTCCCGTTTAAAATGTTTGATTTTGTTAGTGATTGTGCCCCTAATAAACACAACACATATGTTCTGATAGACTCATTTATGCGCTCGACTCTCGCTTGAGTAAACCCGTCACTTTTGTCTAAAATAAATGTGGTCCAGGCATTAGACTGTTTCTGTTCTATTGAGCCTAACCAGACTTGTGATTTTTGTGAAAAAGAAGTGTAACCGGGGTAGTAATCTTGTGGGTATTGTCTGTGACTCATAGCATAATACAATGTACCCATGCTGTTGTGATCATCAAGTTTTTGTGTAAAGTCATACCCGGCACGGGGGCTGATGTTAAATTCATTACAGATGCGTTCAAATGCTTTCATATCCATGGGGTTGTTATATCTGTTGAAACTGGATTCAGTTGGTAGTGGGGTATGCAGTTCTGACAGTATTCTTCTAAGCTGGTGATAAGTGTGAAAACGATACACAGATCTAATCACTTTGTTTGAGTGATTCAAGTGGTCTGTAAAAGAAACACCACAGCCAGTAGTTGAGCATAGTATGGCAAAGTTACGTTGGTTTTGAAACATCTGTAGTGGGTTTGAGGACCACTTTCTTGCAGTTGAATTGTCTGTTATTGGAGGGTTTAGGTATTAATCAAAGGGGTTGGGTACTTTCACTTGGAATAAATCTTGTTAAGACACAGCTATATCGAGCTGATTTAGTTGAATTATTTTCTGTTCATAAGTTGGTGCGACATTGTATTTGGCATCCACGTTAAATTGAAATGTGTTTGTAGTAACGCTTGTTGGTGATTTAAATTCTATCTTTCTTTTTTATGAGATAATAAAAATGTTTTAACTTTAGCAAATCTTGATACAAGCAAACCAGTGTGGTTAACTAATGGGATTGATAATCGAGATGGTAGCAAGGCTGTAGCTATCCATGAAATGTTCTACATTGTAAAATGGTTTAATGTAACAGATGATAAAAGTTAATATGTAAGTTATAAAGTCAGTTGTTCAGGTAATGATACACACTTTATACCATCTGGGTATTATGACTTTTGTACTATAGCTGAATGGTTTCAAAACAAATTAAAAATTAAAGCAACTTTGAATCCAGCTAATTTAATTGTTACATTAGAACTTCCAGGACCAATGTTTGTAATTTCAAATAAACTTGCATCTTTACTTGGTTTAATAGGCGATTTTCCCCCACCCGGGTCTGCCCTGGGGGACTTGGGTGGGGGTAGGTATTTTTTAGTTCCCAGGGTCACCCTGGTCAGCCCAACAGGGTGGGTTTTTCTCTCTATTCTGGGGCATGTGTTTCTGTCTACCCTTTGCCCATTCACCTTTATTTGCCTTTTTACAACTCTCCCTACTGTCTGCACTGCCTGTAGCTCTTGATGTTGGATGTGTGTTGCTAGCTGGTCTTAGCTTTCTTTAGGCCCCATGTGTTAGGTTTATTTAATGTATTTGACCAGCTGGCGACATACATTCAATGTTCTGTTTATTTTTTTTTTCACAAGCAGTGCAGGCACGTCCTGAGAAAGCCTTGTTGCTGTCGGGACGTTAAGCAATGTACAATCAATCAATCAATTAATAGGCGATTTTGTATCTAATACAGATGTTGATTGGACACAAATAGTTGGTGGTGTTAATACTAGTGTTTTGGCAGTGACGCTGAAGCCAAATAAACTTAAAGTAATTGGAAGATACCCTGTTCATTTGTCAGTACACACAGTACTAAATGTTCATTTGAAAGAATTAAACACAACTGAAAATGTACACAATGGAAAGCCTTCAACTTTGTTGAGATGCTTGCCGACTGGAACTGCTCCCTATTGTGAAAGTGTTGCTGTTAGATTTCCTAATTTACAGTTTAAGAAATTAGGTTCCAGTTTCTTTGAGTCACTGTGTATATCTGTAACTAATCAAGATGACAAACCAGTTCTGATGCATGATTTTAGTGTTGTGTTGGAAGTTAAATAATTTTATTTTTATTTATAAAAATGAGTGGTGGTCCAAAGCCGAGAATCATACCAGTTGCGTGTCCGGTAACAGAGTTGAAAGATTTGGCAGATGTCCAGGATTTTGAGAAGGAAGGAGAAATCGGAGAGGTATATTGCTTTGAACTTGATACTTTTGGCATGTACAGATGGAAAGTAATCGATGACATGAAAGATGGCACAGAGAGACCGATTCCTAAACTTGGTCAGCTGCGTGATGTCACTGTACCTACTCCGCCTGTAAATAATGCACCCTACAACTTAATACATGTGGCTAATAAGTGGGTAGTTTCGCCTGTGCCTGTTTCACCACCCACAATTGACTGGGATATAAAGTTTGAATTTATTAGTCCTTATGTTTACACTGATGATGAAGGTGCCTTAGTGTTTAGAAAAGTTGTTAACTCTGGACCTTTGATTGTAAGCCTTGTTCCAAGCTTTGCCCCAGACAACAATAGCAGAGATAAACTGAAGGTGCAAGAGTATGAGAGACGACGGTATCTTCTTACACATAGAAAAAAATAGAACAGATGCAAACATTGTGTTTGTACCAGCAAACTTTGCCATTGCAAGAGACGCGACAATAGTATTGAAATTATCATGAGATCTGTTTCTTCTTCTGCCAAAGAGGCAAATATTGTGCAGGGAATAAAGCTTACGTGGGATGAAAAATTTACAGAGTCAACAAAAGTTTTTATTGCTATTAGAAAAAATTTAGATGTTTTTGAGGTTTCGAGCAGTATTCCAGCTGTCAAGATATTAGTTGACAAAATAACTTTTGTTTTTCTAAATTTCATAAAACTAGAACACATTGATCTTGTTTCATTTTATTATGTCAGCAAATTGTATACTTTTGACGAGTTGCAAAATGTAATCACTGATTAAATAAAAAATATTTGTGAATTTTAAAAAATGGTAAACTTCTATCCACAACTGCCGACGACTGAAACTGTGACACTTGTGACGCCTGATCCGTATGTGTCAATTGCATCAGATAAAGCATTACAGGCAGATGCATTTTGATTAATAAATATTACAGAAGCATTGAAATATTTGGAAAGTGAGGAGGCAAAATACTCCAGATGTAAGAGACAGTATAAGACCGTTTTCAATTCTGTTGAAAACACATCTATGGCTGTTGGTGCAGTTTCATCTGGATTATCTGTAGGATGTATTGCACTGATTGCTACTGGAATTGGACTTGAAGGAGCTAGCATTGCCACAGGACTGGCGTGCTTTGGTTTGGAAGGCATTAACAAGAGATTTCACACAAAATTACAAAAACATGAAGCGTTAAGTACTCTGGCTGAAGCAAAGCTCAGCAGTTTGAAACTTATTTTTAGTAAGGCATTGGATGATAATTTTATTGATGATATTGAATTTAAGAGAGTGCAGGATGATTTGAATAATTACAAACAACTGAAATCTGAAATCCAGAATAAAATGTGTGGTCAATCTCCCGTGAATGTTGAAGAACTGAAAGCCATTTTTTTAGTGGAAGGAAAAAAGATCGGTGTTCAGGAAACCACAGAAAAACTTCAAGGACTTCTTTTAAGCAAATAAAAATCAGATTTAGAAATCAATCAATATTTTTGTCATATGCTTCGCAGAGAGATGACACATTATTTACACCACTTGTGCCTGATTATTTAGCCCCATTCGCTCCACCACCAAAGTACTACTGAGAAAAAAAGTTATTTTTTTGTCTTTGTGTCTTGTCAAATTTGTCCGAGTAAGTTGTGACTTAAGTCAAGAACTTACAATTTGTTATGTTTAAGTTCTTATAAGTTCTTATAAATTCTTATTTTAAGACACTTATAACTTCTTGTGTTAACTAATTTATAGAAACTTTAAAAGTTACCTATAAAGTTATTTGACAGTTATAAGTGACTTTGGAAATTTGTTATCAAGTATCTGTAGGTAAATTATAAAAAAATTGTTATCAAGTGCTTATGTCAATGTGTGTGTGTGTGTGTGTGTGTGTGTGTGTGTGTGTGTGTGTGTGTGTGTGTGTGTGTGGTTATTATTAAATAACTGTGTTTTGGGGTATTGTCACAGAGACAATGGTAAAAATGTTTTTGTAATATCCTTATCCTTTTTCATATCTCTAACACTAATCTCTCTCTCTCTCTCTCTCTCTCTCTCTCTCTCTCTCTCTCTATATATATATATATATATATATATATATATATATATATATATATATATATATATATATATATATATATATATACACATACGCGCATAAACGCATACAGACACACACGCATGTAAACACAAACACACATACGCACGTAAACAGACAAACACACATCATGCAAGTGATAGCGTGCCACAGATTAAAGCTGATACATAGGAAGCGTGGAATGCGGCCCTGTCACGCAGTCCCAAACCACATGGACCACCATGGCATCATCATATCATTCTCATCATCATGCAAAAATGAGCCGTGGGTTATTAAAATAAACTTTTAATACAACAATCCCGTCTGTTTATCCGATTTCCAATGGCCTTTTCAAGAGAGATTCACAATTGCCTCTCTTGAAGAGGCATTGGAAATTGGATACGGCGTTCCGTCACCCAGACGGGACAAGGTAAGGATGGACAGACAGACACACACACACCCCACCCCTACCACCCATACCCATACCCCCCACCACCCATACCCATACCCCCCACCACCCATACCCGTACCCCCCACCACCCATACCCATACCCCACACCCATACCCCTTACCCCATACCCATACCCCTTACCCCATACCCATACCCCTTACCCATGCGCAGACAATTTGTTTTATTTATTTACCGGCCCGGTAATTTGTTTATTCTAGGTCCTACCGCTAATTATTTATTTATCTAGACTTATATTTGGTCTGGTAATTATTGGATCGTCACACCCCCCAGATGGGAATCTCACAGCTCAGACATTTACCAAAACAAAAATTTTGAGATTCCCGTGAGGTGATTCGATCCCAAGCACACACGTACCGAGTAAATTGCGCCAAGATCTACTCGGTACATGTGTAATGGGGCCGAAAGCACCAGGCCAAACTCTGGCCCAAAGAATGTAGTTATTTATAACGTATATAATTTAATCTATACAGACCAGCGGAAGTGGTGCAATTGGTCGCCGGTCGGGGTTTGACTGATTGATCGATTTGCAGCGGTAGATCTGTAGCACTAACCAGACTAATCTTACAGCCAATTGAGTCATAGCTGGGCTGAGAACATTGTTAGTATTCAAATTTAACCTTGTTTTAGTGGGTTGATACAGTGTTGTTATGCTAGGAATTTTGTATGTACTCTCTCAGAGAAAGCGACAAGCATATAGACTAAAGGGAAGATTAAGATTAAAGGGAAGTAACTGCTTATGTTGTTGTTTTTTTATAGCCAAACGTTAACTCCCTTGTAGTTTGTGAAACGGCCCTCTGTGTGAGAAATGACAAAGTGTGTACAAGGCTATTTAGTAAGCAGATTTGATTGCTCTTATTTGATTGAGAAAATAGACCTAGTCAGTGTGTATACCATTGTTGTTTTACTGGCATAAGCGCGCATGTATGTGATGGTGCTTTGATCATTCATCGGAAATTCCCACAACACGCACACACCGGCTACGGCAAGTGATCAATAAAACTTGATACGCATTTATTATGTTTAGACTTACAACAATCTTTAGGTGTTGTCAGTAACAATGAAGAGAGAAAGGAAACTAGAGAATACAAAATAAATAAAAAGCGATTACGCCGCACTGGTCATGTCGCCATTTTTTGAAATTAATGGGATAATTTGGTCATATCATGGCGGTGATGGGGACAATGGTTTTTTATTGCCAAAAACCCCGAAATTTAACCAGTAATGCGGCGTAATCGTTTTTATTGGTTTTGGAATCTCTAGTTTCCTTTCTCTACCCTTCCTGGGTTTTTAGTCTTAGTCACCGTTTGAACCTGTGTCAAGACAGGACTCGGTTGCGGCGGCGTCTGGGTCTCGTGCATTTTTTTCTGCTTTCAAATTTATTTTAGAAAAATCAATATGACTCCCAGTAACAAGCAAGGTTACCACAGGTGCAAGGAAAACTTGTAAAACATGAGGCATGCTAATTTGCCGATTGAACTTGAAACTATGGGGTTGCTTTCAAGATCGTGTGATAAGGTGTCAGTATCAACAGGTAGGAAGTGACTCACAGCGTTTGTGTATAGACAGACAAGAGATCGACTCAAATCACGGGTCATTAGTGAAGCAATGTGATTTTCATATTTAGCATGTAGTTTGATTAGCTCGTCAGCGGTGAGGGATTCTATGTCTTCTGTCATGTATTGTTTACCGAAAAAAGCTTTTGATTTTCCAGAAACAGCTACAGAGAGAAGGCTAAGTCTTTGTTCTCTACAGCGCAGATATCGCTTAGAAGAAGTAATTCGTCTTGGTTCGTTTTATAATGAAAAATAATATTTTGATGCTATAATTAATCTAACTGTGACTGTTCATATTTTAATTAACCTTTGTTTAAGAAGTCAATGACAGCATTAATATTTAGATGGGGGTGGGGGATCTGCCTTAACAATCACGGGTTGACAGATGATCAAAAAACGTAGCTTGAATTATTTCTGGAATGGAACTAATAAAGCTAGACAATAAAAGCGTTGGCGGTATTTGGTCGAGTACATTGGTCTGAATGGATAGGTACAGCAACATCCGCAATGGCCAGGCTGGACAGGATATGGCGAAGTAACTCCATCAGCTTCACCATCAAGTACAGGCTTTACAAGTCCCTCGTAGTGTCTATTCTACTCTACGGCTGTGAGACTTGGACACTGCTTGCAGACTCAGAAAAGAAAATCCAGGCCTTTGAGAACAAGTGCCTGAGGAAGTTGCTCCGCATCTCGTACCGCGAGCACAAGACCAACGAATATGTACGGAGCATCGTCACTTCCCTGGTGGGCCCACATGAACCCCTTCTGGCAACCGTGAAACGGCGCAAGCTTGCTTGGTTTGGCCACGTGACCCGACACAACACCTTGTCCAAGACTATCCTCCAAGGCACTCTCGAAGGAAGTCGTCGGCGAGGTCGTCAGAGAAAGAGTTGGGTCGCAAACATAAAAGAATGGACCGAACTCAAGATGCCAGACTTGCTTGCCACCGCCCAAAATAGAACTCAGTGGAGAGCACTGTCTGTTGCTGCTGCCTTTCAGTCCCCCCAACGCCCAGTTCGGGCAAGGGACTGATGATGATGATGATGATGATTGGTCTGAATGGCTAGTTAATTAGAAGAATCTATTGATTATTAAATGGGTGGGTTTGTGCTGTCTGAGTGTCTCTCTCTCCGGGAGCCGCCCCCCTCTGTTTCTTTGACTCCTTCCAAGGCAAAGGAAAAGGGGGCAAGAAACTCTTCACCCCCACATGACATAATCATGTACACTCTGCTTCAGTGGAAATGTTGTGGTTTTCACGCTAACTTTGAGGAATTACATCTTTTAGTCAATTCCTATAACCCCTCTGTAGTATCTCTTCAGGAGACTTACCTAAAGACTTCTGACCCTGTGTCTTTTAATGGTTTTAATGATATCCATAAAGGCTCTGATTCGGAGAGGCGCTCGGGTGGAGTGGCTCTCCTCATTAGCAGCCAAATTTTATGTAGCCCCATTAGCATCGACCCCTATCTTCAGGCTGTCGCAGCTCGGGTTACCTTAAAGAAGACCATAACCATAATATGTAGTATTTACCTACCACCATCCCTGCGCATCTGTAGTAATACTTAATAGATCAGCTGCCTCCTCCCTTAATTCTCATGGGAGATTTTAACGGTCACGCTCACTTGTGGGGTAGTGACCACTATGATGGCAGAAGTCAGATGTTAGAAGATGTTTTTTCTCAACTTAACTTATGTGTCTTTAACGATGGCTCAACTACCTACTCTAACCCAAGTTCATGATCTAGTTCTGTTCTAGACCTCACTGTGTGTGATCTTCTCTCATGCTGGACTTTGACTGGAAGGTTCACGACGACCTGTGTGGTAGTGACCACTTCCCAGTAGTCCTGTCATCGGTTAGCTGTGAGTAGGATCCACTGGTGGGGCGCTGGAATCTCAAGAAAGCTAACTGGCTCCTGTTCGCCTCCCTCTGTCAGTCTCGTCTTATGGAGGAGGTGGCTGTGTCAGCTGATGAACCTGTTTCTTGTTTACTTCTATTTTGTTGGACGTGGCAGGTGAAACCATCCCTACAACTTTCACATCAGTCCTTTGGAAGCCGAGAGTACCATGGTTCAAAAAAGAGTGATGCAAGGCCTAAAAAAAACGCGCAAATCTGCTCAGCGACGTGCTTTTCGTAATCCGTCGCAAGCAAAGCCTTTAAAAGACAGAGGGCGAAAACATGTTACATTTTTCAACGTGAACGCCGTGCTTCCTGGAGACGCTTCGTGTCATCTTTATCTTCTAGGACTCCGTCCCAAAAAGTCTGGAAGGCTGTTCGAAGAATTAGGGCGGGAGTGACTCGGCTTCTGTCGGCCATCTTAGAGATGGTGCCAGTGTGGTCACGGATAAAAAGGCTGTGGCCAGTTTGCTTGCCTCCACCATTGCCCATAATTCTTCACCTTTCTTCCAGAGAGAGAGAGAAGGGGAAGCGAGAGTCTTGTACTTGTGATTTTATATTGGATAACTCGGAAGACTATAATAACCCTTTTACATTTTCAGAATTGCAGAAATGTACTGACTCTGCTGCTGGATTAGATACCATCCACTATCAGCTCCTAACACATCTGCCTGAGGATTCACTCCTTGTACTTCTCAAGGCCTTTAACCCTACCTGGATAACCGGTCATTTTCCGCCATCTTGGCACCAGGCTGTGGTTGTGCCAATCCCCAAGCCGGGTAAGGATCCTTCTGACCGGGCAACTACCGGCCAATCACCTTGGTGAAGGAATATTATGACATCATTTTTATTTGGGTCCCAGAGCATGTGGGCGTCGAAGGCAACAGGATCGCAGATTCTGCTGCCAGGGTGATGCCCGCAATGACCCTGTCCCTGACACACAGACTGTTTATAGTGATTTTAAACCTGTGATTAGTGCGTACATCGGCCGCTAGTGGCAGTCCAAGTGGGATAAAGAGGAAGCGAACAAGCTGCATGAAGCTCTTCCTACGGTGTCCGACAGTCTACCTTACCGGTGCGGCAGCCGTCGTGAGGAGACTGTCCTTACTCGGCTCCACATTGGGCACACATACGTTACGCTTTCTTACTTACTAAAATAGGATGAGCGTCAATGGTGTTTTGCCTGTGATGAGCAGTTTTGTGTTCGACACTTTTTGCTGTTTTGTGCCGATCTAACTGACACAAGATATTTACCGGCATCATTGTCTGTGGATGGAACACTCGTTGGCTTCTCTGCGAGTGTGAGAAACCTGGGTGTTACACTTGACAGTGAGTTATCTATGTCACGGCATGTCAGTGCAGTGTGTATATCAGCTTATCTGGAACTTCGTCGTATTAGTTCAGTTCGTCACCTGCTGACCGTGGAAGCCACTAAAACACTAGTTTGTGCATGTGTGCTGTCCAAGCTGGATTATTGTAACTCTTTGCTTTGTGGCTGCCCTCAGTATCTCATTGATCGCCTCCAAAAAATTCAGAACAATGCAGCCCGGCTTGTTGTGAGAGTCCGTAAGACTGAGCATGTCACACCCATCTTGAAGTCCCTTCACTGGCTACCTGTGTCCTCACGTATTCAATACAAAGTTATGTCAATCTGTTTTAACTGCCTTTCAGGCACCAGCCCAGAATACTTGTCCTCTTTGCTGCATGTGTATACACCCTCTCGTGAGCTCCGCTCCTCTTATGATAAACGGTAGTTGTGTGTACCTTCTGTCCAAACTAAAACATTTGGTCAGCGCACTTTTGTTTATCAAGCCCCAGTTTTATGGAATACACTTCCTCTTGAGGTCAGAAACAGCGAGTCTGTCTCTGACTTCAAGAGGTCGTTGAAAACTCACCTCTTCAAGCTTTACTTTTAATAACTGCCAGTGTTTGATGCCTTAGTTGTAGTTCTGCAATCCTCCTTGTTTAGACTGAATGTTAATTAGAATATAAATTATTATGTATGTATTGTTGTTTAGTTTATTGTAAAAGTTGTGTGTTCGGGCATTGTGCTTTGTTTGTTATGTGCATATGTCATTGTATTTTTATTTTTGTGTACAGATTGTAAAGCGCTTAGAGCTTTTGAGTAAGATTAAGCGCTATATAAATACTCGTTATTATTATTATTTATAAACACTTCACAGCAGACTCCTTGAAGGTTTTGTTCCGGAATGTTCTCCTGGAAAAAAAATCTGCAATTTCTTGAGAGAATGCAATATTTTTTAACAAGATCTGAGCATCTGGGGGACTTGGGTGGGGTTAACTACTTTTTAGTTCCCAGGGTCACCCTGGTCAGCCCCATAGGGTGGGTTTTTCCCTCTATTCTGGGGCATGTGTTTCTGTCTACCCTTGGTCCATTCACCTGTATTTGCCTTTTTAAAACTCTCCCAACTGTCCGCACTGCCTGTAGCTCTTGACATTGGATGTGTGTTGCTAAATGGTCTTAGCTTTATTTAGGCCCCATGGCGTAGGTTTATTTAACGTATTGGACCGGCTGGCGACATACATTCAATATTATGTTTTTTTGTTTTTTTTTCACAAGCAGTGCGGGCACGTCCTGATAAAGCCTTGTTGCTATCGGGACGTTAAGCAATGTACAATCAATCAATCAATCAATCATCATAGACTATGTGAATTTCATTATTTTGCTCTTTTTGAGAGTCTGTAGACGTTTCTTTTAAGACTCTTGCGGCATTTTAGCTTGACATATTTTTTAGGTATATTTACATCTTGTCCTAAGACCTTTTTTTTTTAGTCTGGCTGACCAGATTTTTACCCATCCCGGGGCCGTGAGATGGCCTTAGTCGCCTGCTCGGCGTTAAACCCCAATAACTAACTAACTAACTAACCCACCACCCACCCACCCACCCACCCCCCTCCCACACACACACACACACACACCACACACACACACACACACACACACACACACACACACACACACACACACACACACACACACACACACACACACACACTCCAGCGCCTCTTCTCGGAAATTGTAAACTGTCCGTCGTGTGATTTTTCGCCCATTGGTGAAACGGTCTCCAGGCTTTTCTCCCCCTTCCCGCGACCTCCCACCAGCACCACCCGCCCCTCGTTTGATAGTCAAGAAGTGGTGCATTTGTAGGTCCTCAACTCTTTACATTCTCAGCAACTGTGACTCGGCCGAAAGAGAGGTCATTCGCAATTGTATTCGTGGTAAACAATGCATACTTACGTACTTACAAACTTTTGCTCCCAAAGTTAACTTTTTAAAAATTTGCGTGCAAAAGATGACTAATCTTTACAAACACATCGACCTAGGTATGACCTTGACCTTTTCTACAGGTGAAATATGTAGGTAAAGTTGTTCTTGTAAATTACAAGATAGTTTATTGCCATATGTTTTCATGTAAACAAAAATTAAAAAAATAAAATAAAAACATTGGAATTTGTCTTGATGTCAGTTACCCTGTCAGTTATTTGTCTTGATGTCAGTTACTAAGACTAAAATCACAGAGAGAGAGAGAGAGAGAGGAGAGAGAGAGAGAGAGAGAGAGAGAGAGAGAGAGAGAGAGAGAGAGAGAGAGAGAGAGAGAGAGAGTGAGAGAGAGAGAGAGAGAGAGAGAGAGAGAGAGTAAACTCTAAAATATTATTTCCATGCTAAATACTAAGCAAATACTGGTATTAAACACTGGCACGCTTCACTGATTTAGTTATAAGCTGACTGTACACATTCCGACAAAGTTTCGGTAAGTCGGATATTTAATCCATATCATACCGACGGTAAAAACTTCACATTTGTACACTGCCATATGCAAGCTACATTATAGTACTTACAGATAAGGATATAGACCAATGGCTTTAGTTCGAGTGGTGCCAGAATAGCTTGGTGCCTAAAGGCGCCAAGCTATTCTGGCATTTCCCTTGAACTATTTTAGTCCAACTTATTTCACACGGGTGTATTCCAAATATTAAGGGATAAGTCTCTTCACAAAGAGTTCAGACACATTTCCAGTCAAATCTTATTATTCGTTTTCTTATTCAGTTTTAACACTGATCTTTGAAAGGTGCCCTGAAATCATTACCAGTCCAATATATGTGACATGATAGTTCAAAGGAGATGCCTCAATATCTTGGTGGCACGAGGTGTAAAATTTCCAGGCACTACAATGAAATAGAATAGACTTAAAAGACACTAAGTTTCATGACAATCAGCAACAGCTTCATGACGATCGTCCAACGTACAGTTACACATTATCTGTGATACTGACAATAAATACAACAACTAAGTAACTATAAGCATGCAAATTTCACCTCTGAAAAGCAGTCAGCATGTATAGCCTTACACGCTTATGGGCAACAATACACTTTTTTCCTGTAGATCAAAATAGTGCCCAGTTGCATTGTTCCAGTCCCCTGCAACCCAGTCTACCAAGTGGTCACATGTATTGTAGCGCAGATCCTATCATATGTATTTCAATGTAGAGTATGTAATAACAGGTCAGCCTCTATATTACACGCTCCAGCATGTCGCGGTATCGGATATATAACACACAGGTGTGAACGAGCAGAAAGGTCCTCTGGCCGATGTTAGCCTTCGCTGGCCTGTAGACGGACGATGGCCCAATGACCTTGTGCTGATTTCCAAATCAAATAGGCATTGAATCGTCTGTGTTGGGTTACTTCGAGGGTTACATCGTGGTATTGTGGTCCGATGAAGATGATGACACAGACGGTTCAATGCCATTGTCGTTCAGTCTAAATTACGCACTACTGATTTGAAGCCTCGAATATGTGTAAAACGCCAAATATTTCTCACGTCAGACTGTATATTTTCTTGGGAATACGCAGGGGACGCGACTCTTTGTGAATACTCACAAAACATAATAGGTGAGGCTAGCGCTGGTAGAAGTGTACACATATCAAGGGGAATTACTCAGCGCTGGACAGACAAACAGTTAGATCCCCTGCCCCCGCCTATCAGGCACCCAATCGCCAGCCCACAGAAAAATACGCAGGTATAAAACCAGACGATCATCTACATCTCTAAAAAGGATGCATCAGGTCTAGCCTATAACCCATGTCTTCCTCTGGGACTTAAGTAGGCAGGAGAAACACACATACACAAACAAGAATTTGCACTACTAAATGTGGTCGGGTAAATACTGACCCTGATTTCCCACAGTAGATGCACATGAGACAATACACAACAATGTGACGGTACAAGTTTTTCCTCGAGTTATTATATTATATTGAGTAGCATTTTGCTTGATATATTGCGGATAACAGATGTGATTACGAGACCCGATCCCCTGCCCCCGCCTATCAGGCACCCAATCGCCAGCCCACAGAAAAATACGAAGACGATCACCTATATCCCTAAAAAGGATGCATCAGGTCTAACATATAACCCATGTCTTCCTCTGGAACTTAGGAAGTAGGCAGGATAAACACACATACACATTTTCTTTGTTAATAGGCTACCCCCACCCGGGTCTGCCCTGGGGGACTTGGGTGGGGTTAACTACTTTTTAGTTCCCAGGGTCACCCTGGTCAGCCGCACAGGGTGGGTTTCCCTTCTATTCTGGGGCATGTGTTTCTGTCTACCCTTGGTCCATTCACCTGTATTTGCCTTTTTAAACTCTCCCTCCTGTCTGCACTGCCTGTAGCTCTTGATATTGGATGTGTGTTGCTAAATGGTCTTAGCTTTATTTAGGCCCAGTGTCGTATTAGACCGGCTGGCGACATACATTCAATATTCTGTTTAGTTTTTTTTTTCACAAGCAGTGCCGGCACGTCCTGAGAAAGTCTTGTTGCTGTCGGGACGTGTACAATCAATCAATCAATTGTTAATAGGCTATCAAGCCCGGTCGTGTAAATGTGCGTGTTTTTTTTTTTTTTGCCGCTGGAATTTTAAACGTTTACCAGCGGTGCTGCTTCTAAGCAGCCAGTGACAAGATCAGAATCTGTAGCAATCAAGGGCGGACTTTTCTGACTGGGTTCAAGCGATACAACTTCAAAATTTTGAGCGCAGGACTGCATGGCAAGCGACTGGGTACACGGTAGGCCTGATTTCGTACATGATACATGTATTGTTGGCATCTTTCGCCAACCGGTACTGAGCTCATACACGCATTCAACAATGACTCGATCTTTTCAACAAAAACTGGAATGTCATAGACCCGTCACATTTTATTTATTTATTTCTCTTACTGCACGAGTGGCAACAGCCTTTGCTTTCTAAACAGCATACGTTTTGACATAGAGCACAATGGAAAGTTTCGAGCTGTCTCAGTTCAGAGCTTGAATTGCGACACATTTGTTTAGCACTTGTGTAGCGTGCTCACCACTTGAGTTATGCCGAAATAAGGTACAATTCTTTTATTTCCCTATCATCTACCACCATTTTGATCTTTGTGTTTTCCGGTTATTTAAGGTCGACAGCCCTATTCTAAGCGTTCAGACGAAAGACCTAGGACAGATTCGTGCGCGTTACTAGAATTGCGGATTGGCCAGCTGATTAAAAATTACAGGTTCGGCAATGGTTCTAGGAGGTAGGCATTGGGGCATTGAACCCCCTGCGATTTTTAGATGCTGACCAATCACAGTGTCGGAAAATGGAGTGACTGAACGACAATGTGCATTCATACATACAATTAACCGACTGTGAATGACGCCTGCTGGATCTGTGGGTCCTGTTTACCCTGTATGATGGTCAACTTGAAAACATATTGCTTATTTAGCACTGCAATACATTGGAGTTTGGAGTATTCAAGGAGAGGGTTTCACCTATAATGGGGGGGACAAGTCGTCTCTCGAAGTACCAGTATAGGTTCCCACTTTGACACTCAACTCTCACTTGTGGCTCCACATAGCTGCAGCATGCGCAGCGGCCACACCACGGGCAACAGCTTCGACTGGCTGGCTAAACCAAGTGAGGGAAAACCGGGGGTTTCAAACCCTTGGTGAGGCAGGACTTGCTCGTCCTAGCATGCAAAGTCTGTCACCGGTCGACTGGGTGAAGGAAACTCAATCTAGGGTTCAACGGCCAAGTGGGCGGGACAGCAGTGCACTGTGGAGTGTAAAGGGCATGTCAGAGCACAGAAGAAGACATGGCCATCCACTGCAGCCAAGGAAGTTACCATTTGCATCCTCTCATCGTGCCACTGGACTCGAGTTCTGCGGCCGAGAGGGTGGGGTTGCTCCAGTGCAACAGCTTCTCCACCAAAACCTCCTTTACTCGCAGGTTTTGTGCATGGATCTTCATCTTCACCAAATCTGCTTCTTCATCTTCCTTTTTCTTCTGCCTCCTCCAGAAGCCCTGCGGCGATGGGGAACCGACAGGTAGAGGTTACTACTGGGAGTCGTAGCTCCGAACCTGCACGTAGGCAGTCTGTGGACCAGTGGTCGCTCTTCCCTGTACCAGGTGCAACATGGAAGTTCGGCAGCATCCCAGGCGACTGAGCAGCCCTCTTCAGGACAGCACTGCTCACCCTAGTAAGGGAGGGAACTAGAAAAGGTGTTCCAAACATGGCCTGCCATCCACCAAACCGGTCAGCTTACCGCGTTTTTTTGGGAGACTATTCCAGCCACAATCCTCGCGCTGGGACCATATGGCGTTGAGGCGCGTCCCCTGGGTGATGGATAGGGGGTCCCGCGTGAGAGGGGTGCACCGAATGAAATAAGGTGCCGTGAACCAACATGGTCTAAGAGAAGGTGACCCCAACAGAAAACCCCTGGTCCTCCTAGTAAGGGGGTTGGGCGTGGGGGTAGCTTCCCCACCTTGCAAAAAAGGAAATAGCTACAAAAACGCCGACGAAAAGACAAACAGTAATTCCTTTCCTGGAGGAGGATGGTTCTTCTACCAGAAGATTTATGACGCCCTTTGGTGAAAGCCGGAAGTCTTCGGAAGCCACAGGACCGAGCCGCCTCTCTCTATCCAGGGACACAACCATGGGCACATGGAATGTCAAGACCATGTACCAGAGCGGCAGGGCCGCCCAGATAGCAGCGGAAATGCAAAAGTACAACCTTTCCCTGCTAGGTATCAGTGAAGCCAGATGGACGCAGTCTGGCCAGAAAAGGCTGTTAAAGTGGGGAGATGATTCTGTATTCAGGTCATGAAGAGGAGAATGCCTCCCATACAGAACAGGGCCGGACCTGGGAAAAGTCGATGGGGGGGTTACAGATTCAGTATAAAGCGAAGGCGCGAAGCGCCGAGCCTTCTAGGGGGGTCCGGGGGCATGCCCCCCCGGAAATTTTTTTTTTCAAGGATGCAAAATGGTGCAATCTGGTGCAATCTGAGCCTTGAAAAAGCCATTTGTGATGGTCTGGGGACTTTGAGCTTTTTGAACAATCGAACTGACAAACTCTGGGGTACAAAAATTATCACCTGCCCCTCCCTTAAAAAAACACCCACCCACCCACACACACACACACACACACACACACACACACACACACACACACACACACACACACACACACACACACACACACACACACACACACATTTATTTATCACAGAGATGTTTTGTATACTATTATTATTCACTACTTTTCGTTGATCGTTAACGGTATAAAGCTTTACCTTGTAGTTTATGAACATCAGGGCCCTGCTTTCACTTTCAGTCTTGCTGCACTAGGTTCCTCGGCATTAGTACCATTTGTGAATTGTATCTTCTAGCAAAACAGTTCACTGCCTCTTTGAAGTCAATATCAACATCCCTGTGCACTTTCAGTAAAGCAAGTGCATTGAGTCTCTGTTGCCCCATTGTAGAGCGCAGGTAGTTTTTCAGGTTGCGCAACTGACTGTTTGAACGCTCACACTCGGCAGTAGTGGCAGGCAGGGTGCAAAGGTTCTTTAGCATGATGAACAGGTTGGGATAAAAATCCCTTTCACAGTGTTTCAGTGCTTCTGATGCCGTGGATGGGATGATAGCTGTCGCATTCTCAGCAGCACTTCGCCATTTGCAAACCCGGCCGTTGGTATTCTGCATCAAGGGTAGCGTTGTCTGGTAGGTCAGACTCCCACAACATTGCCAGTGTCTTCACCCCTTCTGGAACCTGCATGAAACCATCCTGGTTGTCTATTAAAGTGCTTGGCACCAGACAGAGACCATCAACTGCTAGGTCAGCATTTTTTAACCTCGAGTCCAATTCGGTTGACAGGTGTTCCGAGAAAGGAATGGCAATGCTAATCTTGAAATATTCTTCTGGAGTGGCCGCAGGTTGGTTGTCACGGAGAGTCTGGCGGGATGCTTGACGAGGAACAACAACATCAGTTGTCAAAGCATTTGCCATTTTGCTGACTTCACCAAACCAGGCAACGAACGCTGTGTCGACATCTCTTCTAATAGAAGACATGCAGTTACTGACCTCTTTGATTTCCCTGTAGGCATCGACAACATCTTTTGTTCTTTTCTGGAGCTTCACTGTCAAGGGTTTTAAGTAACGCAAACAATTGCGGACGACAACGAATGCAACGAGGAAAACACTGCTGCTCAAGGTGTGGAGAAAGCCAATTGCCTTGGTCAATGTCTCACTGTCCCAATTGTCACTGTCTTCACACATTTGTCCCAAACAGTCGTGAACAACCAGGAAGAGAGATGTGTAAACCTCCAGTGCTTCATGTTTTTCTACCCATCTTGTTCTGCACAGATCAACAAGCTTTGTCTTTGTCGTGTCAGGCTGAGATGCTTCGATGGTATCTTCAAGTTTTCTTTGTCTCTTTGGAGAGTTTGAGAAAAACAGTGACAGTTCCCTCAGTGCTCCCATCATGTTCTTCACTGCAGGCAAGCCGCATGCTTTTACAATGCAGACTCAAGCTATGGGAAGCACAGTGAAAGTACAGTGCTTTGTTGTTCCTTGCTTGAAAACGTGCCTGCACTCCTTTAAACTTTCCTGCCATGTTTGCGGCCCCGTCATAACCTTGTCCTCTAACATTGTTGAAATCAAGACCCCACAAGGCCAGACACTCAACAATCTTGTTGTAAAGTGTTTCACCTGTGGTATCTCTGCACTGGACAAAGGCCAGGAACTCTTCACGAACTTTCAGACTTCCATCGACGAATCTCAATATAATTGAACGTTGTTCCCAGTTTGAGCTGTCTGTGACTTCGTCAGCAAGCACGGTAAACTGTTTTGCTGCAATAATTTCTGCAAGAATCTTGTTGCGGATCTGATCACCAAGAACCTCTATCTGTCTGTTTTGTGTACTTTTTGAAATGTATATGGCCTTCTTATCGCATGTATCTAGAAGTTTCCGGAGAGTTTCATCTCCTGCATTGATGCACAGATTCAAAAGGGCATTGAAATTGCTTCTGTTCTCACTCTGAAGAATGCCATCATCACAGTTGCCCCTCAGAGCTAACTCCTGTCTTCCACACACTTCAACAATCCTGAAGAGGCTTGTCAGAACTTGTCGATTTGCAGCGATGTTTTCTGCATTTTTCTGATTGATTTCACTGGCGATGCTCTGCTCTGGTTTATCCATGATTGTCAAAAACTGCTCTCCATTTGCCATTGCATCTTTGTGGTGTTGTGATAACGAGTGCTTTTTGATCTGACCACAGGCTTTATTCCAGTTCTTGCATGGCGTCTTCACAAACTTGCCCAGGTTTTCAGTAGACTTTGCAAATAATAGGCAATACTTGCAGTAAGCCCCATCCTCGAAAGGAGAATACACAAGCCAGGAGTACTTTTGCAACCACTCATGCTGAAATTTTCGGTTCTTGTTTATCACTGTTGTTGGAAACTGAAAACCAGGTGATGGTCTCCAGTGTTGCCTTAGAAGATGCTCCTTGTCACTGTTTGACAGTGAAACGACTCGCGTGTGTTTCTTGAAATTGACTTCACCAAAATCGATATTTTTGTTGCTGGTGATCTGAGAGGAGAAATCTGAAGAGGAGTCAGAAAGCAGGCTCACATCAGGCTGGTTGGTCATTGGCATGGCAGAGGATTCAGAAAGCAGGCCCCCGGCAGGCTGATCAATGCTTGAGGAGGAGTCTGAAATACAAATAAAAGCTGGGTCTATGAGAAGTCTGAAATACTAAAACGATTGTGTGTGTAACTGTGAGAGAGAGAGAGAGAGAGAGAGAGAGAGAGAGAGAGAGAGAGAGAGAGAGAGAGAGAGAGAGAGAGAGAGAGAGAGAGAGAGAGAGAGAGAGAGAGATCAGAGAGAGAGAGAGAGAGAGAGAGAGAGAGAGAGAGACCTGCAACAAGATAATTACATTTAAAGCATATATATGTCTTCGTTTACACACTTCAGTCAAGCTTAGATATATATTTATGATCTGAAATAACAGCTTTTCTTTTTAGACCCCTCCCCCCAAATGATGGACAAAATCTTTGCTACCTTATGACTCGTAGAGTCTTCTTCAGGCTAATGATAGCCAATGGAACCCACCAGTCATTTTGTTTAATATTAATTATTAAATTGAAACACTCAATCACGTATCAATTTCAGGTTGTATTTAATTTAATTTTTTTTTTTGGAGAAGGGGGGGGGGGGGGGGCAGTAAATTACTCACCAACACTACTTTTACTTGTTCCCATGTCACTGTTTCGAACTCCACTGCCAGTGGTCTCACTTTGGGTTGATTTTTGTCTCTTTCGAGGAACTGCATCATCTGCCGTTTAGAAAAACAACTTTTATTATTATTATTATTATTATTAAAAGTTTTCTTATATAGCGCTTACCTGTAAACAGCTCTAAGAGCTTTACAATTTACTCAACAACAACAAACAAAAAGAAAAAAAAAAGAAAAAACAAAGACATAACATAAAAATTAAAACATGAAATTATCCTAAAAGCAACAACAAAAATGTAAAATAAAATAGAACCGTCTTTTCAACATCTTATATATGATTATGCATTGCAGGTGTTAACACGTCTACTACAATTTTATAATAATAATTTAATATAAAAAAAAAGAAAAACAGTGGTTTTCTGACTAGTTCTTAGCTTATTTTAAATTTCATCAACAAAAGGCCTAAGGGTGAATAATCTTATTTTGTAGCACGTTGTTCACAGGCATAGGAACTGTTAACAAATTTGCTGATTTTCAGCAGTTGGCAAAATTTCAGCACATTTTTATTTTCCATTTTATTATGTAAAAAAGGCAGTGGTTGGGATGCCGTCATGATGGCTTCTTGTCGTTCCAGAAACCGAAGTCGTCATGACGGTTTCGCACCCGGAAAGGCTATGTTGCCGTCACAATTGATGGCGACGCTGTCAACAAGTGGCGTCAGATAGGCTATGGTTTCCATAGTCAGCCATCAAGACGGTTCTGTTTTGCTCTCCGAAGAGATTTACGTCACAATACATAGCTAGTAAGCTGCACTAGTGATAACGATACCTTATAACTTAGCCCTTGGTGTTGTTATTGAAAACGATATTTTGCCGTCCAAAGATTTTTTTTATAAATATAAAAGCAATATTGATCATTGATGCCGATGTCTTTATTTTTTAAATTGACATTTTTAAAGTTATATATCATAATACTTTGTGAAATAAATTTTAGGCTATGCATTACTTTAATTGTTACCTGTTTTGGTATTTTAATAAGTGGGGCTGTTTTATATCTATGATATTCATTATATGCAGCTAGTATCAGCTCCTACAGTGTAGGCTACACTCACATGAAGGAAGTACCGGCGCCATCGCCACGTGCTCATTTGAATCGAATTCGGAATGGGTGAATTTTACCTAGTTCTACTGACTACATTTCTTTTATGAGACAAAATTGGATTTAAAAATGTACCCACCTTCTGAAATGGAGCTTGATGAAAACCAGCATGACAGTCGCCTACTGCCATCAGCATCTGTTTTTTTCAGTTTCGGCATTTTCGCGGAGACAGCAAAAGTGAAGTGTTACCAAAGAAAATAGATCTAGATTTAAACTTCCCCCAACAAACCTTAATGACGTCAGACGTCTTTTCACTGATCTTTCTCGGAAAGACGTGCACTGAAGGAAAGCAACTCTTTTGGGTACCTGGTCGATTCAACGGAAATCCATTTCAACGATGTTTTTGGACGATTCAATGATGGTCGTTTCAACGGATGTTCCTTACAACGAATTATCATAATTATCAACTTAGCGTCTTAATTAATCTTTCTAAAAAGTCGTTTTTGGGGGATTAGGGCTGTATCAAGGTGAAGGCGCTGGAAGAGGCTTGCGGCCAGAACAAGAAAATATGGCTGCATTTACTAATAATAGGGTTAGGGGTTGGGTTACTTGGTCGTTTCAACGGGAAAACGTTTTGGACGTTTAAACGGATCCCTTGAAATGGATTTCCGTTGAATTGTCTATAAATAACTCTTTGTGCCATGGATTAAAAGTGACTAAAAACTGCAATGTTTTAAAAACAATTAAAAAAAAATAATAAAACTTTGGAACTCCCTTTGCATAAAAAAAAATTCACTGTTTTTTTTTTTTTTTTTTTTTTTTTTTTTTTTTTTTTTTTTTTTTTTGTTGGGGGGGGGGGGGGTTCCGGAACCCAGGTAACCCCCCCCCCCTGGGTCCGGCCCTGCAGAAGGAGTAGCATTCATGCTGTCACCAGTGGCATAGAGAGCGCTGATGGGCTGGGAACCTCTTAGGCCAAGAATTATCACAGCAGACTTTAGAACCAAGAAAAAGCTCAAGCTGAACGTCATCCAGTGTTATGCGCCCACTAATGACAGTGACGAGGAAGAGAAACAAGAATTCTACGACCGACTCCAGAGTGCCGTGGACAAATGTGCGGAGCGAGACATCACCATCGTCATGGGCCATTTTAATGCCAAAATAGGGGAGGACAACATCGGATACGAAGAGGTGATGGGGAGACAGAGACTAGGGGAGATGAGTGAGAACGGGGAGAGGTTTGTAGACTTTTGTGCTCTAAACAGACTTGTCATTGGAGGCAGCATCTTCCCACAGAAGAATACACAAAGCAACTTGGGTCTCACCTGACCATACTACAGAAAACCAAATAGACCATATCTGCATTAGCAAGAAATTTAGAAGATCCCTTCAAGATGTTCGAGTGAGGAGGGGAGCAGATGTCGCCTCAGACCACCATCTGCTTACCTTAAGAATAAAGCTCAAGTTAAAGAAAAGCCGCACAGAGACAACAAGAAGACAGCGCTATAATGTAGGCCTCCTGAGAGAGACTGGAGTGAGAGAAGAGTTCAAACTGGTGCTGTCCAACCGGTTTCAAGCGCTACAGGAGCTAGTAAATGAAGAGGAGGCGGTCACCACAGAGCAGCAGTGGAAGGCAGTTAGAGAGGCGCTGAACTCAACCTGCAAAGACACTGTAGGGTTTAGGAAACACCATCACAAGGACTGGCTGTCAGCACAGACCTTGAAAAAGATGAAAGTGAGGAAGCAGAAAAAAGCAGTTGCCAACAACAGTCGCACGAGAGCAGTCAAAGCAAGGGCACAGGAGGAATACTCGGAAGCCGACCGCGATGTGAAGAGGAGTATCAGGGCAGACAGATAGCCTGGCAGCAGAGGCAGAAAAGGCAGCAGGCAGCGGCAACATGAAACAGCTCTGCGACATTACCAGAAGATTGTCGGGCAAGTATGGCCATACAGAAAGACCAGTAAAAGACAAAGAAGGCAAGCCTATTGCAGACAGAGCAGACCAACTGGACAGATGGGCCGAGTATTTTGAAGAGTTACTGAACAGAGCCAGCCCACCCGACCCCCCAGACATCCAGCCAGCAGAGACCGACCTACCCATCAGCTGTGACAGACCCAGCCGGGAAGAGATCAGAAGAGCAGTGGCATTTTGAAGAACGGCAAAGCAACAGGGCCAGATGGCATCCCAGCGGAGTCTCTGAAAGCAGACCTAGAGACAACAGTAGAGATGTTGTACCCACTGTTTGGGAAGATCTGGGAAGAGGAGGTGATGCCGGCTGACTGGAAGGAGGGGTATCTGATCAAGCTTCCCAAGAAAGGCGACCTCAGCAAGTGTTCCAACTGTCAGTACCAGCAAAGGTCTTCAACATGATCATCCTGAAGAGAATGAAGAGCTCCGTTGACCCCCAGCTGAGAGACCAGCAAGCAGGATTCAGGAAAAAACGATCATGTACAGACCAGATCGCCACTCTCCGCATCATCGTGGAACAGTCTCTGGAGTGGAGCTCCCAGCTGTTTAACAACTTTGTGGATTACGAGAAAGCATTTGACAGCGTGGACCGAGAGACTCTGTGGAAACTCCTACGACACTACGGTGTACCCACAAAGCTCGTCCGCCTGATCAAGAGCAGCTACGATGGCATGACATGTCGCGTGATCCACGAAGGGCAGTTCACCAGGGAGTTCCAGGTCAGAACCGGTGTCAGGCAGGGGTGTCTGCTGTCTCCGTTCCTCTTCCTACTGGCCATAGACTGGGTCATGAAGAGGACCACAGAGCACAGGCGAAGTGGAATACAGTGGACACTGTGGACACAGCTTGATGACCTCGATTTTGCAGACGACTTGGCTTTACTGTCCCACACTCATCAACAAATGCAGGACAAGACCACGAGGCTTGCTGACATCTCGTCCCAAGTGGGCCTCACCATCCACAAACAGAAAACAAAGACAATGAGGCTGAACGCAACCAGGGAAGAACCAGTCTTGCTTGCTGGCACCCCTTTGGGGGAGGTGGAGTCCTTCACCTATCTCGGGAGCATCATAGACAAAAAAGGCGACACTGATGCAGATGTCAGAGCACGAATCGGTAAAGCCAGAGCAGCCTTTCTCCAGGTGAAAAAAGTGTGGAGTTCCAGAGAGCTGTCACAACACACCAAAGTCCGGATTTTCAACCCCAACGTAAAAGCAGTTCTCCTATATGGAGCAGACACTTGGAGATTGACAAAAACCACAGTCAACAGAGTACAGATCTTCATAAACAGTTGCCTTAGAAGAATTTTGAAAATCCACTGTCCAGAGAAGACCAGCAACGTCAGACTCTGGGAGAGAACAGAGCAGATAACAGCAGAGAATGAAATTGGGCGAAGAAGATGGGGATGGATTGGTCACAGTATGAGAAAGCCAGCTTCCAGTAACACTAGGCAGGCACTGTCATGGAACCCCCAGGGAAAGAAGAAAAGAGGCAGGCCGAGAAACACCTGGCGTCGAGACCTCCAAGCAGACATCAAGAGACTGGGAACCACCTGGAGTAGAATCGAAGGAGAAGCACAGGACAGGAGTCGCTGGAGGTCTCTCGTCAACGGCCTATACCCGAGGAGGGGTGACAGGCGTAAGTAAGTAATTCCAGCCACAATAATAATAATAATAATTACGGTATTTATAATGCGCTTATCGTATAATAATTATAACTCTAAGCGCGCACTCACAACTCGCACACGCATGCGCACGCTTTAGACAATGACTCACGTAACACAAATAGTGAAAATACATTACGACGGTCAGCTTGGGGCGGGGAGTATGGTGATATAGTGCTAGAACTGTTGAAAGAGGTGAGTTTTGAGGGCTGATTGGAAGGAGGAGAGCGAGTGTTTCTGACGGAGAGAGAGTGGGAGAGTGTTCCAGGTGGATGGACCGTATACTGAGAAGGAGCGGGGGCCGAAAGTGCTGAGTTTGGTGCGGGGAATGAGGAGGCGGAGAGGGTCGGAGGCGGAGCGGAGGGAGCGGGGAGGAGTGTAGGGTGAAGTAAGTTGGAGAGATAGTCAGGAGAGTGGTTGTTCAGGGATTTGTAGCAGAGAGACAGAATCTTGTATTGGATGCGTTGGGGGATGGGGAGCCAGTGAAGGAGCTTGAGCAGGGGAGTGATGTGGTCGGATTTTTTCTTTCTGAGGACGAGGCGGGCAGCATTGTTCTGGACGCGCTGGAGAGTGAGAGTGGTGGAGTGAGGAAGGCCGGAAAGGAGAGAGTTGCAGTAGTCGATGCGAGATAAGATGAGAGAGACAGCGAGTTTGGTGGCAGCTTCGGTAGTGAGGTATTTTCTGATCTGACTGATGCGGCGGAGGTGGAAATAACATGCCTGGGCCGTGGCGGAGACAAAGCTGGTCATGGAAAGAGAGGAATCGAGGATAACGCCAAGGTTCTTGACCGAGTCGGAGAGGGAGATGGGGGTGCTGTCGAGTTGAAGGTGGAGAGAGGGAGGGAGCTGGGAAAGTTTCTGGCGAGTGCCTACTAGCATGGCTTCCGTTTTGTCGTCGTTCAGTTTGAGCTTGTTTGCTGTCATCCAGTTTGCAGTTTTTCACGTCTTCATAGCAGTCAGCCGTGCGAGTCAGTAGTGTCTGAGTGTTGTCCAGTTTGTCTTTGTCTAGTAGTTGTAGAGGTGGTGGTGTATGTGGTGAGACTGGATGATGTTGGACAGGGGGGAGGTGTACAGTGTGAAAAGAACCGTGCCCATGACGGACCCCTGTGGAACGCCGCAGGAGAGCCTGACTGGATTGGAGGAGACGCCGTCGATGGTGACGGACTGCTGTCTGTCGGAGAGGTAGGAGAGAAACCAGGAGTGAGCAGAGTCAGTGATGCCAAAAGAGTGGTGAAGGCGGTGGAGGAGGATTGAGTGGTCTATGGTGTCGAAGGCGGCAGAGAGATCGAGTAGCGTAAGAAGGGAGATGTTGCCCGAGTCAGTGGAGAGAAGCAGGTCGTTAAGGATATGTAGAAGGGCTGTTTCAGTGCTGTGATGTTTGCGATAGGCAGACTGGAAGGGACTGAGGAGGTTGTTGTCGGCGAGGTGTAGGTTGAGTTGGTTGAGGACAACCTTCTCAAGAAGCTTGGACAGGAAAGAGAGATTGGAGACTGGGCGGTAGTTCTTCAAACTTGGCTTAAGGACTAGACTTTGTGGCAAGACCTTTCTAAACATACCAATTTGAGTGACCTCTCTCAAAGGCCAAGGTCACACCGGATCAGGGAATTTTTTATTTATTTATTTTATATTTTTTAAATATTTTTAAAGCTATAATTATTTTGACAAAATTTATGTTTTGTCAAATACTATTTACAAATTCAAACCCAAACTTGGTACTTAGATAACTGATGGTAATACTACTGTAATGTATACTACTATGGGAAAAGCAATCCAGACCAAAATGGTCTGCCAAGCATGTAATATGCAAAGAAGTACCCAACGGAGAAAGAAACACGCTTAGAAAAGACGGGTACAACACAATTTAGATTTGGATTTCGGGTAAATACCCTTTGTCAAAATAGACAAACAAACAAACAGAGAGATTAGCCGCTACTTATCTTCATTAGCAGAAGGAATGTAGCAACTGAAGGAGGTGACGTAAAATAAAAGAAAAGGAAGAACAAAAGTGCGGAAAAAGTAAAAATGACGTCAACGAAAAATCGTAAGAGAGAGACTCGGAAAGAACCTGAACACGCGAGATAAGAGTGTGTGCAAGCATGTGCAGGAGCGAGCAAAAGAAAAGATGTGAAGGTGAGGCCAGAGAAAGAGAGAGTGAGAGAGAGCGAGATGGAGAGAAAGAAAGAGAGAGAGAACGTGCCTTGGGCACGAAGTAGGCTGAGTGTCTAATACACAAAGCCTGCTAAACACCAACCCGAAGGCAAACTTTATATCACCTTCAAGTTGAGGACTACCTCGGGGAAAAACGGGAGGACCCCGGGGGAAAAAAACCAGCATTTAGCTCGGTACACAACAAGTAATAAGTCATTAAAACAAAGCAAATAATCAAATTCAGTAAGAGAATATTGGTATAAGTGGAGAGTAGGTAGTTGTGAAACCGCCTTCAAGGGTAACTAAAAAAATAAGGGGGGGGGGGGAGAGAGAGAGAGAGAGAGAGACGGGGGCGGGGGCGGGGGGGGGGGGGGAGAGGAGGAAGGGGAAGAAGGGAAAAGGAAAAAGCGTAAAGAGAGAAAGATGGCTAGAGAGAAGTGTTAAAGGGGGTAGGGGGGGGGAGAGAAAGAGGGAGAGAGATAGAGAGAGAGAGAGAGGGTGGGGTGGGGCGGAAAACAACCAGCTAGAGCCACCAGCCCCACCCAACAGGCACCCACCAGCCTACAGAAAAACACACAGGCACGCAACAAGACGACCACAAACATCCCAAGGGATGCACACGATCGCCCCGCCCCAAAACCGCGTATCACTCCGTGAGCCGGAGACCGGGCGCCCGACAGGGAAGGGCAAGGGATCCAACTAAACGTTCGGCCAGCGCTGAGAAAGTCCCCAAGGGAAATGTACATATCAACCAGCGCCAACATCATCTATCTGGTTAGTGAGTAGTAAAACAGAAGCGATACAGTAAGGTAAAGGTAGTAGACACAATCAAGGTAAAAAATGTTAATCTTTCATATTCATCCCGAGTGGCGCCACAGTGCCCAGTTTATTAATCAAAAATTTTTCACGGTCTTTCCTGGCCCAGACATTACTGGCTTGCATAAGCCAGAAGCCTTTAACCCGAATGTCCGAGACGGAGTGGTCGGCCTGATTGAAATGTCGTAAAAGTCAAGGGTCACAAGAGATCAGGAAATTGGTCACAAATAGCCATTTTTGACAATTTGTTTTTCTTTCTCAAATACAATTTACAACTTCGATCCCAAAGCTGGCACAGAGATACCTGATTGTAAGACCTTCCTATGCATGCTAATTTGGATGACCCATCGGAAAGGCCAAGGATCACAAGAGATCAGCAAATGATTTTTGCAAAACTTTTCAACCAAATGTAGCAGAAAAGTAGCTGATGATAAGACCTTTCTATGTATACTAATTTGGTTTGCTACTTACAAAGATCAAGGGTTATGGGAGATGTGAGAAAAAAAGTGTAAGATGTGTAAAATTTGAGAAAAAATGTATTTCGCAGGCCCAAAAGCAAACACTTTCCTTAAGTTAGAACACATGCTTATTTCAGTGACCTGTCGGAAAGAGCAAAGTCACAAAGGTTACATTAAGTATGTTGATATGTCATGCACATGAGCCTTAAGGGCCCGGCTTTGCCATTCTTGTTTAAACCTAAGATCAGCTTGAATATTTGCAGCATAATTCCGCCAAGCATAAATCAACAAAGGTTTTTGTAGATTTCCTTCGAGTGGATTCACATTCTTTAGACTTGCGATGAAATACGCCATCGATAGTGACACTGTCTGAACTACATAGAGATACATTTCTAGAAAAACGTTCTCATTACAAAGCTCTTTGAGGTCACAGCCCTATGGAAAGCAAACAAAATACAGTCAGCCGGCTAAAGCAAGTTCGCATTATTCATGATTCCGACCTCGATTACGCATAAATTTTCATTCTCTGTTTAGTCCCGCGGCAAGTCAAAGATACTTCCCTTTCTTGGTCCGAACCCATGTTGTTTTTTTGTCCCGAGGCCGTTCTGCATACTAAAAATGTTCTGCTGAACACCCCATACCGTACACAGAATGTCTTCCGGTCTCGAATTCATCACGTGCCCAGTGGAAATACTTGGGGCGCGCACACTTAGGGTGATGATAGCTTACGTGCAAAATATTTTTAAATTAGGGTGCAGATTTGACCTAAGCAGAAAAGTGCCGACATAATGTTTTGTCTTTATTAAGTCATTTCGGACTTTCAGAATTTGCGGAAGTTTTCACTGCTTACCACTAAATTGGGAGAGCTTTTTGTTAACTAAGATCCATTAAAACGTCATTTAAATTTCCAGATCCAGAGGCATACCGCCATTACGAGACTACTCGAGACTGAAAAGGTTCTGTGTATTGGTTTGGGCGTGCGCATGCCAAAGCCTCAAATTGGCATGGGGATAAATATGACATGAAACCCAAATGATTCCATCCATAATACATCAGTCAAAGTTTCACTATAGTAATTTGAAAGAACTTGATTTTATTTGCAAAAAAAGTAAATGAGAACAAATTATCGTAATTAGCAACATAGGTAATTGAAAATAAATTGCTGTAATTTGCTGCGAAAAAAGCCAAAAGAACATTGATGATGCAAATAACAAAATGACGTCTGACACTGCAAACAAAATGTATAGCAAAAACTGTTGTAAGTATTTAAATTATGCTGAAAATGCTGATACACAGTATTGCTATGGCGGGGTCATGGTAAATCAAAGTGGCACAGTTGCAGTGCGCCTGAATTGATCAGTGTTCAGGTAATATTCCATAGGCAATAGATTTCTCTGTCTCCTATAACCCGCCCATCAGGGCCGTCCATTATCACTTCGGTGCCATGGACCCCCGAACTAACCAACTTGCTATGGCGGCCTCAAAATAGAGAACAGCTTTACTGGGTGACACCGCAACTAACCGGATGTTACAAAAATGTGCATAGAGTGTTGTTCTATGTGTTTTACTGAAGTTCTTCAGGCAGCAAAAGATTTAGTGGTTGCAGCTCCTTACTCGATTTTTATTTAAAATGTTTTAAACTCTATCATGCTGATCAGCAAAGCAGCTTTCAGAAGAAGCAAAATGTTGCCTATGGAAATGCCATCTTCAAATATACTCCAAATGCTGATGCAAATAACCCACTTAACTTTCATCCTTTTTTAAAAAAAACTTATTTGTATTCTTTTATTTGTTTGTAAATGAAATTTTCATCAAAACACCTCTGCTTCAAAACACTGTACAATCAGCCATGTGATAGCTTTCACGAATAACTCTTAAAGGTGTGGTCTGTGTAAGCGTAAATGAACTGCAACTTGGTCATTTGTAGGTCGTTTTTTATTTTACAATCTTCGATACATGAACAATGTCTTTTAAGGGCAGATTGTGGCAACTTTCAGCAAAACAGACTGCTCTTGCAATGATGAAGTTAACAAAAATGCACACTTATCCGAACATGCTATATGATATGAAGTGTGATACGTCGTTTGCACACACATTTTTTTTTAATGATACTGCTTCTCGACTGTGAAAATGTGGTTGCATGCGCAGAACTACTATTATAAATGAGTTTGTATATTTACTTATCTTGTCAGAGAGTTATGGAGAGAAAATGCAAATAAGACCATCAAGTTATCATTACAGAATAATGACGATATTAGGAGTGTAACACATTGCCCAGGATTGTTTCTTTTCTTTTTTTTCGGAAGTGATTTCTCCTGATTGTGGACTAGTGAGTGTCTTTATAAACAGAAGGTTACACTTCTATAAGTGCGGTCGTAAGTCTATTATAATAGTAATATACTCATGGTATCGTGCACTCCATTTTGTTTAGGATAATGCCACCAACATAATTTGTTGAGTACAATGGTTTGAAGAACATTTACTGAACTGCTATCATGGTTTTGGATTATCGATGCGAGTTTTCATGAAAGAAATGTTATTCAATAAACTCTCCAAAAAAAAGTCAGTTGGGTTTTGTTTCCCCCTGCCTGACTAGTTTTGCCTCAGAAACGTACATTTGCAGTTGCGTTCATACAGCCTTAGAGTGAAGCCTTCTCTTCGCATGGAGGTAGAATGCTTGTGCGAATGTGCATGTCATAACTAAATAATGAAATTAAATGAAATAGTTTTCTTTTATTGTTATTTATCTCCTTTTCTTGCATGCACAAAATGTCACAATGAAACGTTAGAAACTCCTTCAATTGGTTGACAACTAATTTCAAAATTACGGCGAAACAAGTGGACCTCAAGAATTTTTCTAACTAAATCTGAAACTAAATTGATACAACATGCTGCAAAATAAATTTCATGAACTTTGGTTTAGTTTTAATATTGTATTACAATTCTTCCTTTTTCTGACCAGTGCCAAATAATAACTCTATTATATCACAAGAAAGTTGATATACATTTTACATAATGTTTCGGTCATTCTTCGGTCATTTTTCATTAGAACAATAAGAATACATATTTTGTTTGTGTCGTTGCCATTTTGTCTACGATGTGTATCTTGAACATTATTATTATAAACAAAAGCCAGAAAACACCGGTCCTAAAACAACAAAAAGAATTCCCGCAAACTTCGTCGCTATTTGACACAATCGACAACTGTGTGTCACTCCAAGTGCAGTCTGTCATGCAGGAGATTCTGTTTGTGACAGTTTATACAGACCGGTCCGTGTCTCCTTGTACAAAACTCGGTTCTTGGCGTTTGCACGTGCTGGACTGATAGTTGCACAGTCTTTTCTGTGAGTCATAGTGCAAGTGCTCAGGGCACGGCCGAACGTACAGGTACCCCTCGCTGCATGTGCTGAAGTAGTGACAGTTGCCGCAGAACTGGTAGTCACCATTTGGCATCACACGACATTCGCCCTCCTGCTGCAGGCACATGCCGGCTACAGGTGCAAATAGATCAAATGACAGTAAGTACACTGAACTAAAGAGAAACGTCGTAATGTTAGTGTTTACATGTTCTGTATGTGTATGTGCAAGTACCAAGAAGGAACGAAAATAATACTTTGTGATGAGAGAGAGAGAGAGAGAGAAATAATGGGGCTCCTAAGAATCCCTCTAATTACCTCCAAGAGGATACCCTAAAACAATTATATTTTAATTATCCCTGCACATAGCTCCCACAAAACCCTCCCTCAACCTAACACCACAATGTATTTTGAGAGATCAGCAAGGCTGATTTCTGAAAAACCTACCTATAGGCAAATCGAGCCCACACCCTATCACTAGTCAAGTGGGAATTCCCGATTGAGTCGCCCTCCCTTAACTCAAACTGCAATGTATTTTGAAAGATAATGGAACCTAACTACCTAGCTAACAGTGACTGACTAAGCATGTCAGCTTAAAAACAAATACACCACGCGCTAGGCAGATGGTCGGCTAGTTAAGTAATCCTACCACGTTAAATAACACAACATCAACAACTCTTTAAGTTAAGTAAATTACAAGTACTTAACAGGTAACCTATAAGTTACCTACAACCGGCAAGTAACTTTGCACGTAACAAATCATGAGAACTACGTTTCAATAATAATTACGGTATTTATAATGCGCTTATCTTATAATAATTATAACTCTAAGCGCGCACTCACAACTCGCACACGCATGCAAAGACTCACGTAACACAAAAAGTGAAAAAAACATTACGACGGTCGGCTTGGGTGGGGAGTGTGGTTATATAGTGCTAGAACTGTTGAAAGAGGTGAGTTTTTTGAGGGGCGGACTGGAAGGAGGACAGCGAGTGCTTCTGACAGAGAGAGAGAGTGGGAGAGTATTCCAGGTGGATGGACCATATACTGAGAAGGAGCGGGGGCCGAAAGTGCTGAGTTTGGTGCGGGGGGTGAGGAGGCGGAGAGGGTCAGAGGCGGAGCGGAGGGAGCGGGGAGGAGTGTAGGGGTGAAGTAAGTTGGAGAAATAGGGTAGTTGTTCAGGGATTTGTAGCAGAGAGACAGAATCTTGTATTGGATGCGTTGGGGGATGGGGAGCCAGTGAAGGAGCTTGAGCAGGGGAGTGATGTGGTCGGATTTTTTCTTTCTGAGGACGAGGCGGGCAGCATTGTTCTGGACACGCTGGAGAGTGAGAGTGGTGGAGTGAGGAAGGCCGGAAAGGAGAGAGTTGCAGTAGTCGATGCGAGATAAGATGAGAGAGACAGCGAGTTTGGTGGCAGCTTCGGTAGTGAGGTATTTTCTGATCTGACTGATGCGGCGGAGGTGGAAATAACATGCCTGGGCCGTGGCGGAGACAAAGCTGGTCATGGAAAGAGAGGAATCGAGGATAACGCCAAGGTTCTTGACCGAGTCAGAGAGGGAGATGGGGGTGCTGTCGAGTTGAAGGTGGAGAGAGGGGGGAGCTGGGAAAGTTTCTTGCGAGTGCCTACCAGCATGGCTTCCGTTTTGTCGTCGTTTAGTTTGAGCTTGTTTGCTGTCATCCAGTTTTTCACGTCTTCATAGCAGTCAGCCGTGCGAGTCAGTAGTGTCTGAGTGTTGTCGAGTTTGTCTTTATCTAGTAGTTGTGAGTCATCGGCGTAGAGGTGGTGGTGTATGTGGTGAGACTGGATGATGTTGGACAGGGGGGAGGTGTAGAGTGTGAAAAGGACCGGGCCCAGGACGGACCCCTGTGGAACGCCGCAGGAGAGCCTGACTGGGTTGGAGGAGACGCCGTCGATGGTGACGGACTGCTGTCTGTCGGAGAGGTAGGAGAGAAACCAGGAGTGAGCGGAGTCAGTGATGCCAAAGGAGTGGTGAAGGCGGTGGAGGGAGGATAGAGTGGTCTATGGTGTCGAAGGCGGCAGAGAGATCGAGTAGCGTAAGAAGGGAGATGTTGCCTGAGTCAGTGGAGAGAAGCAGGTCGTTTAGGATATGTAGAAGGGCTGTTTCAGTGCTGTGATGTTTGCGATAGGCAGACTGGAAGGGACTGAGGAGGTTGTTGTCGGCGAGGTGGAGGTTGAGTTGGTTGAGGACAACCTTCTCAAGAAGCTTGGACAGGAAAGAGAGATTGGAGACTGGGCGGTAGTTCTTGAGTTCGTTTGGGTCGAGGTTGTGTTTTTTTAGAAGAGGACGGACTATGGCGGACTTGAAGATATCGGGGACGGAGCCATTCTCTAGAGATGTGTTGATGATGTCGGTAATGAAGGGCAAAAGTTTTGGGAGGCCGTCCCGGTAGAGGGAAGCTGGGAGGGGGTCTAGTTCGCAGGTTTTGAAAGGCATGGACTTTATGGTCTTGAGGACTTCATCCTGAGAGACGGGGCGGAAGGACGAGAGGGGAGTGCCGGAAAAAGTGGGGTCGGAAGGGCAAGGCGGAGAAGGCAGAGTGTCGAGTGTGTTGCGCAGAGTTTGGATTTTGTCGGAGAAATAGGAGGAAAAAGCGGACGGAAGTTCTTCTTTGCTGTGTGTGTTGGGAAGAGGAGAGTCTTTAGAAGTGCATAGGAGTGTGTTCATGGTAGCGTAGAGGGTTTTGGAAGAAGTGGATTCCAATATTTTGTTTTGAAGGTGTTTGCGTTTGGAGTCGGAGTTCATTCTGCAGACTTTGGATCTGGTCGTTTGGAAGATCTCTCTGTGAACGGTGAGGTCAGATGAGCGCCAGCGGCGTTCCGCTTGTCGACGCTCGCGCTTGGCCTCAGCTATGTCGTCAGTGAGCCAGGGGGAGGGGAGTCGGTTGGGTATGGAGCAGGTGGTGACAGGGGCATGGGTGTCTAGAAGTTTTCGAAGGGAGGAATCGAAATGGGATGCAAGATCGGAAGAGGAGGCGGGGTCCAAGAGAAGGTCGACAGCTTCGTCGAAGAAGTTCTCTCGGTTGACAGATTTGCAATCTCTAGCACTACGTGTCGATAAGTCTACGACCGATAGATCTACGATCGCTAGCACTATGTATCGATAGAACTACATATCGATAGCTCTTAGGAGTCGCCAGCATTACGTATCGATATCACTACGGTTTCTGAAGTACACAAGTCTACGTGTCATTAGGACTACATGTCAATAGACTTATTTTGGCTGTAGTGATATTGACGTTTCCTAAAGCCTGCGCAGTGGAGCTGTTAGGTGGAGTGCAGTGTGCGCAGTACTGGCCCCACCCTTTAAACCCTAGGTTCGTCTGCCATGGCATAGCACGCTGGGACGATGGCATCGAGGTCCTCGGGTCGTAGGTTTTATATCAGACTGTCCTTGTCCTAGTCACAGGCTCAAAAACCTTCCCCGGAGACGCGGGGGCTTTGATGTCAGGGTTTTCCTCCCTTAGCCTTTCCGCAGCCAAGCGGCCAGGCCTGCAAGGCAGCAGGACAATGATTAATTTTCGAGGTTCTCTCCTCTAGATCCGCCGTGTTTAACCTGGGGGCTCATGCTGCCCAGTTTTTGGGGTCACCTCGGAGAAGATGTGGCCAGGGACCACGCACGGGCGGTCTTGGGATAGAGGGATGCTATGCTAGCCCAGAGGGATTATACACGAGGGTGCCAAGCAAGTGTAAGAGTTCCCCACTACCCGCACCACCAACGCAACTCGTCCCCTGGGGCCCCCACCTTTTGAGTCAGGCAGTGACCCCTTGACCCCCTAGTGCTATTGATACGTAGTTCTACTGACATGATATTCAGTAATGATCAGTGCCACACATAAGAAAGAACGTTCCAATGTGCATGCTCGATTGCTCACAGAGAGAAATATAAATGAAATAATGCAAAATAAAGCAAATCAAACGACAGCTCTTTAATTGATTACTTGTTAATTTATGCAATATTTTGTGTCGACTGTGACAATGTCACGATCGGGACATTAAACAAAATTCAGGAGGAATCTGAGTGAACAAGTTTATCTCCACTTGGAAGCGCCAAATTTTCTTTTTCATAGCCATTTGGACTCCAATCTCAGACATTCTGGCAGATGCAAACTTACGTTTTAAGTATCCAAATAAACTAAGTCATTGAAACAGCACACGAATGATTTTGGCGTGCTGTGATGTTTCGTGCGTATATGAATCACTTTTCCCCTAACATTGATCAGCCGACTCACAGAGTGCACACAAACTGCGCACAAACTCTAAATTACATCTGAGTGCACCAGACAAAGTTGGTCATGATCGTATGTACATTTTTCGAATTTGTGTTTTTGCAAACTGAAGCAGCCAAAACCGCTTCCACATATTCAGATAAACAAAGCAATCAATAAAGGAACAGCGAAACAGGCAGAGTTGCATCGGCCCTTTTTTGGTTTTTAGATTGTGATTTAAACTAATCAACAGTTTGTCTGAACAATGTCGTGTCCCATTACTTACTTACTTACGCCTGTCACCCCTACCCGGGTATAGGCCGTCGACGAGAGACCTCCAGCAACTCCTGTCCTGTGCTTCTCCTTCGATTCTACTCCAGGTGGTTCCCAGTCTCTTGATGTCTGCTTGGAGGTCTCGTCGCCAGGAGTTTCTCGGCCTACCTCTTTTCCTCTTTCCCTGGGGGTTCCATGACAATGCCTGCCTAGTGATACTGGAAGCTGGCTTCTGGCTTCACCGATACCTAGCAGGGAAAGGTTGTACTTTTGCATTTCCGCTGCTATCTGGGCGGCCTTGCCGCTCTGGTACATGGTCTTGACGTTCCATGTGCCCATGGTTGTATCCCTGGATAGAGAGAGGCGGCTCGGTCCTGTGGCTTCCGAAGACTTCCGGCTTTCACCACAGGACGTCATAAGTCTTCTGGTAGAAAAACCTTCCTCCTCCAGGAATGGAATTACTGTTAGTCTTTTCGTCGGCGTTTTGTAGCTATTCCTTTTTGCAGGTGGGGAAGCTACCCCACGCCCAACCCCTTACTAGGAGGCCAGGGCTTTTCGAGGTTCTTTGGGGCGGTCCGTGGCGCAGTGGTTAAGGCGCCTGCCACCATGCTAAAGTGCGAGGTCGATACGGGTTCCGGCATCGGATTTTTCTCCTCTAGTAAGTGTCACCGTTATTCGGCGGACCGTCGGGGTTCTTTCTCCGGTACTCCGGCTCTTCCTCCCCTCCACTTGGTATCAGTTCAGTCACTTATCAATTTCAAATACAACGATTTGATTTCCAACACTACAGTAGCTCGCTTGAGCTTGCCTTAGCCCACGTGAAGTTCTGTGTTTACGTTCAGTGTGTGAGTGAAGCGCGTGATTCACGTGAGCGTGCTGTTGGTCAGTTCGCGGCGGCGCTTTGAGCGATTTTCATTGGGATAAAGCGCCTATTAATGCGCTATTTATTATTATTTCTGTCGGGGTCACCTTCCCTTAGACCATGTTGGTTCACGGCACCTTATTTCATGATTCGGTGCACCCCTGTCACGAGGGACCCCTATCCACCACCCAGGGGACGCGCCTCAACGCCATATGGTCCCAGCGCGAGGGTCGTGTCCCATTCTCCTGTCAAGAAATGGGCCTAATTTTTATCACGTTTTCAGCCTGGCTGTCTTTATAACCACTTTGTGCATGTTTCTACTTCCAAATATAGCTCTTTAGATATAAAGGGATCCAAAGGACCTGTCAAATCGCTTCCAGTTTAAAAAAAAAAATGAGTTGTACATGACCACCCTAACCAACCTTCATCTTTTGAGATTAGAACCAAAGAAATCAACATCAAAGCAAAAGGTATGCGCTGTGCTGAAAGTAATGCTAAATTGTGACGTGGAAGGGGCTGGAGTTCACTGGTAGGATATGATACTAAACATAGATTTTTTTAAGATTCAGCAATACCTATGTTGTTTCAACAATGCATTTGCCCTAGAATCAGCATATTTATATGTTTGTCTTTGATAAAGATTATGCATGGCTTGAAATCGGTGTCTGTACAGCGGGGTGGGGTTAAAGATCATGTGTAAACAGACAAACTCGATGCAGAAGTATCCCTTGCATTGACTTTTTTACCTCTAGGGAAATTGAGCATAGACAGAATGTATATATTGCGAATTTGTCCAGCAAAATGGTACCGGTTTCGACCTTGGCTCACGGACTATGACCTTTGACCTATTAGAGGTCAAGCAAATTGTATGTACGAACGTTCTTATCAAATACTGTATGCACTGTTTGACTGAACTGTTTGCAAACATGTTCTTTAAAACAACAAAATTAAATTAATTTTCCACTCACCTGCTGGTTTTCTCCTCTATTTTGGGGCATGTGTTTCTGTCTACCCTTGGTCCATTCACCTGTATTTGCCTTTTTAAAACTCTCCCTACTGTCTGCGCTGCCTGTAGCTCTTGATTTTGGATGTGTGTTGCTAAATGGTCTTAGCTTTATTTAGGCCTCGTGTCGTAGGTTTATTTAACCTATTGGACCGGTTGGCGACATACATTCAATATTCTGTTTATTTTTTTTCACAAGCAGTGCAGGCACGTCCTGAGAAAGTCTTGTTGCTGTCGGGACGTTAAGCAATGTACAATCAATCAAACCACTCACCTGCTGACACCTTGTGACCCTTGACCTTTTGGCCAGTATATTGCTGTACATTACATATACAGCGATATACAAAACACATCATGCACATATCACTGTACAATTACTAAAACGTCTGGTGTACTCACATATATTTATGAAGGGTGTGTTGTTGTAGAACTGGGGCTCTGAAAAAAAAATAGTTTTAATAAAAATAAAATAAAAGCAAAGAAACAAAAAATCAAATTTTTAAAAGTTACCAAATATTCAAAGCGTCATTATGTACAAACTACAATGTAGATTTGTCATAGAATGTCTTGCAACCCTACTTGTCAGATTAGTTCAGATTTTGTCTTAATTTTGCAATCACCTGGCTATTTAAAACAAGATGACGTGATGAACCATAACCTACAAAGTCTCTTCTATATGAGAGCTGTCCTCGCTGTCAAGGGTCTCTACCTTTTGTCTTTGATCTGATTCTGATGTTGAATTATCTCCTATTGGAAAAGTATCGCAGATCTGCCAATGCGTCAGTGAGTTCTATAAGGGGCGCAGGACATACGCGTCATTGATTTATCAAACGTTATTTGTCATTGACGTAAGTTTAGTTTTACGTAATTTTATATTTTACGTGATATGAGTTTCAATTTTGCTTTATAGGCTTGAGAAAATGGTGACAAAACTATAACTTCACGGTACAGTTTCAGTCTTGCCATAATTTGTCTGAAAGCAGGTTGACTTTACCTCTCGGGTCACCTGCCTACATTCGACCCGTATCCTCGACCGTTGCTATGGTAACATCGCCAATGAGTACAAGTCTGTGTGCCGGCCACCGCTGGGAAAGTCTGATCATAACATCGTCCGTTTGTTGCCAAAATACAGACAGAAAGTGAAGTGCTCTAGACCAATCACCACAAGATGGGATGAACCATAACCCACAAAGTCCCTTCTATATGAGATATGAGAGCTGTCCTCGCTGTCAATGGTCTCAACCTTTTGTCTTTGACCCGATTCTGATGTTAAATTATCTCCTATTGAAAAAGTATCGCAGACCTGCCAATGCGTCAGAGAGTTCTATACAGGGCGCAGGACATACGCGTCGTTGATTTGTCAAACGTCAATTGTCATGACGTAAGTTTTAGTTTTTATGTAATTTTATATCTTACGTGATATGAGTTTCACTTTCGCTTCATAGGCTTGAGAAAATGGTGACAAAACTAGAACTTCACGGTATAATTTCAGTCTTGCTGTAATTTGTGTGAAGCAGATTGACTTTACCTAGCTACATGATATACACGGGTCACCTGCATGCTCTTATGAAAGCGCGTCGATGTGTGTGTGCGTGCGTGCGCGCGCGCTCCAAACATAATAATAATAATAATACATAGTATTTATATGGCGCATTTCTCATATTTATAATATAACTCAATGCACAGGACATAGCCGCGAACTGAACCCAACAAGCACGCAAGAGTCCGAAATAGCTCAGGCGGTCAAACGTCGGAACAGGAGAGCGAAGGGAATCGCCGGGTCGTGGGTTCGAATCCCGTCCCGGCCCTGGTAGCTGGATTCACAATCCAGGGGGGAAAAAACGGATTTGTTCAATAGCATGTCCATTGAAAGGTCCTGGTAAATCAAAGTGGCACAGTTGGAGTGCGCCTGAGTTGATCAGTGTTCAGGTCGCACTCCATAGGCAATAGATTTCAGGGCCATCCAGGGCCGTCCATGATCAACTCGGTGCTGATGACGTTCGAACTAACCAACAAGCACGCTCACGTGAATCACGCGCATTCCCTCAAACACTGTACATAAACACAGAACATTCACGTGGTGCTAAGGGCAAGCTCAAGCGAGCTACTGAAATTTTGGAAATTCAAATCGTTTTTTATATTTTTGAAATTTGATTAAGTGGACTGAAATTAATACTGAATTCGTGGGGAAGGAAAGAGCCGGAGTACCCGGAGAAAGAACCCCCGACGTCTCCAAGAGACAGATGGTCATGCGCCCCGAGGGCGCATGTAGATCTATTCCTCCTGGAGATGCACGGATGTTTGTGTGTGACTGAGAGAGAGAGAGAGAGAGAGAGAGAGAGAGAGAGAGAGAGAGAGAGAGAGAGAGAGAGAGAGAGAGAGAGAGAGAGAGAGAGAGAATTAGGTCATATTTAGAGACGGAGTTGCCTCTTTTACATCACCGCCACCGTTTTACTTTCTCTAGAAGTCAATTTTTTTTTAGTGTTTTAATTCTTTTCTGAAAAGATATTAATTTTTACTAAAGAAGTTGAAAGGATACAAAGCTGGCTAACGAACTCATTCAATGTCTTCCTCCAGACTAGCTATATCATCATCATCATCATCAGTCCCTTGCCCGAACTGGGCGTTGGGGGGACTGAAAGGCAGCAGCAACAGACAGTGCTCTCCACTGAGTTCTATTTTGGGCTGTGGCAAGCAAGTCTGGCATCTCGAGTTCGGTCCATTCTTTTATGTTTGCGACCCAACTCTTTCTCTGACGACCTCGCCGACGACTTCCTTCGAGAGTGCCTTGGAGGATAGTCTTGGACAAGGTGTTGTGTCGGGTCACGTGGCCAAACCAAGCAAGCTTGCGCCGTTTCACGGTTGCCAGAAGGGGTTCATGTGGGCCCACCAGGGAAGTGACGATGCTCCGTACATATTCGTTGGTCTTGTGCTCGCGGTACGAGATGCGGAGCAACTTCCTCAGGCGTTCTCAAAGGCCTGGATTTTCTTTTCTGAGTCTGCAAGCAGTGTCCAAGTCTCACAGCCGTAGAGCAGAATAGACACTACGAGGGACTTGTAAAGCCTGTACTTGATGGTGAAGCTGATGGAGTTACTTCGCCATATCCTGTCCAGCCTGGCCAGACTAGCTATATGCAAAAGTTCAAATAAATATGACAAACATTACATACTCTAATCTGGGTCAACCGACTTCCTATAAACAGTTGTTTATGTCTTTAATGAGACATTCAATTACAATATGCTCGGATGCTTTCTTAGCCACCCCTTTACGAAAGAATTTCGCCAAGTTTCATGCTTGTGTGTACAGAACTATTAGAGATTCTCTTGTTTACATACACTACACACACACACACGCACACACACACACACACACACACACACACACACACACACACACACACAAACATACACACACACACACACACACACACACACACACACATACGGCGCTTCGCGCCAAATGTACGTTTAGCAGCGAGGTTAGCGTAACTAGACATGACGTAATTTTTATCTTGTTATTTCAATTGTTAGAGGTTTAGGACTGTCCGCCTTTGACACCATGGGCATGCTATTAAATTCGCCCCACCACGACCCGTCCTAAACAGTCCATTCTATAAATAGAAGGGACTTAAAAATCGGCTTACAACACTGAAAAGCTCGTTCAGTTTTCGTGACGACATTGTCAATTACATTTTCTTCCATTGCATTTTCTTTATGCTGTGGACCGAGAAAGGCGACACTTTGAAGAACTGTGATACCAGATTTCATTCAGTAATTGAGCTAGCAATTACCAAACAAGCTCAGCCATCAGGGGCGGATTTGTGTGTGTTTGTGGGGGGATCCTAGAGTCCCCTTTCCCGCTTTTAAAGTCCCTTCTATTTATAGAAGGGACTTTTTAGTATGGGTCGTGGTGGGACGAATTTAATAGCATGTCCATGATATCAAAGGAGGGCAGGCCTAAGCCTCTGACAAATGAAATAACAAGATAAAAATTACGTCATGTCTAGTTACAATATACTCGCTGCTGAACGTACATTTGGCGCGAAAGTGTGTGTGTGTGCGCACAAAACTCCTAAAATGGGTGACGTTCTTTAAAAATCCAGGAAAATGGGTGTGTGTAAAATTCAGTGTGACCAAGTCAGACACCCATTTTTTTCTGAGGATTGTTTCTGCATTATCTTTCATTCAAAAGTCAGGGAAAAAATATCAAAATAGGATGTCCCATTTTCGCAGGTTTACCTCGTGTTGTGTGTTTGCAACGCACTGGGCCTGTGTGTTACCATGGAAGTGAGCGTCTCTATGGATCAACTTGATACCTGATTGGTCGGCTGCGCAGTGACATGAACTGAGTTGTTTCCCCTTCCGTCCCGCCAACCGTTGTTTCATTTGCAGAGGTACAATTTTATGCAATATTTCTTAGTTAAGAGCACGCCCAAGTGTACTTCTTCAGCGCAGTTATTTAACTGGGATGCTCCCAATTCGATACAATTACACAGTATCCTATATGGACCCGTTTGGCCGAGAAAACTGAGACGTCTGCTACGACCGGCGTCTGCTGCTCAGTCAGTCTTGTAGTAAAAGATAATAGAACCCCACGATTTAAACTAAAGCTTTCTTCTTCAATGAAAGGAATTCGTTCAATTGTAGTGTCACCTCACCCCAGCCTTCGACACCAAATTCTGTAGCGTCGCTGACCGTGTGCAATGTTTGTGTGACATGTAAATGTTTGCTCGTGTCAGGATGCCAAGTTCACACACACAAGCACAGTCACTCGCACTCGATACAATAAGACATGTGAGACGAAGATCGCATTTCGTATAGACTATATTGCAGTACAGGCTAATAGTGATAAAGCGACAACAAATGCCCCGGCATGAGGCCGTTTGAGAAAAATCTATTCTCTGCTGGTCACATTGTCATCAGACGTTACTACAGCAGCGCAGCAAAGTACTAATATCTAAGTCGTGTCTCTAAAAAGAATGACAAAGTCCGAACAAGTACCCTTTGTAAAGGATAATCTAGCAAAATAAGATAAAAGGAACCTCGGCAAAAATGACAAAGTCCAAAGTGCCCTTTATAAAAGAAAGTCTATAAAAGTAGCTAAGTCAGAGAGGCCTTTGGTAAAAGAAGACCTGTACAAAAATGACTAAGTCCAAAGCGCCCTTGGTAAAGGGAAGCCTTGGAAAACAGAGTCCAAGGCGCCCGTTACAAAAGAAGAGCCCCAAAAACAACAGAGTCCAAAACGCCCTTTGAAAAGGGAAGCCTCGGAAAAACGACACAGTCCGAGCCGCCCGCTATAATGGATAACTATCTAAGAAAAATGGCAGTCCAAAAGGTCCTTTGATAACGGGATGCCTCAGAAAAACGAGTCCGAAGCGCCCGTTATAAAGGAAAACCTCGGAAAAACGGCAGAGTCCGAAGCGCCTGTTATAACGGATAACTAACTATCTAGAAAAATGGCAGTCTAAAATGTCCTTTGATAAAGGGAAGCCTCGGAAAAACGACAGAGTCCGAGACGCCCGTTATAAAGGAAGACTCCCACCCCCCCCCCCCCCCCCCCCCCCCCAAAAAAAAAAAAAAAAAAAAAAATGGCAGTCCGAACTTGGTAAAAGGGAAACCTCGGGAAAATGGCAGAGCCCGAGGCGCCCGTTGCAAAGTAGAGCCGCCAGAAAAATGGCAAAGTCCCAAGACTAAAAAAAAAACCGACAGAGTCCGGGATTCCCGTTCACGGGAGGGCTCAGAAAAATGACAGAGTCCAAAATGCTGGTTTGTAGAACTCTGGAAAAACGGCAAAGTCGAAACAGCATAACAACCGCTCAAATCCACCTATCTCCGCAGACCGGGAACACACTGCGCTTCCAACCCGAAGGTGCCGAGCGCAGTGGAATTTTTTGTTAGCCCAAAAACTGACGAGTAGCGAAAAGTGGCTCGCCCGACCAAAATCATTACGTCTTACAAAATGGTGAAGCACTCTTCCATGCGATAGAGCATTACTTTCCTAGCTGAAAACGCTTTTGTCAGCTCTGAAACTATTACCAACACTTAGAGCCCTTCAAACACTATATTGTAGTAAAAACCTCTTGCATATGAAAAATCGTACTTTTACAAGACTACTTCAGTTCAGCGACTAAGTCCTAGCCAGCGACTCATCGCAAGTTGGAGCACAGCTGTTAAATCTCACCCGAGTGAGGCACGCAGCTAAAACCTAACCATGCCACTGTTGGAGTAGGCAGTCTGAGACAGCCCCTCCCATTTGGCCAGAGGGCATACAGCAAACGTAGGAAGGGACATGCACTCGTGGCGTTATCTATGCATGTTAATGTAACATCGCCATTGATGTGTGATGTGAGTGGTACTGACAGTTCGTAATCACAGTCTATAGAAGAGCATCCGCCTTCCTGGTTATCTACATAAATAACGAAAAGTATAAGCAGGATTTCAAGGGCTTAAGGAAATATTTAGAAGTAAATGTACTGCCATAGTTCCTGACGCTGAAATATGCCGACGGCGGTTTCTAGTCTGTTAAATCTCAAGACCCATGTACCGTTATGTTTCACAACTGCACAACCTTTTAGTCTGAAACATCGTACTGCTCAATGAATTCCAAGGTCTCCATGTAAATCAAAGATTGTATGAAAGTCATAGTTAGCATTTAAATTTTGCTGTCGTATGGATTAAATCGTAGGTTGCTATGTTTTGTCATTGATTAGTTACTGTTGTTTTTCTGGTGTGCAACAAACTCAAGTTTTCACTTTAAACGGTCCATTGCTGACCATTTCGTGATGCGTGCCGGAGAGTGATCACGTGGTGATTATTGAACCGCTGGGAGCGAAAGCCCGCACAGTCTTCGTCCACTTACCTGCCTCACTGACCTCGTAATTATTTATCACTTCGTACCGGCTGTGTCTTCAATCCAAACTTCGCTGGGACAACCGTAAGTTTGAATTTTTTAGTATTTAAAAGGTCTCGCTTATGTAGTGGTCTTGATGCTTTTGTTGTTTTGATTGCATGCTTATTTCACGCTTTTCTTGCAATTCCCTGCCATAACGTTGCATACTGTGGTAAATCATGAGAATCTGTGATGCTCTACAATAATGTTCTTATGTTGTTTTGTTATTGTTGGATTTTTCTTTTTAATTTAGTTGATGCTTCAGCGTTTGTTGTTATATGAAGGTTGCTAAATGATACTGTTTGTATGAAGTAAAATGTTACCCACAATTTCTAATAATGTACTCACTACGCTTTCAACTGTCTTATCTGCAAAAGGGATTGTGTACTTCACTCATTTGCACACTGCACACGTCACGTTATTTCTTCACTGAGTTCTAATGCAGGTATTTTGCAATTTGTGTGTGTGCAAAAATCACAATTCAGTTTTTAAATATCTGAATGATTTTTACAAAGTCAAAAAAGTATTTAATGACTTTATAAAATTGTTATATTTGTCATACCAAAAGTATCTGTGATACCAAGCCCTCTTCTTCTCTTTTTTTTTCAGGCCATCATAACGTGCTTCGATGTCTTTAAAGAGCTTACCAACTATTTCACACCTTAACGTCTACGAAGATGGAGATGGTGTTTGGCTTTCGTTTGAGGAATTTTTACAGTTTCTTAGAGATAACATAAAAAATCGGACACTGCCACAAATTTAATATCTTCATATTGTTCGAAAATTCAAGAAAGCGTCAGAATTCAGAGATGGCGTGGGTCTGGAATGCAAGAAAATAACTGTGGAGGCAGCTTTGAAATTTATTTTCAATAATTCTGAGGCACTCGCAATTTGCAGCATAGTTGCCAGGGAGGTGAGGAACTGCATTCTGAACCCGGCAGCTGCATCAGTGCCCCCCGAAGTGTTGTCTGGTGTGAAAACGATCAAACATCTATATGACACTATCGCTGCCAGTTCTTTGCATGACAAGAAACTCGACGATTTTTTTTTCTCTGCACTCCACAACAGATATATCGGAGCTGAAGACAATAAACACAAACTACAAAGAGTGCTTTTCGTCCTTACAATGGGAAAAAATCGCGCTGAGTATCACTTTCACAAAGAGAACGAGAACTGCGTCACCTTTGAATATGAGGAACTGTGTCGACAAAAATGGCTATACTGGGAGACTTGTCAAACATTCAAAGGTGACTATTTGGCAGAGATGTGCACCAGGTCCATCAGGACCGAGAATAAACGCCAGTCTGTTGGACGTGTTGTGCATGGCTTGTGTTTTTATGGGCAAAATGACCGGCACTTTCCTGAAGTCATCGCCCAAACGGTATCGTTTTCACACCAGACAACATGCAGTACTGCACAGCAGCCGGGATACTGAGACGACAGGTTAGTCTTCGAGACTGTTTCCTTGTATTGTGTTTGGACAATCTGGTACGCCTCACGTTTCACACAGACCCTGGTAGGGGCGACTCCAGGTCATCCCAAATTTGCACAATCCCTGTGACTCTCAAAGGACTCCCTAAAGACTCGGAGGTAGTGGATAGCTGGCACGAGGACGGTTGTCACGGTATTTCCACTAACTGTCGATGCATGCAGCCGATGTGGACATGGTTTTGCTCCGGACGTCAGCAGAGGAATCAACACAGCTGTCCAATTTCGCGACGAGCATGGTCTTTGGTCTGTCTGCAATTTGGCAAGAAGTGAATGTCGAAATGAGCGGAATCATTCAGAGAGCAGTTGATCATGACCCCAGCGTCATCGGCGTTGCGAGTACACAAAGGGGAGAACTGAACGGTACGTAAACTGTTACGTAAACTGTTGCCTCTGTATTCCTCTCTCTCGGTCAGTTTGTCTGGTCGTCAGGTGGTGTGTGTGTGTGTGTGTGTGTGTGTGTGTGTGTGTGTGTGCGTGCGTGCGTGCGTGCGTGCGTGCGTGCGTGCGTGCGTGCGTGCGTGCGTGCGTGCGTGCGTGCGTGCGTGCGTGCGTGCGTGTGTGTGTGTGTGTGTGTGGAGACAGACAATACACCATCGAAAAGCCCTTTTGTCAGCCACACGTTGTGTTATATGTTACACATTTCTTGTCCAGATGCCGTCTTTGATGAGTTCCTGGATTCTTCGTTTTCGGAAACTTCTGACCTGCTGAACATATCTGGAATTGAAGAATTTCGTATCGAGGAAACAAAGGCAGAACAAGAAATTGCTGTTCTCAATCAGAGCTTAAAAGAACTTCTTGTAAGCGACGACGCGCACAGTACAAATCACGATCTTACAGAAGCTGCGTCTTCTCAAAATAAAGTTCCAAATGATACAGTTACCCTCTTCAACTCTGGCTTTCGTATTTACCATCCACCGCCTCTTCTGACGCGTCACCCTCCTCCGTACATCGGCAAAGACGATGATATCTCCAAACTGAGAGAAATAATCTCCGACGTCATCAAAAAGAGTGGGAAGGATGTCACTTTCCTGAGAGATAAAAGTCGGATTTTGTGCGCACCAGACCACAAAATCGCCAATAACTTGTTCCGGCTGATGGAGGAGGACGCCCGATTCAAGATAATCCTACCTGAGTTCCCTGTCCTTCATCTTCGAAAATCAAAGATTGTCAATCTCTTCGGTGCTTACAAGGAGGCTGGACTGGAGACCCTCGCCCGTTTCCTGCAGGACTCTGAGTTGTGAGGCCGGAAAACATCGACAGCTGCACAAGATTTGTTAGGAGACTAGCAACAGCTATTCATTGTAAAGTTTCTAGAAAGCTTGCTGCCAGAGAATGCCAAGGAACTATGTAGTGACATGGGACAGAGCCAAATCCAAGAGAGGTGGAAAGCCCAATATGAGGAGTTCGTTCGAAGGATGAAAACGCCACTTTTGCCCTTCACGTGGACATACTCAACCATTGCGAAGAAGTTTTGGCCATTGCTCTCGCTGAAAGGATCGGTGGACAGCAGGGCTACCAGTTACTGTTGGCTGTAGTGAAGAGGTCTCTCCCGTTCTCTTTTCTGAGCGGTGCCTCGGCCTATGCAGGATTCTGTGTGCAGCTACTCATCGAACATTATAGCGCCGGGACATTTCATCGCAGAATGAAAGAGACATTATTTTCAACACTCTATCGATCCAGTAGCATGAGGAATTTTGGTCTGGACTCGCAGAGAGAAATGGATCACAGAGCTGCTTTGAAAGGATTCCGTCCGAGAGGAACTGTGCCTTCCATCTTGCCACGCATGTCCCTGGTGGACAAGTTTGAAGAATTAGAAGAAATGAGGACTAACAGCGAATCAACAGCTGAAGACACATCTTTGTCAGATTTTGACGTTACTTTCAAGTTAACAGACACAGATCTCCAATACATAATTCCAACTGCAAAGATGATTATCAAAACTGTCAATCTCTCTGCAGACGCGGATCCACAAACCCCAATTAATGCGTATGCGCAAAATCACGTTCCGTTGCCACTTGGACAGGAACACACAGGAAGCCGGAGAATATTTGATTTGGCGGTTTCTTGTCGCCAGAAAGATGCTCGGAGCAACAGAAGCTGACTGTCCTTCGATCAACTCAGTACGCGCCCCGAAAGAGCTCCTGAAGTCAACGAAAAGCGTCACTATCAAGCGAATGACTTGCAGAACAACAGCGCTTTCTTCCACCCCAGAAAAACGAGAGAAGAAGAGGCAGCTTACGGTTAAAAAGGAAACCAAGAGCATTCAGTGCTTTTCTTCTGAGAGGAATAATTGTCAGGCGATTCTCCGGCCGGATTGTTCCAAATCAGACACCAACAAGGCTGTGGGCATCAAGAACGCCCTACTTTCTGTCCTTGCCGAAGAAGGGGGCCACAGCCTTGTTTCCTTGAACGCCAAGATGCTGCCATCAGAAATGGCCATCGTCGACTTTTCTGGCGTCAAGTTCAAAACTTTCGCTGGATCTGGAGTTGCATACTTAAAACACGTTGAGCAAAATATCTTTTCCAAGATTTTTAGGAGTCATCGTGACCGAAGAGAAGTACTCGTTCACGCTTGATGATTTGAAAGCTGCAACAAGACAACGGCGACAGAGAGAGATGAAGAGTACCATTGCTCACCTGAAGGATCCATCAGAGATCATTGACAGCAGCACGTTTGACAGAATAGCAGTCACGTCGACGTCTAGTGGAAAACAAGCCATAAGTACGTACCTGGCAGCAAACATCGGCCAGGTGGATATCAGAAAGGATGTCATCATCGACATTGACAGCGAATATCATACCGCCGACGCCTGCGGAACAAAGTTTGCTGTGCCTCTTCGATCCATCTTCAGTGCAGACGGCTACCAGTCATCCATTCTTTTGCAGTCTGTCCAGCAAAGAAAAGGCGAGGCTGAGATGGCGCAGCTGGACTGGCTGGTTGATGTTCTGCCAGACCTCAGACCAGGAGAGAGCATCATTTCTTTAGTGACCTCTGCAGACATAGACGCTGTTCCAATTCATCTCTTTGTCGTCAGCAACAGGTGGCCAAGGAAATCGGATGGTTCATTCATACACCCTGTTCATGTCGTGCTACAGAAGACCAAGGGACAGTGTCAGTTGTGGGCGTCAAGGTATCTTTGAGCGAAATCGGCCAGGGCCTTTAGGGACTGGTCTTTTTGCTCTCTCAGGTGGGCGGCCAGGTCCTTAGAACATGCGTTGAAGACTTGTTCTTTGATGATGAGGTCACGTAGGTCCTGGTACTCTTTGTTTAAACCTGCCAGCTCTATCCATTTCTCCAGGTAGCTTCTGATTCTTTCAATGAATAGGCCGGGTGTTTCTCCTTCTTCAGGCTTGCAGTTCCGAAATCGTCGCCTGTGAAGTCGTACTGTCTCAGCAGGGCGGCTTTCAACTGCGTATAATCTTCGGCTTCTTCTCTTGGTAAGCGGTTGTAAAATTCAAGCGCTTGCCAGTTAGAAGTGCACTCAGTCTGATAGCCCAAGTCTCTTCTTTCCAATTGTTACTACTTGCGAAGCGCTCGAATCGCTCTAGGTAAGCGTCCATTTTGTCTGAGTTTTCTGCGAAAGGTGATAACTTTGGTGCACGGGCTGTTTGTTCTCTGCTGGCTAATGCTGTTGCTTCATTAGCTCTGTGCCTCTATTTCCATCTGCTTTAGATGAATTTCGTTTTGACGCCTCTTCTGCTTGAATTTCGAGTTTTCTGATTTCACATTCTTTAGCCCTTTCTTCTCTCTCCCATCTCTCTTTTTCTTCTCTCTCTCGTCTCTTTTCTTCTCTCTCCTCTCTCTCCAGTCTCTCCTTTTCTTCTCTCTCTCGTTTCTCTTCTCTCTCCTCTCTCGCCAGTCTCTCCTTTTCTTCTCTCTCTTTTCTTCTTTCTCCTTTTCTTTCTCCTTTACAAACTCGAGGAGTTGAGCTCCTTCGTGTCCACATTCCTTTCCAATTTTCAGGAATGTCTCCATTTCTGATGTCGCCATCTCTGCTTTTCACTGCTGGCTGTTTTCTCCTGCTACCCTTTCCACTGAACCAACTGAAGAAGGTCCCGTCAGAGGTGCCAATATGTTACGTGGTGGGGTTGTAGTCGTAGTATGATAAACACACCAGACGCACGCACGTAAGGTTCTTTTAAATAACCCTCATTCAGCTGCAATCCGTCACACGTGGCTTAAGGATGTAGACAATACTGAAGAAACAGTTCCAACAATATTTTAATTCAGCGATGCGATCTCCACACAATGTAGTTCCAAAACTCACAAACACTGATACAAGGTCTCTTCTGCAATGTCCACACTTCGACAAACAGTTTCTCATATACAGCGTCTCACACAAAGTACACCCTACACGGGCCACGTACCTACGCTAACTGAGTGTCTCTACAACTGACAAATGCAACTACGTATAAGTTTGTAACTCATTCAAATAAGGCAAGAACTCATTGAACCCAATGGTGTTACGGTGTTATTGGGCCCAAATGAAACGAAAGGGGGTGCCAGAGTATTTCAACTGATAGTACGCGCGGTCCGCACAATTTTGGGCCAATCCAGACGAAAGAGGAGACTGCCAAGTGAGAGACGAACCTAACGGAGAAAGAAACACGCTTAGAAAAGCCAGTTACAAACACGGAGTTACGTCCCCTGATGTCGGTGGACAACAGCCTTTGCTAAAAAAATAAATCAAATAATAATAATACATAGTTCTTGTATAGCACTGTTTTCCAGGAAAACACTGGACTCACTGCGTAGGCACAACACAGCACACCCTCTCTCTCAGACACACGCACGATTATACACTACTTTAAACCACCCGATCTCTTCTCAATACTAACCTGATATTCACTTCCTCTAGTATCAGAATAAAAGGCAGTCAACAGTTAGCTAAAGATGAGCTAAGTGTTGAATGCCCGACAGAAAAGAAATGTCTTTAAGTGAGCTTTGAACTGTGACAATGTGGGCAGATTCCGCATTTCAGTTGGCAGCGACTGAGTTCCACACAAGAACACTCCCCGACAGCTTTCGTGTTAAGCTTCGGGATTTTTAAAAGTTTTACACTGGAGGAACGGAGGGTGCGTACAGCTTGGCAGAAAGGTACGGCGGGAGAGATCCGTCCAAATGCCGATAGGCGAAAATTGCAGGCAGCGGAATATTACGGGCAACCAGTGCAGCTGCTTCAGTAGACATGAAATGATTTTTCTTAATTCGTTTCTTCAAGATGAGACGCGCCGCATTGTTTTGAATCATCTGCAAGCGTGAAATCTGATCTGCCGGTAAACCTGCCAGTACATAATTGCAATAATCGAGCCTGGACGCAATGAATGCATTTACAAGTCTTGACGCCGCACTTTCTGTGAGATACGGTCTAAGGAGCTCATGGCATGCCAAGGAAACCAACTCGGCAGACGCCACTGATTTGATCATGCATGGAGAGCGTCGAATCAATCTTCAGACCCAGATATTTGACACAGTTCTGGAAGGGAACGCTGCAGCTACCAATGTGCGGCGCTTGATTGTGTTATTCATCCACTAATATCTCTAGCATGTTGAGTACCCAACCCCTCAAATGGAAGTACCAACAAAGGGAGCTTAAAGGTAGATATTGGTCTGTTTTTCATTGGAAAATATTTGCTTTTTCAACCCGACGTGGGCCAGATATTGATGTTTTTCGGAGATGGCCGGTATAGAGGTACGGGTAGGGCAACCCGTGCTACCTCAGTGTCTTCATTACCCACACAACCAACATTACCTGCTTATGATAAGAAACAGTACGCGACGATCGAATATGTGGTGCAATTCGAGAGAAATACACAGTTAATGGCGCCCAGAAGACAGGCGGGCTGTGGAGGGTATATCCCAAAACAGAAAAAGCCAGGCGCACATTGGTAGTAGAGGGGTTTGTTGTGAGAGGTATACTGGTTTCTGTGGAAGAAACAAATCCTTTCCTAGTCAGATCAGTCGACGGAAAAAAGAGAGAGGTCTCAACGACAAGTCATTGTGGGCAACATTTCTCTATCATTCTCGGATGAAGAAATTTTGCCGGAGTGCCAGAGTGCCAGGGGTGGTCGTCCGTTCGCGCCTCGTAGCCGTGAAGGGTACAGACGAGAATGAACGCCTAACTCACTGGAAAACTGGGAGACGCTTTGTGTATATCAATGAACTAGAAACCCCTCTACCACGCTCTGCAACGATAGTTTTTTTTTGGTTGTTGTTTTTTTTTTTTTTTTTTTGGTTTTTTATTTTTTTGTTTTTTGGGGGTTTTTTGGGGGGGGAGGGAGGGGGGGCAGGTAGCTACCATAAAGAGCAGAAATCCCTAAAATCCCAAGAGCACCTGACAAAACGTGCAGAAAATACCTAGAACATGGGCACACAACGTCGGCCTGTCAACCCTATAAAATGTAGGCAATGTTTTCAGGAGGGGCACAAAGCTGGTGACATGGAGTAAACTTGAACAATCAAACAAACATACAGAAAAAGACATCGAACGAGGTGACTCAAACAAAACAGACAGTAGATTTAATATTCCACTAACAGAAGAAAGAAAACTGAGAACAAAGACAAGACTGAAAGGCAAAACTCTAGACAGTCAGGCGCGTCTCGGAGAAAAAATCCGAGGGTTTAGACGCGACAGCTCGGGATCACCGAAGCGCGGCCGATCTCCGCTCGGTTCGACACCGCTGCATCAAGATAAACACGCAAAACTGCAGGAGGGCAAGTCAGACTGCCTGAGAATGACGTCACTGACTGACTCCGCGGATCAGACACTAACCAACTCGTGGGGCGAGCGTGGTTATCTGTTCCGATGTACAGATAAATCCGACCCGGTATCGATGACGGACTTCGGTGCGACTTACGGACTATAACGACGTACCTCGGTATGGATAACGGACCGGTGCATGCTTTGTGGACTATCAGAATGGCCACGACAACAAATGAATTAGCACCAATATCAAATGACGATTTCCCATATGAATAATGTAAAATTATTTACTCTGAATGTCAAGGGATTCAAAAATAAATTTAAACGACCGGCATTATTTAAGTTCTTAAAAGAACAAAATGTTGATATTGTGTGTATTCAAGAAACCCACACAATAGAAAAAGATGTTGAATTAATTGAAAAACAGTGGCGTGGGACACAGCACGGTTAGTTAGTTATTTGGGTTTAACGCCGAGCAGGCGACTAAGGCCATCTCACGGCGGCACAGCACGGTAGAGGAGTGCTGATATTGAAGTTTAAAAAAAAAAACTACAGGGAGAACTTACTTTCGAGAAAAGATATGAAAGAATATTAATAGCGTCGGTGAAAACAGACAATTTGCGTTTATTCTTGTAAACGTGTATGCCCCAAAGAGATCTGAAAAATTATTATTATTTTTTTTTAATCCTTGTTTAATTCCCTACAAGTTTAAAAAGACAGGAATATTATTATAATAGGTGATTTCAATACAGTAAATAGACAATAAGATGGGTATCATCTCGGGCAGGCCACATGTTACAAAATTTAAAGAAATGCTCTCTCTCGGCATGTGCGATGCATGGCGATGCTTTCCTGAAGAGGAAAAGGAACAATCCCTTACGGTCCGTAGACTAGTTTATTGTATGGTCAGTGAAAACTTCTTACAAATTTGTATATCATGCAATATCCTATCAGTAGCACACTCTGATCACAGGGTAGTTACTCTGGAACTTCTTTTGTGAGAGGCCCTGGTTACTGGCGCTTTAACAATGCCCTTCTCAAAGATGCTAATTTTGTTACTAAAATGAATAATTTGTTAGGTGCTTTGTCTGATGATACACGCAAATACAGATTCGCGACATATGCATCAATTTTGGTCAACAAGCACCAAAAATGAGGAGTGAAGTGAAAGGATTACAAAATAACGACGTAAAACAACACATGTCAATGACTGCATGACGAAATTACTCGTGTTAAGCAAAAGCTTGAATTAATCTCAGCTGACAAAGCACGTGTCAAGTGCGTGCACACACACACACACACACACACACACACACACACACACACACACACACACACACACACACACACACACACACACACACACACACACACACACACACACACACACACACACACACACACACACACACACACACACACACACACACACACACACACACACACACACACACACACACACACGTGCGTGCACCATTAATTCGGGCGCACCGTCGGGGGTTCTTTCTCCGGCTCTTTCCTCCCCACGAATTTGGTGTTAATTTTAGTCCACTTAATCAAATTTCAAAATCTAAAAAACGATTTAAATTTCAAAAAATTTCAGTAGCTCGCTTGAGCTTGCTGTTAGCACCACGTGAATGTTCTGTGTTTATGTACAGTGTGTGAGGGAATGCGCGTAATTGACATGAGCGTGCATGTTGGGTTCAGTTCGCGGCAATGTCCTGCGCATTGCGTTATATTATAAATATGATAAATGCGCCATATAAATACTATTTATTATTATTATTATTATTATTATTATTATTATTATATCAAATGACGAAATATTGTTACGGTAATCAAAACAATACAAGATGTCATAGAATATATAAATACAATGAACGAATCCGACTATTTGATTGCACTAAACTATTCGATTCTGTAGCCACGCCTTTTTTTTACTGGAAACACTAAAAGTTGAAGTACTCACGAAGGACACATTTAGTAGTATCAATCATGGGGGTTGGATCTCGGAGCCATACAATGTAAACTGCAGTTTGCCCGATTTCCCCTTTGAGTTTTGTCTTCGGGGTGGAAATTTTAGCAATTAAAATTCGAAACAGTTAGAATTTTTAAAGAAGAAGGATGACACTAGTAAAGCCCTGAACATTATAAACAAATGCACGCAATTCTTCGGACTTAATATTGCAAGAACAAAATGTATGAAAATTGACAAACAGGATACGCAACTGACACTCTCCCATTTGAAACTGTTGAGAAGATAACAGTGCTTGAAATTTATTTCATGAATAGCACTCCGGAAACACACCGGAAAACTGGACAGAAAAAGTAGATGAATTCAAGAGAACGATACAGATAAGGAGTAAGCGTGATTTAAGTATCAGAAGTAATACTCATAAATGTTTTTTTTTTTTTTTTTTTTTGTTTTTGTAAGTAAATTAGTTTATGTGATGCGCTCGATTGGATTGCCACAAAAGGTCTTACAAGAAATCAGTAGGGTATTTTATAAATTCATTTGGAAGAAGCGATATGCAAATCGAAAAGCTTTTAAAAAAATAACATGATCTGCGAAGGAGTTTGATTATTCTGATGGAGCTGTCCAAATAATTAATATGGTTACAATGCAAAATTCCTTTTACATTAAATGGGCGATAAAATGTTCTGAAAGAAATGGAAAATGGGTACTCATCCCCAAATGGCACTATTTGCAAATTTTGTCAGACTTTAATGTATTTCACATTAATATTCAATCAAAAGACATTGCATTTGATAAAGAGCGACTTTTGGAGAGAAAAAAAAAGGTTTTAACAAAACCAATTCTTAAAGCTGGGCATGTCGATGTCGAACTGTATCAAAAACAGCTCTTGTGGCACAACGCCATCAGATATAAGAATTCCAAGCTCTCTTACTGTGCCTAGGCAAAAAGGTTGGATTGAAATAGTGGGTGATATTATTCCCCCTGTTACAATTAATGTTAGTTTTGCAAATGTTGTATATGACTACTTTGCGTTGGTTAACGCTATTCCACAACAATGGATTGGATTAATAACAATAGTGAAATATCGATGATCGTGAATGACAATTCGCTTATTGTCTCTATGTATGAAGTGTTGAAAGGCTTTAATGTTAAAAATAAAACTTCCGCAACAATGTAATGTGTGAAAGGATTCTGGCTCAGAAAAGTAGACCTCAAAATCGACAGCAGCATATGGCTTGTTGCTCATCAAGCAACGAAAGAAACACAGCTACATGAATTACACTGGAAACTTATTCATAATATCTATCTAACCAATAATATGTTAAATAAAATGAAAATTAGAGAGCACAACAAATGCTCATATTGTCCATACGAGGTTGACTACATAGAACATTTCTTCTATCAGTTTTTTTTTTTTAATGGGTAGACCATCGAAACCGATGATGTGGTTATTGTGCATGACTTCTATTTGTGGGTGCGGGTGTGGCTGGCCAAGCCAATCCTGGAGCCACACCTGCGAGGGCAATGGGGGCACTGGAACGTAGCTGTGGGGAGAGTCGACGCTGTCTTTCTGCGAGCTCTGGCACTGGTGATCCGTTCGCGCCGATTGTGTTCAAAGATCATGCAGGCTTTCCTGGTGGCGGCACGCCAGCCGGATCTGTCTTGTGCTTGTCCAGGACTTCCAGGTTTGTCACCTTGTCTTGCCATTTGATGCCCATGAGAGCGCAGAGATCTGATATGGAAATGTTCAAGCTGCTTGAGGTGCTTTCTGTACAGCGTCCATGACTCACAGCCGTAGAGAAGGCTGGGGAGAACTACTGTCTTGTAGACTTTGATCTTGGTGGAGAGTTTGACGTTGTTGTTATTCAACACACGAGTGCGCAGGCGACCCACGGCTTTGCTGGCTTTGCTGATGCGAGCTGCGATTTTCTTGTCGATAGTACCGTCAGAAGAGATGATGCTCCCAAGGTACCTGAACTGGTCGACAGTCTTCAGCTCGGTGCCTTCGATGTACACTTTGTGTGTGTGTGTGTGTGTGTGTGGGGGGGGGGGGGTCTTGTGCCTGGGGCTGGTCTTGCTGAGACTGATGGTGAGGCCAAATAGTCGAGAGGCTTCCGAGAACCTGTTGACGATGGTCTGGAGGTCAGACTCCGTGCGCCATCAGCGCACAGTCATCAGCAAACAGCGCCTTTATGAATATGAAAAAGTATGAGGAAAATTACAATAAAAATATGAAACTGCAGCCAATCTAGAAATCTGTTTCTGCCTGCCTGTCTTTTCACTAGACTTTTTGTCTCTCCAAAACACACGCACCCTCTCTCTCTCTCTCTCTCTCTGTCTCCATCTGTCTGTCTGCCTCGAGGTATGTCGCTCTATCTCTCCATCTGTCTGTCTGCCTCGCGGTATGTCGCTCTATCTCTCTCTCTTGATTTCTACCTCCCTTCCTTCCTTCCTTCCTTCCTTCCTTCCTTCCTTCCTTCCTTCCTTCCTTCCTTCCTTCCTTCCTTCCTTCCTTCCCTCCTTCCTTCCTTCCTTCCTTCCTTCCTTCTTCTCTTTCCTCCTCCCCCTCTCTCTAAAGCATAAAGAAAAAAAGGGGAAGATGATGGCGGAAGGAAATAAACATTAATAAACCTTCCTTATACAGTCAATTGTGCCTTTCAAATACTAATTCCCTAAAAATATCAAAGAAAAAAAAAAAAAGAAGAGACAGTTACAACACATTTTATTAATATTTCCTTTCTTCAAACAAACAAGCTACTTATCTTCGTGAAATATTGATGATCGTTAATGACAATTCGCTTATTGTCTCTATGTATGAAGTGTTGAAAGGCTTTAATGTTAAAAATAAAACTATCGCAACAATGTAATGTGCGAAGGGATTCTGGCTCAGAAAAGTGGGCCTCAAAATCGACAGCAGCATATGGCTTGTTGCTCATCAAGCAACGAAAGAAACACAGCTACATGAATTAAGAAGGATTGTTGCAACATTTTGGGTTGGAATGTTCGTGAAATGTCGCGTTTAAATCAGATATCAACAACATGATCACAAATTTAAATAGTATTTTGATCATATTCCCCGCGGAACATTACATAAAACAAAATTAATCACATTGGTTTGAGAAGATATGTTACCGTTAGCTCCCCGCATATGACCGCTCACTGCGCCATGGGGGCCTCATACAAAGAATGTAAACAGATGGGAGCGCTGATTATTTGAATGCATTAGCACATATTGTTTTCCGCAAAGTACAAATTATTTTCTGTCATTTATTGTGAGTCTCCAACAAACAATTCACAATATTATTATATTTAAACTGTGACTCCAGGCGATCGATTTTATTGAAGCAAATGTGGGTAGCGTAGCCACATGGTCCCCCAAAATAAAACTACAAATGGTGGAAAATCGTCCGTCGGTAACGTCGGTACAAACCTAGCCACAGAAAAATGTCTCCATCCTCCGGCGGCACAATTTTGACATGCATACTGCATTTTACAAACCCAAACCCAAAACTACTATCTCTAAACGGCTGATGTGCATCTGCTAGACTATTAGTGCATCTTAATCTCTACTGCCAAACTCTTGGAAAATACCAGGGCTAAGAAAGAGTGAATGCCAGGCCCAAGGCACTATCAAACTTGAACAAGTTATTCCCGCTTCTTTAAGATTTTTGAGCGGGGACGTTGCATGTAAGTTGTTCGCGAAATGCTACAAACTATACCAGCAACTATAGCGTTCAAAGATTTGCTAAGGGGTCGCCATGTTCAGATTTTGAGTGACAATGTGTCCGCTCTATCATATATAGACCACAAAGGGGGCCAGTAGCCGAGCTGACGAACCTGGCTCTTGCAATCTTGCGACAGGGTTCTTAACTCTTAAAAACAGTTTAAAAAGAGAAAATGTACAATCTTTTTTTTTAAAAATCGTGCTTAGCCAAGTTTTCAAAAATATAATCATATTAGGGAGAATATCCAAGCACATTACGATTGATGCCAAGCATCCGCCTTTCCTTACAGGTTACATTTTTGTTACATGCTCCACTCATTGTATTAAACGTGTGTAATTTTCCGGACGAGCAAGTCCTGCTCGAACATGCATACTATATCTAGCTTCTTTCCGTATCTGTAATTACCAACACACATTTTGGCGACAAGTATAATGTGGTTGATAACTTTCACGTCACTATTCGGCACGTTATCCACATCAAAGCCAAATAAAACATCTTTTGCAGTTAACTGAAGAGCGATAGAAGTTAGTTTTTGAATGTGTTCTGTTGCGCTTTCCCAGAGTTTTCGAAGTTTAGTACATGTCCAAAAGAAATGTTCTATGTAATCTTTATCATCACAAAAGTCACATTTTTCAGGTCTTAATGCCCATCTTATGCAAAAGAATATTTGTAGGATATGCAGTATTTTCCAGTGTAGTAATCGCAGCCTTGTTTCTTTTGTACATTGTTTCCGCTAAGTAACACCACACTTTCTCTGTCAAAAGGACACCGCTGTACCTGCCGTTACCAGAGATAAGCAGATAGCACGGGGTGCATACCGTCTCCATATAGTTGCGTGGTACAAACTGAAAAAAACGTCGGGCTCCACGCGAGCCATACGTGCCCTAAGGGCCGTACACAAAGCGTTGTATTCAAACAGCCGGCAAGGTTTGTTGCCGACCATTTGAAGAAAAGATATGAAATTACCATCAGACAAGACATCGTCAACAAAGCAAACACCAGCACGCACGTATTCAATCTCTAAAGGACAAACTCTTATGCTTATACATAATTTCGGAATTGTTCCACAAACATTGGTTTTTAAGTTGAAGGAGAAAATCATCTTTTGGTAGAATGGTAGTTTTATTATCACACCATATTGTCAATACTTCCCTCCAAAAAAAACAAACAAAAAAAAAAAAAAACAACCTTAGACCCGTAAATTTCTTGGCCGCTAAATTAGAATAAAAGCATGCGTACTCTTTGCCTAAAGCAGCGTACACGTAACGCGGAATAATTTTCCATTTCTCATAGCCATTATGTTGAATTCTCAGTGCCCATGACAACAAAAATGAAGCCTGCATGTCATGGACATTGATCATCATCTTCAGACCAGCATTCTCTGTATCGTTACATACAATACTTCTTTTAACCTTTTCAAAGGCCCGAGTATTGGTATATATCTTTTTCCAGATAAATCTGAACAACAGTGTATTAAGCTTTTTCAGCATGTCTCTCGGAGCAGACAGCGATTATAAGACATATGTAAACTGCGACAATAAAAGTGATTTAACAATACATATTTTCCCTGCGATACTAAGATTTCTTTTTGACCATGCTGATATAGATTTTCGTACTTTATCCAATCTGTGTAACCAGTTGTCTTCTATACAGGAGGCAGGTATGTCACTACCAAAAACAATTCCCAAAATTTTCAGTCGATTTTTTTCCAAGTGATACCGTATGGTTTTTCATGACAATCTTTCAAAGAGACAAGCCACATGGCCTCAGTTTTCTGTTCATTTGTAAACCTGAAAACTTTGAAAACTGCTGAATTAACTCCAGGACTCTTTTAAGATCTGATTTGTTTTTCCAAAATAAGCTTATGTCGTCTGCGTACATTGCTAATTTGAGCAAACTGATATCTTCTGAAGTGTGTAAAATAGTAGGAAGACAGACTTTTGTAGCACAGACTGGTCTGCGCGGATTTTAATGGCTAATAAATCTATGGCTAGAACGAAGGCCATCAGAGAAAAAGCGCACCCTTGCCTTATTCCCGACCTGACTTTAAAACACTGAGACATCCAACCCATGTAGTTTAAACAGCTTTCTGTATTACTATCACATTCACCCATCTGACAGTTTTCCCCAAAACCAAACATTTGACATGCCCAAATCATATATTAATTCCTTTGAGACTGAGTCAAATGCTTGCTTGTAGCATCAATAAGTCTGATAAGACTTCCCTGCCCTTGATGAAACCAAATTGATCCTTGTGAACTAAACTACTTATGACTTTAGCTAATCGAAGTGCTAGACATTTAGCGAGTACATTGTAGTCAGTATTTGTCAAAGAGATTATTTAAGTTATTTAAGTCTTCTCTAGGCAGCCCTTTCCCTTTGAGTATTAGTGTAATTACCCCACGCTCAAAAGCTGCATTGAACGAGTTTAGAACAATGTTTTTAACTTTTATCCAAAAGAATTTGTAAAATGATGTCGTAAGACCATCAAGTCCCGGAGCAGAGCCTTTTTTTCATTTTCTTCAATGTGTGTATGTGTGAGTTCATCCACTGCAATGTGTTCCTCTAACTCTGTCTTCTGGTCCTCTGTTAACTGAGGAACTTCTACATTAATAAAAGCAGTTTGCTTAATTTTCTTCAATCAAATTGAACGATCTTGTCATATTTGTTACTAGCAAAATTAAATTGCTCCAAAAGGATTTCTTCCTCTGAATACACTACACGCCCGTATAGCATACTTAACTTGTCCATTATCTTAGCATTTGCCTGTGTTCTTTCCAGCCCAAGAAAGTACCGATTCGTCAACACAGACAACAAACCAAGCACAATCTGGCAAGAGACAGCAGTCCATCTGCGAGACCCACATTATAATACAATGAAAATCTCGCCTTCCACAAGCATGTACTTGCAGCATGTCGCCAAACTAGAGGAGAACAACTTACGTCGTGGCTGCCGCGTCACCAAGTAGGTCAGAGACCTCGCCAGCTGATGGTGGTGACGTCACAGTAGAGTTTCCCTCTCGGTGCGTACCGCTCGCTTTCTCTGTGAATCCTCAGACATAAGACTGCTACGCTGACGTTTGGACACAGAGCACGAGCGCGATCTCCCTGTACCCCGGAAATCCAGGGTGGTTTGTGTGGAGGGTCGCCCTCTCGCTGTAAAGGGCGTAGTGTGGGGATCCGTAGATGACACTGGTGTAGATGTAGCCGTGGTGATGACACTAGTCGTCGCTGCTGAGGAGGTGGTCACCCTTGTAGTCGTCTGATTGCCCGACCCTACGGGCTGGCTGGAGCCTGACGCTGACGGTCCTGGGGTCGGCGGCGGGGGTGGCGGTCGCTGGTTTGGGGTTGGGGCGTATGTCCGTATGTATGTGTGTGTGTGTGTGTGTGTGTGTGTGTGTGTGTGTGTGTGTGTGTGTGCGTGTGCGTGTGCGTATGGAATCCTGGAATCCACTTCTTCCAAAACCCTCTACGCTACCTTGAACACACTCCTAGGCATTTCTAAACACTCTCCTCTCCCCAACACACACAGCAAAGAAGGACTTCCGTCCGCTTTTTCCACCTATTTTCCCGAAAAAAAAAACGTAAAAGAAGCAACTCCGTCACCACACAGACACTGGTACTCTAAATATGACGTCTCTCTCTCTCTCTCTCTCTCTCTCTCTCTCTCTCTCTCTCTCTCTCTCTCTCTCTCTCTCTCTCCTGCCGTGAGATGGCCGTAGTCGCCTGCTCGGCGTTAAACCCAAATAACTCTCTCTCTCTCTCCTCTCTCTCTCTCTCTCTCTCTCTCTCTCGCTCGCTCTTTTTCACAGATATGCGCGCATCCCCAAGAGGCATAGATCTTCAAGTGCCCGGAGGGCGCATGAACATCTATGCCTCTTGATGATGTTTGGAGCGCGCGCATGCACTCACGCACACGCACACGCATACACACACATAGACGCGCTTTCAGAAGAGCATGCAGGTGTACTAAGTAAGTATAGCATGTAAAGTCAACCTGATTTCACATAAATTATAGCAAGACTGAAATTGTATCGTGAAATTCTAGTTTTAATAATGCAATACAATAATACTTTATTAATCCCTCATGGGGAAATTCACTGTCTGCCCATACAACACATGGCATCACCAATTACTCATGGAAATAATTACCCATAACTCTCAAAGAGATGAACTGTAACAGACGTATTGTTACCTTTGTAACACTCTTGGCATCAGAAACACTTATGGTGGATTTCCCGTGTGCTTCTGGTGTCAGCAATGTTGCAGTGAACTACTGAAAGGGCTAGTACTAAAGAACTAAAAAATGTTGACAGACACTATCTACTGATATTACTGTTGAAAAGGGTAACAGCCTGAGGGACAAAAGAGTTGGCATAACGTTATGTACTACTTTTGGGTACTCAAGGTCTGCCACTTCGTTCGATACGCCTGCTGTCAAATTCATATCTAAGTGGATGTGTTTTGTCATCAACAATGTCAACCAGTTTGTTCGTAATCCGCCTGTTGTACAGTGTGTCAAAAGTATCCTGTGCCCTACCAATCACCCTTTCCTGATTACTTTGTTAAGATGATCGTGATCTCTTTTGCATAAATTTATACCCCAGCACAGAACGATAACATTACTGGAGCAGTAAAACATCTGTAGAAGCTGAGTGCTCACATTAAATGATCTGATCTTTCTCAAACAGTCTATGCCTAAAATCTAGGTGCATCAGGTAAACGTTATGAAATGTAACCAACATGTGTACTACAAAACATTGATGTCATGTTTGAGGTCACTAGAATAATGGCGCCGTTTCCAGAACCTTCCAGCTAAATCCAGGTCGACACTTTGATACACTGTCTCATCCGCGGTTTTGATACACTGTGTCTTCATTACAATGCACACACATAATTTCCTAACACCCTCTTTTATAATAGTATAGTACAGATTTCCAGAACACTCCGGCAAATTACACAACTTAACCAATCAGTAAAGAAAAAACTCATTAATATTCATTAAAAAGAACACTCGAGATCTATCTACAATCTTCCACTAACATGTAGGCGCATTCCGTAAATGTTGCGAAATGTAACCAAGATGTGTACTACAAAACTTTGACGTCATATCTGAGGTCACTAGAACGTCCGCGCCCCTTCTAGAACTTTCTAGCCTAATCTAGGTCGGACTTTGCAACAATGTAGCGAGATATGCAGCATTTTAACTACACAACAAAAATCGATCGCAATTCTCCATGGAAAAGAAAACGAATTGCACTAAAAATCTAAAATATATATAAAATAACTCGAGTGAACATCGGATCAACACACACATGTCCTAAAAAAAATAACACAACCTCAAACGTAACACTCTGTATTTAGACATTTCGTGCGTTTTGCTTTGTCACGTTACGGTCTCGTAATATCGCGCTTCCACGTGCATTCCTGTATCTCAAGTACTGAGCATTTTGATCGTGGTCTTGTACAAAGTTGAGCAACTTTGATTCTTGGTAGGACATGCGAACTGTCTGCAAAATCCAGGCCCAAATACATAGTTAGTTAGTTATTTGGGTTTAACGCCGAGCAGGCAACTAAGGCCATCTCACGGCGACCCAAATGCAAAGAAACCCCCAGGAAGAAAGAAAAGCACGCTTAGAAAAAACAGTCAGCCCTGGAAGAGGCTGAGTGCCTTTCGGATGAGTGACCTGAAACATTAAATGCGTCACTGCCTACACCGCGTCATGAGACTAGCGATGCCATGACGTCAAGCTTATTTTGCTGCTCGTTCTATTATTCTTCAGAATTCCTGTCGCTACATGAACCACAGAGCGTACTAATGGCGGGAAGCGCCGTGTGTCCATCTTTATTTGTGTGCGCCGGCATGTGTGTTGATCAGACTTTGGTTTAGAGAGGAGGATGGATCAGAAACATAAGCTTAACTCATTCGAGACGTGCCGCCTCCGGATACGCGGGCGCTTATGTCGGATATCTGGAGGCGGCACGTCTCGAATTATGTAAAAATGTGAACAAATCTGAATGTTCCTGAAAGAAAAACGCATGTGAGCTCCAAACAATACGGCAGAGTTTGGGATGAAATCCTCATCTTGTTACGTCATATTAAAGGTTTGTCACGTTTATTTTCATTCACTTTTCCATTTCATTTCGACACCACAGCACCAAAACAAAACGCAACCCACAAAAACGCTATCCAAATTGATGTCCAAAGCGAAATATGCTGCATGCTGTAAGAAGAAGAGTACCACACCACTTGTTCTTAACTGTCATGGCTGTACAAGTTTCGGAACTTAATTAATCATATATTACTGTAACAGCCCCCTCCTCCCCTCCTCGCATCAGCCCTGACCAAATTTTGTATTCGGGGCTGGGGGTGGGGGGGGGGGGGGTATTTGTAGAAGATTGTTGTGTTCTTCTTTTCTTGAACGGAGTATTTTACAATTATCTCACGGGATCGGTGTGTGAGCATAGTGTGCTCATGGGACTACAGTCAAATATCCTCACTTGGCACTGCTGACCTGCACCCGTCACAGTACTTCACCCAGACGTGGAGTGCCATGTGGCCCTGCACTCACAGGGGCTCATGTAAATCAGTGCCTCTTGCTGTGCGATACAATCCTCATTGTGTCCTTAGATTGAGGCAGCCATCTTGCAATAAGCCGCTGACTGCTGGTCCGGCGACACAAGCTGTAGGAAAGTGTCCAGTCATTGCTGATCAGGAGCAAAGAGTTTCATGTGCCCCTTCAGTCACAGGGGCTTATGAAAAGCATTACTTCTTTCTGTGCGATACCATTCACATTGCATCCTCATCCGTGGGAGTCATCTAGGTTTAAATCTACGACTGTGGACAACGCCAACTGTGGTCAGAAAGCGATAAGTCAACTGCGCTGTGTCTCCTCAGGGGTAAACAACTGACTGGCCCGGGTATCGTAGGTGATTGCTAATCCCCTAATCCCGTCGAACATCACTCTCTGAGCACAGTCTCACTCAAATTGCGTAACTTTGTCTTTTGAGGTAGTGTCTGTGGACATGCACCAGTGCCCGTCAGAGTAGCAATGTAGTCATTGACGTGTGTCATCAAATACGTATTGATTCTGATCACTAACTAACCCACACACTGTCATGGCTGTACAAGTTTCGGAACTTAATTAATCATATATTACTGTAACAGCCCCCTCCTCCCCTCCTCGCATCAGCCCTGACCAAATTTTGTATTCGGGGCTGGGGGTGGGGGGGGGGGGGGTATTTGTAGAAGATTGTTGTGTTCTTCTTTTCTTGAACGGAGTATTTTACAATTATCTCACGGGATCGGTGTGTGAGCATAGTGTGCTCATGGGACTACAGTCAAATATCCTCACTTGGCACTGCTGACCTGCACCCGTCACAGTACTTCACCCAGACGTGGAGTGCCATGTGGCCCTGCACTCACAGGGGCTCATGTAAATCAGTGCCTCTTGCTGTGCGATACAATCCTCATTGTGTCCTTAGATTGAGGCAGCCATCTTGCAATAAGCCGCTGACTGCTGGTCCGGCGACACAAGCTGTAGGAAAGTGTCCAGTCATTGCTGATCAGGAGCAAAGAGTTTCATGTGCCCCTTCAGTCACAGGGGCTTATGAAAAGCATTACTTCTTTCTGTGCGATACCATTCACATTGCATCCTCATCCGTGGGAGTCATCTAGGTTTAAATCTACGACTGTGGACAACGCCAACTGTGGTCAGAAAGCGATAAGTCAACTGCGCTGTGTCTCCTCAGGGGTAAACAACTGACTGGCCCGGGTATCGTAGGTGATTGCTAATCCCCTAATCCCGTCGAACATCACTCTCTGAGCACAGTCTCACTCAAATTGCGTAACTTTGTCTTTTGAGGTAGTGTCTGTGGACATGCACCAGTGCCCGTCAGAGTAGCAATGTAGTCATTGACGTGTGTCATCAAATACGTATTGATTCTGATCACTAACTAACCCTTAAGCAATCGTCAGCCAGTGTAAGAGGTATACATAAGATAGATAAGATTGTGTATTGCCATATGTTTCCATGTACAAAACAATAAAAACATTGGAATTTGTCTTGATGTCAGTTACTAAGACTAAAATCACACACACACGCGCGCGCGCGCGCGCACACACACACACACACACACACACACACACACACACACACACACACACACACACACACACACGCACACACACTCTAAAATATGATTTTCATGCTAAATACTAAGCAAATGCCGGTATTAAACACGGCGAACGGGCACGTCTCACTGATTCAGTTAAAGCTGACTGTTCACATTCCGACAAGTTCTCACTCGCCACTCCAATCAGAGAAAGTGCGAACAGCCAGAGGGAAAAAACTGTTGCGGAATCTGCTGGTCCTGGTACTGATTGACCTGTACCTATGCCGTGATCGTAAAAGTTGGAAAAGCCGGGGTGGGTGGAATCACTGGAGACTTGCTCTAAGTAAAAGACGCTCAGCTGGTACAGTAAGTCCAGGCTAGGAAGATCTCTGCCGTATGAATTTTGAAGCGGTCTTAACGACCCTGCTCAGTCTGATTTTCTCTTTGGCCGTGATGGAACCATACCAAACCGTGATCGAAAAGGTGAGCACGCTCTCAATCACAGCTCATGTGGGCACCGAGACCGAAACTTTTCAGACGTCGCAGGACTGAAGAACAAGCGCTGCTGTGCATTTTGGACGATGAAGCGAGTGTTTTCCTTCCACTTAAGGTCACATGACAGGGTAGTGCCAAGAAACTTAAAGTTATGGACTGTTTCAATGATTTCACTATTGATCACAAGAAGGGGAGGGGGAGGGGACTGTTTCTTTCTAAAGTCCACAATCATTTCTTTTGTTTTGCCAGTGTCAGTGCAGTTCAAGGTTGTTTTTATTACACCAGCTAATTAGAGATATATCACATGGGTTTATATGATCTGAACTTGTGTTCCTAATATGGAGGAGTTTGTGTGTGTGTGTAGAGCAGAACCACGATTTTCACAAATAGCTGTGCTGTTCTTCAGAACGAGGCGTAATTGGTAGTGTAGTGTTGTTGTAAAAAACAAGATGATTGCTCCTGCAAAACCTCCAGGCAGAACATTCTTTTCAATAAGAAAATTAACAGCATATAAGAATCAGAAGTGCCCGATAAATCTTGTTTTGTTAGGGGGGGTCTGGTGGAGGCGAGCAGTGGGGACATGTAGATATGATCAGCCCTTTTTTCTTTTAAAAAAAAAAAAGTGCCAACTGCGGTGCTGTGTCCCGAATTAAAAGAATAAAAGTTGTAACAAATAAAAATCTTAAGCTCTGTAAACTCTAAATATGTCTGAGAAAACCCCAACAAAAACAAACAAACAAACACACAAACACGCGTAGAAATAACGGTTGCAACACGATAGTATATTTTAAAAGAAAATCTCAAAAAGAAGAGCACCAAGAAAAAAATTTGAAAACAACTTATTTGTAATTGTTCTTTGTATGTGTGTTTCTATCTTTTTTAGGATTTTATGCTCGCCTGATAGTCACTGTTTTGGTCCGATTTTGTTTTGTATGACACAGTTTGGAAAACGAGGGGGGAGGGGGGGGGGGGGTAAGGGGTTGTGCCCTCCCCCTCCTCCACCACCACCCCCTCCCCCCCCCAACTCCCACGCCTCCGTCGAGACACCCTTTGGAAGGAATGCCGAGGCCGCGAGTTGGCCCCAAACTAGCCCGCTCTCAACTGAGCGCGAGAGGCGAGAAAACGCAAAACTGAGCGTCACTATAAATGATCGGCAGTGCGAGCAGGAAAACTTTACATAAACAAATGATTTCCATGAAATCGCCCTATACAGCAAACATAACTTGAATAATATGCATCTACTATGGGTATAACAAAGTAAAATAATTATACTATAGCTATTGAAACGACATGGCAGAACATTTTCTGAAACCACTGTGACTGAGTGGCTTCGTCGCCATGTGCAGTTTTCATGAATGTTGTGAGAGTCGTTTTCCTCATTATTATTTTATGTAACATGAATCGTCGATCGTTCTTTGCAAATCCAAGCTTAAATTTTCGCATGTTGCATGTGTTTCACAGCAAAACAGTATCGGCTAAGCGGTCCGTGGCACAGCGGTAACTGAAAGCGCCTGCCACCAATGCAAGAGGTGCGAGGTTCGATACCCGGTTCGGGCATCGGACTTTTCTCCTCTAGTGTCACCATTAATTCGGGCGTCGGGGGTTCTTTCTCCGGGTACTGCGGCTCTTTCCTCCTCCACGAATTTGGTATTAATTTCAGTCCACTTAATCAAATTTCAAAATTGTCAAAAACGATTTAAATTTCCCAAATTTCAGTAGCTTGCTTGAGCTTGCCCTTAGCACCACTTGAATGTTCTGTGTTTATGTACAGTGTGTGAGGGAATGCCGGCGCGTGATTCACGTGAGCGTCAGTGCTTGTTGGATTCAGTTCGCGGGGCTATGTCCTGCGCATTGAGTTATATTATAAATATGAGAAATGCGCCATATAAATATTATGTATCATTATTATTATTTAACAGCTAGCCGAGTTGCCCCCATTTTGTGTCTCGGCACAAAGTCGCGTAATCTAGCGAGCGTTCTAGCGCTGCTCGGGAACTCAGTCGCAACCGGCTCGGGAACACACAAATTTCACAAAGAGTAAATGGACAGAAGCTTTTCCTTACCGACGCAGGGTGGAAGTGTAGTGTTGACCGCATCGTTTTGTTCATCACACACCACGTCAATGGCTGCTTCATGGTCTTCAAATACTAGGCTGTCTCTGCAGAACGCCGTGCAGAGCCTAAACACACACACACATACACATACATACACACGTACATGCAAACGTACCACACGCACACACACATTCATGAAATCACCGGCATATTATTAAATTTAGTTATCATGGCTCGCTTTGGTTGTGTGTGTGTGTGTGTGTGTGTGTGTGTGTGTGTGTGTGTGTGTGTGTGTGTGTGTGTGTGTGTGCCACGGTGTGTGTGTGTGTGTGTGCCACGGTGTGTGTGTGTGATGGTGTGTGTGTGTTTGTGTGTGTGTGTGTTCGCGAGCGCGTGCGTGCATGCGTGCTTGCGTGCGGGTGTGTGTGTGTGTGAGAGAGAGAGAGAAGGAGAGGGAGAGAGAGAGAGAGAGAGAGAGAGTTAGTCCGTTAATTATTAGTTATTTGGGTTTAACGCCGAGCAGGCGCGTAAGACCATCTCACGGCGGAGAGGGGAAAAGAGAGAGAGAGAGAGGAGAGAGAGAGAGAGGAGAGAGAGAGAGAGAGAGAGAGAGAGAGAGAGAGAGAGAGAGAGAGGAGAGAGAGAGAGAGAGAGAGAGAGAGAGAGAGAGAGAGAGAGAGAGAAATAGCTGTTCTACACTGTCCAAAAAATGCCGCTACCGCTCCATCTTAACAAACACACTTTACACACGTTATTTTTTTTTTTTTTGTTAGCACCGACACTAATATGAAAATAGGACTATCAGTAGGATTCATTTTCTTTTGCACGGCCGAGTTGCGATCAATTTTTGTTATGAGTGACGCGTATTTTCGCTACATTGTTTAACCTACACACACGATTTTAGAATGGTCTTATGGGTCACTCAGAAACATGGCCCAACGGGGGTAACAAACTTTCAAAGCAAAAAGCTAGCATTTGTTTCAAGATGTGCTGTTCTGAAATGCTGTGTTTTTTTGAGAAATAATAAAGAAGTATGAGAACTCGTCATGAATAAAGAGAAAATTGGAGCAGTTCCACGCATCCTATATGACATTTGCCAAATTATTTCCACAAAGTGAATGATTAACGGCCAAAGTTCGCGTGACAGTCGAAGAGTTTCGTGTCCAATCATTAATTCCCCGTATAGCACAGAAAACGTGTTCACATGACTGACTACGTCGGCACACGTGCTGGAAAGGGGTATGGAGTAACTGCACAAACACCTGACTTGCATTTTGACGACTCTGAGCTACAGACAGCTGAGCAAAATGTGTGGCCTTTCGGCTACGTGTCCAAAGTTTGTTTCTTCGACTGACCGGTTGTTTTATTCTCCGAAAAAAATAAGTAAAAGAATTGAACTTATTTCTGCCGTCAAGCGGCTGTTACTGACAGTCGCTGGTGGTCAACCCGTTGCTGGCTGCTGCTTGTTGGATAGCGTGGTTTGTGTCAGTCGTGTCTTAGGCCCGCCATTGTCGGCTTCGACTGCCCATGAATATCGCACTGGTAGAGTCTTCACTACGATTTCACTGTAGTTTACCGGCCGATAAAACGCTACCGAAGAGTCTTATCGAAGATAAAACGCTACCTACCGATCTGTCTAGTCTATATTTAACATTCGGCTTTTTTCGCATGCCCGCTGCCAGCAAATACACAGGCCGTTGAGCACGTTTTGTGCAAATGTCATCTTAGCAAAGTGATTTTTCCCGTACAATACGAAGAACCAATACATGTATCATTTAGTACACATACCAAGGGTTTTGATTGATTGTACATTGCTTAACGTCCCGACAGCAACACGACTTTCTCAGGACGTGCCTGCACTGCTTGTGAAAAAAAAAAAAAACTACTGAAACAGAATATTTAATTATGTCGCCAGCCGGTCCAATACGTTAAATAAACCTACGACATGGGGCCTAAATAAGACCAGCTAGCAACACACATCCAATATCAAGAGCTACAGGCAGCGCAGACAGTAGGGAGAGTTTAAAAAATGAAAATACGGTTGAATGGACCAAGGGTACACAGAAACACATGCCCCAGAATAGACGGGAAAAACCCACCCTGTGGGGCTGACCAGGTTGACCCTGGGAACTAGAAAGTAGTTAATCCCACCCCATGTCCCCCAGGGTAAACTGCCGGGTGGGGTATATACCAAGGGGAATTACTCACAAACAGAGAGATTAGCCGCTACTTATCTTCATTGGCAGAAGGAATGTGGCAACTCATTTGCTACATTCCTTCTGCCAATGAAGATAAGTAGCGGCTAATCTCTCTGTTTGTTTGTTTTGTCTATTTTGACAAAGGGTATTTACCCGAAATATTAATAAATTGTGTTATACCCGTCTTTCTAAGCGTGTTTCTTTCTCCGTTGGGTACTTCTTTGCATATTACACGCTTGGCAGTCACCTTTTTGGTCTGGATTAACTCTTAATCTTGTACAATATTCGGAATTTGGACTTGTTTCACCAGTCCTGCCAGCCTATGTATCTAAAGAAGAGCATGCAGATGAACTGTGGATTTACTAAACATGTGCTGTTCCGGGCTCCATCCTACAATATTCACAGACTAACCCACTGCCAGATTTTTCTTCATTTTGACTGACCCCACAGAATAGCGTGGAAGCACACAAACAAGAATTTACCAGCGAGCTTTCCTACCACCGCGGCGGCCGTGTTTATGTATCACGTACTGCCTGGCCGGCCGACCTTTGCTGTTAGATATTTCCCAACAAGCGGCGTGCCAGTGAAAATGACTGTGTGTGGGGGTGCTGGTTTTTAAGTTTTATTTCATTATAATGATTCATGACTGTTACCATCATGATATTATGTGTTATAAATGATGTTGACGGACTTTGTCGGAGCGGTGCCCTATGAACACCGGCGCTGTACTATAGCGACAGGCCTCCAGGTGCAGCTTTGACCGTTGTTTTATGTTGCGGCCTAGATCGGAGATTATTAATTTCCTTTCGACAGTAATTTGTTTCTGTTGTTAATTTGTATTTTTATGTACTAGCTTTAGTCAAGCAGGAATTTAACAAAAGCGCATAATTATACTAGTGTGTTCAGGAGACATAGGGCTGTCTTAGCATTCTGTTTTTGTCAGGGAGGTTCAGGTCGGGATGAGGCCACTGGCGCCAGCCATTAGATGCCTTGGCGACGGGCTTTACCCGTCCCGAGTCATTGTCCCATTGTGTAGCCGATTGTAATTTGTGGAATGAGCGAGTGAGTGAATGTGAGCAGCACCTCTGGTGGCAAGACAATTTTTGCTGTGTATGATTATCTTCTATTACAGCAACAATAAAGTAACTTTTCTGGAACTTAGGAAGTAGGCAAGAGAAACACACATACACAAACAAGAAGGTGCACTACTAAATGTGGTCGGTTAAATACCCTGAAAGCTCACAGCAGATACACAAGACAATACACAACAATGCAACGATACAAAGTTTGCCTCCAGTTATAGAATATTCACAAACCAGATAGGTGAGGATAGCGCTGGTAGAATAGTACACATACCAAAGGGAATTACTCAGCGCTGGACATACACACAGCCCCATCCTATCAGGCACCCAATAACCTGAGTGATGGTGTTATGTTGTAGTCGTAACGTAGTATGATACAATCACACCAGACGCACGCACGTAGGGTTCTTGTAAAGAAACTTCACTCAGCTGCAACTCGTCACACGTGGCACAAGGTTGTAGACCACACTGGAGTAACAGTTCCAACAATATTTTATTGCAGCGATTAAATCTCAACACAATGCATCCACAAATACATCTACTCTAATATACTGTTTCTTCTACAGCGCATCAACACTTTTGACACACTGGGTCTCTCATACACTGTACACACATAATTTTCTTAACATCATCTTTTATACTATTACAGATTTCCAGAACAATCCAGCAAATTCACACAAGACAACCAATCAGAAAAGAAAACGTAACCAAAACTCATTAATATTTATTAAGAAGAATACTCCAGATCAATCCACAAGTTTCTACTAACGTCAAGGCGTATTGGATAAAACGTTGCGAAATGTAGCCGGCAACTTTGACGTCATATCTGCGATCAATAGAAAGATCGCGACCCTGCACGTTCCAGTCTAATGTAGGTCAAACTTTACAACATTGTATCGAAAATACGCGTCACAACAAAAATTGATCGCAATTCTTCGTGCAAAACAAACTTAATCTTACTACAGAGGTACGTAATTTCTATCTAAAATAACGCAAATTAATATCGGATCTTTCCTATGATTAACAAACGCATGCTCTCAAAGAATAACACAAACCACAAACGTAGCATTACCCCCCCCCCCACCCACCCACCCCCTTTTTTAGAACAAATTTTCTTCTCGAACCTCAAAACATGGTTGTGGCTGTGTCAAACTTCACAGAATAATAAACACTAACAATCTCACATCAACGCTTAAATCAAATGAACTATTTTGTAATAATTGTCTCACAGTTGCTTTAAACTGTCCTGGACAAAGAAAAGAAATGTTCCTTTAAACTGCTCTGCTCAGGTAATCTGCTCCAAGATTCTGTGAACCCTTGATAGACTGTAACTTCATGTCAACGTTCTGTAAAAACATTGCCAATCTCAAGATACGGGAGTTTGTGAACTTTGCAGAATTCAGATAGTTAAGGGGTTGATGGTCCGTCTGCAACACAAATGGTACTCCCTGAAGATAAATTCAAATCTCCTCACTCCCCAGATGATGGCTTGGCATGCCTTCTCGATGATAGAGTAGTTCTCCTCGGCACGGGTCAACGTTGTAGAGTTTGTCACTGGGTAGAGTTTCCCATCATCCTCCTGTATTACGATAGCTCATACTCCGTCCTCAGTACGAAAGTGTATGATGGGTCGGGAGGTGTAGAACGGGCTTCTCGGTCAGGATGTCACGAACCGCCTGGAATGCTCGCTCTTGGGCCTCCTTCCACTTCACCACGTTGGGTTGTCCTTTCTTCAGCAGTCAGTCAGGTGTGCTGTGACAGCTGCGAAGTTCGTGATGTACACTCGGTAGTAGTTTGCCAGGTCTATGAATGAGCGAACTTGCGTCTTGGTGGGTTATCCCTTATCTTTCTCACGTTGTTCAAGCCTTCGTTTAACAGGTGCCCAATGAAGCCTACTTTGTTGGCCCCAAGAATACACTTGCTTGGTCGGATGATGAAATTCGCATCTGACAGACGCTGGAACAGCTCTCGGAGGGCCTTGATGTGATCTTCCCAGGTCTTGGTATGGATCAAGATGTCGTCCAAGTAAAAGACCACATTCTGCAATCTTCTAGGCTCTTTTTCAGTCCTTCAGCAGATTCGTGTGATAAGTCTTCATCTTGTTGTTGACCTTGACTCTGTAGTCGTTGATGCCAATCACAGTGTCAACCACGTACGGTCCCTTCCACTGCATCAGGAGTTTGTTGTTGTCGGTGGGGAGAAGAATCAACACCTGGCTGGAACCGTCGAGAATTGGCTTTACGGTCATAATAATGTTTCCCCTTGTTCTGCGCCTTCTCCAAATCTTCTCGAGCCAACGAGCGGCGTATCCTCCAGCTTCTCTCTCAGGTCGAAGATATACTGGTAGCTGATCTTCACTCAGGCGCGTCGATGTCCATGGTCCACAGCTCCTTCAGGGTGTGCATGGGTTGCCTTACGGGCCTGCCGTTACAGTAATTTAAAGGGGGAGAACCCTGTCGAGTCCTTGTAAACTTCACTGTATGCGAATACCTATGCCACAACCTTGACTGATCAGCACACAGTTTCTTCAGCATTGCCTTAGATGTTCCGTTAAACGTTTCCACCAACCCGTTACACATGGGGTGACACGAGGTCGTAGTGAGGTGTCGGATGCTAAACAGCCGACTGACTTCCTCCATGCAATCGAAGATGAACTGGGTTCCTGCATCACTCAGGATCTCCTCAGGTATCCCCGGTCGGCTGAACATGTCTACGAGCGCCTCTGCCACTGTTGGAGTGTTGATCTTCTTTAATAGTATGGCCTTAGGATATCTTGTAGCGTAATCCACCAGGGTCAGAATGTACCCAGCGCCAAGTTCTTGGCGTCATATTTGAGGTCACTAGAATAATCGTGCCGCTACTATAACCTTCCAGTCTAATGTTATGTAGATCGGATCCCAGCAACAATGTAACGAAAAGACGCGTCATTTTAGCTACACAATAGAAGTCAATCGCAATTCTCCAAGCAAAAGAAAATACATCCTACTAAAAAGGTACGTAATTTGTATCCAAAATAACTCAAATGAAGCATGGTTGACAAAGCAGACACCGGACGCCCTGAACGTCGCTCCGCCCTCATTGCCCATGAATTGCGGAGGTTAAACATCGACATCGCCGCGCTTAGTGAAGTACGCCTTCCGGACGAAGGCAGCCTCCAAGAACTTGGCGCTGGGTACACCCTCTACTGGTCAGGCAGGCCTGAATCAGAAAGACGGCTCTCAGGCGTGGGTTTCATGGTCAAGACCTCCATTGCGACTAAGCTGGAAAACCTACCAACGGGTCACTCAGACCGCATCATGTCCATGCGCCTCCCACTGAGACACCAGCAACACGTCACCCTTCTCAGTGTGTACTCCCCAATCCTCCTGGCAGAGCCTGCTGAAAAGGACAAGTTTTACACTGATCTGCGCAGCCTCATACAGAGCACCCCAGCAGACGACAAAGTCATCATCCTTGGCGACTTCAACGCCAGAGTGGGCCAGGACTCTGAAGCCTGGAAAGGAGTCCTCGGCAAGCATGGCGTCGGGAACTGCAATGACAATGGCCGCCTACTGTTGGAGTTCTGTGCAGAGCAGCAACTGGTCATCACCAACACTACTTTTCAGCAAAAGGACAGTCGAAAGACCACCTGGATGCATCAATCCTCGCTCCAAACACTGGCACCTTATCGACTATGTCCTAGTGCGTCAGAGGGACCGCAGTGATGTCCTCCTCACCAGAGTGATGCCCAGCGCAAAGTGCCACACTGACCACCGCCTTGTCCGCTGCAAACTCAGGCTCCACGTCAAGCCAAAACCCAAGAAAAAGCTTGATGTTGCCAGCCTTCAGCGTGACGACGTGAAAGCTGCCTTTCAGACAGATTTACAGCGCAGGCTCAAAGACACAGCGGACCCAGCAGACTCCTCTCCTGAAACACTCTGGGAACAACTGAAAACTGCTATTGCAAAATCCTCTGCAGAAGTCTTGGGTTTCGCCAGAAAGAAGAACAAAGACTGGTTTGACGAAAACGATGTTGAGATCCAGGAACACCTAGCAAAAAAAAGAGCCGCCCATCAGGCCCATCTAGCCCAGCCTTCCTGCCCTGTGAAGAAGTCTGCCTTCCGCCTCGTCTGCAGCAGTCTCCAGCGCAAGCTCAGAGATCTCCAGAATGAGTGGTGGACCAGACTTGCACAGAGGACCCAGCTTTGCGCTGACAATGGTGACTACAGGGGCTTCTACGAAGCACTGAAAGCACCTGGTACAAAGTCCCCTGCGAAGCGCGAATGGCCAGGCACTCCTCACAGATAATACCTCCATCTTGAACCGCTGGTCGGAGTACTTTCAGAGCCTCTTCAGCGCTGAGCGCACTGTTCAAGAAGCAGGGGATCTAACTGTTGTCTGTCCAGCGCTGTGATTCCCCTTGGTTTGAGTACGTTCAAGAAGCAGTCGTCCTACAAATCCCACAACTCCCAGTAAAGGTTGAATTGGACGAACCGCCCACCGCTGAAGAGACCCTCACAGCCATCCACCAGCTCAAGAGTGGCAAAGCAGCAGGCATTGATGGAATACCGCCAGAGATCTGGAAACATGGAGGCACAGCACTGCACAACAAGCTCCATGACCTCTTCCTCTGCTGCTGGGAGGAAGGAACACTACCAAAAGATCTCCGTGATGCTGTCGTTATCACCCTGTACAAAGGCGAGAAGTCTGACTGTTCCAACTATCTGGGAATCACCCTGCTGTCCATTGCTGGGAAAATTCTCGCTGGTACCTGCCATCGCTGAAGACCACCTCCCAGAGGGCCAGTGTGGCTTCAGCGCAAACAGGAGCACCACCGATATGGTCTTTGTGCTGAGACAGCTTCAGGAGAAGTGCCGCGAGCAGAACAAAGGGCTGTACGTAACGTTTGTCGACCTAACAAAAGCGTTCGACACTGTGAGCAGGCAAGGCATGTGGCAGATCCTGGAGCGACTTGGCTGTCCCCCAATGTTCCTCACGAGGACCAGCAAGGCCAGGTCAGACTCAACAATGACCTCTCAGAACCATTCCCTATTCTCAACGGCGTAAAGCAGGGCTGCGTGCTGGCACCGACCCTCTTCACCATCTTTTTTAGCATGATGTTGAAGTGGACCTCGATGATGACGATGCAGTGTACATCAGGTATCGTCTCGATGGCAGCCTGTTCAACCTCAGACGACTGCAAACCCACACGAAAACCCTAGACCAACTAATTCGTGAGCTGCTTTTTGCTGATGACGCTGCCCTCGTTGCACACACAGAGAGAGCCCTGCAGCGCATCACGTCCTGCTTCGCAGACGCTGCCCAGCTCTTTGGACTCGAGGTCAGTCTGAAAAAGACAGAGGTCCTCCATCAGCCGGCACCCAAGACAGTGTATCGCCCTCCTCACATCACTATTGGCGAGTCTGAACTAAAGTCAGTGAACCAGTTTACTTACCTTGGCTGCATTATCACGTCGGACGCCAAGCTGGACAAGGAGCTTGACAGCAGGCTGGCAAAAGCGAACAGCGCTTTCGGGCGACTTTTCGAGCGGGTGTGGCACAATCAACAGCTGAAAACAGGCACCAAGATCAGCGTGTACAGAGCTGTGGTCCTCACCACCCTGCTGTATGGTTCCGAGTCCTGGGCCCTCTACCGCAGCAAACTACGACTCCTCGAACGCTTCCACCAGCGCTGCCTGCGCACCATCCTGGGCATTCACTGGAGTGACTATGTCACCAACGTCGAGGTCCTTGAACATGCTGAAACTGTGAGCATCGAGGCTTTGCTGCTGCGGACACAGCTCCGCTGGGCGGTGCATGTCTCCAGGATGGAAGATCATCGCCTACCAAAGATCACCCTGTTCGGCGAGCTTGCTACTGGACACCGTGACAGAGGGGCACCAAAGAAGAGATACAAAGACTGTCTCAAAAAGTCACTTAGTGCCTGAAAAATTGACCACCACCAGTGGTCTTCGCTTGCTGTGGTCCGTGACACCTGGCGCTCCACCATTTACAAGGCTGCTGTCTCCTTTGAGGACTCTCGCAGAGCTAGCCTTAATGACAAGCGGCTCAGGAGAAAAAACAGAGATGCCGCAACTCAGAACCCTGGCCATACCTCTCCCCCTGCAGCCACTGCGGTCGAACCTGCCTGTCCCGGATTGGCCTCCGCAGCCACGAACAAGCCTGCAGACGTCGTGGGCAACTCCTATAAAATCTTCGTTCGCGAAGTCAAGCCAAGAGAACTCAAATGAATATCGGATCTTTCCTATGATCAGCACTCACATGCTCTCAAGCAAATAACACAACCACAAAAGTAACAAAAGGATTAATTAATATCCATCGACATTGACACAACCCCCTCCCTACCCCCACCCCCACCCTCCCCCCCCAACCCCTTCCCCCCCACCCCCCTAAACATTCACTCACACCCTGAAACCGACAAGTTTTGCGGTAGGCCCTTCATAACGAAAACATTCCAGCCGCGAGAGAGAATGAATGAATGAATGAATGAATGAATGAATGAATGAATGAATGAACGAATGAATGAATGAATGAATGAATGAATGAATGAATGAATGAATGAATGATACTTTATTTCTCAAGGATGGAAACAATAGGCGCACAGGCCTCTTTTTGTGTTTGTCCTTGCTGAACTACATTAAAAGCAACATTAAAACAATATGTTAACAGCAAAAAACAAGCAGCTACACCCACAGGTCACTTGTGTTAAAGTCACTGAAGATTACACACACACAGCAAAATGACAGGGTCTTAAGGGGGAGGGGGGGGGGGTGCGATGTAAAGTGTGTATATAGAAAATGACTGCACGCTTATGATACAGCTACTCATGTGTAGGGATTTAGTGAACAGGCAAAACACTACGATATAGAGAGATATGTAAAAACTAACAAGTGCAAAACGGAGGACCACAGGAAATCATTGACATGACTCTTTTGGACATATTATCTACGTTTCTTTCACGTGTGCTTAGAGATGTATTTAAAAGCTTTCGTCCTAAACAATGGATGATGTCTCGTTTGCTGCATATGTGGAGGAAATGCGTTCCATAAATAGGCACCCGCGTACGAAAGGCTGGATTTAAACAAGTCAATTCGGGGCCGTTTAATGACAAGACTGTTCTTCAAAGTGCTTGTAAACCCTTTCGCTCTCAGTAAATAGCTTAGCCAGGTAGAGGGAGGGCTTTCCCGTTCAGTGCTTTGTGCATAAGTAAGCTCTTTATTTAACGTAAGGGTTTGATGTAAAGGAAGGAGCCCTGTGCCTGAAGCTTTTCCTCCAAAGTTAGAGAGGGGATTGGGAGGATCAGTTTAACTGCGCGATTGTATAGAGCATTAATCCGCTTAAGGTTAGCCTAACTACAGCCGTCCTAAATAGTAGATGCGTAGTCAATGTGAGGTTTTATGTAGGAATTGAAAAATAGCTTACGTGTCTTAGTATCAATGATAGATTTTAATTTTGACAATAAAAATAGCTTCTTTGATAATGTTTTCCCTAGTTGTGCTAGATGGGGCAACCAGCACAGTTGGTCGTCAACAATTACCCCGAGCAGGCGATATTCCGCCTTGACTTGCTCAATGGGAACTGAATCAAAACAGAGGCTAAGCGAATGGGGGCGGAGCTGATGCTTTTGGTGTGTTGTGATTAGCATGTTTGCGTGTTGTAATTAGAGGGAGAGAGAGCGAGCGAGCGAGAGAGAGAGAGAGAGAGAGAGAGAGAGAGAGAGAGAGAGAGAGAGAGAGAGAGAGAGAGAGAGAGAGATAATAATACATGGTATTAATATGGCGCATTTCTCATATTTATAATATAACTCAATGCGCAGGCGAAAACCACGCACGCGCGCGCACACACACACACACACACACACACACACACACACACACACACACACACACACACACACACACACACAAACACACACACACACACACAGTCTGCAGGTTGGGGGTGGGGGTGTACAGAAAACCGTAGAGATTACACGAAAGTCTGCGAAACTGTTTTGAACTGCGTAATGGGGGAGGCATTTCTCAGCTCAGTCGGTAAGGAATTCCAAATTAAAGGAGCAGTACATCTGAAAGAGGGTTCGCCGGCAGATTGTCTCTACATCTGCAACCGTAAAATGAACCACTGCTACACAACTGCAACAATTGCAACATTTTGCGGTGCTAACCTGGTGTTGGGTAGGTCTTATAGGCAAAGAGTATAGAGGCTACGCGTAGCCTCTTTACTCTTTGAAAGATCCCACCTCAAAATGTTGCAATGTTTGCTGCAGCTACCACATTTTGCGGTTCTGAACTTTTGTGCTCGACCGCAAAATGCTGTAGTGGGACATGTACACAATTTTGCTTTTTCCACAAACCACGAGACTTAAGTTGTACTCACAAGTGTGTCTGGTTACGTTCACAGTTGACAGCTCCATTGTGTGGAGGTTCAGGCGTTCGACATGACGTCATCGAAGGCACAGGAACTGAGTCACAGATTTTAAATAAGGTGACTTGCTAAATGCACAAACAGATACACCAAGCCACAAACTAAAAGATCTTTCAAACTCATGACTGTCACCAAAGGAATAGTTTTGAAATTATCTGTAAATGCACTGTAAATGGAACGTTTGGGGTGACCAGTTATTTTTTTTTACTGCTCATTCAATAATGAGCAGATATCAAATGGAGCTGTTGAAAAGTGGAAAAATATATTTGATAAAATGGCTGATATCATTGACTATATATAAGTTATTGGTAGCAGGGGTTTGCTACACGAACCTTTGCAGGCCTGTGGGAGGTCAAATAAACTATTGTACCCAAAGGCGAGAGTCCAACGCTCTACTACCGCGCCACCGATCTACCCTTTTGGGAAAAGGTCTCTGAGCTCTTCGTGAAGGCTGTGATGAAGCTCTTTGCCCACGCATAGAATTCACACAGGGTTTCTGCGTTGTGCTGTCGGGTCAGCGGTATTTTGTGTAACGGATATTCCGTGTATGCACGAGGTTACGTGCGATCGTGAGGAAAACGATCCGCACGGAGTTTTAGGCCGGAGTTCAGTCTAACAAAGCTACAGATTACTCAGTACGTGCTATTCTGTCAGTGAGGATGGACGTATGTCGGATACACTAGCCGTATTCCAAGACTCTGAAACCTAGATTTCAGGTACGTTTTTATATGTATTATCGACAGCTAGTGAGTTAAAGGTAGTATGCGTTAGTAAGATTTAGTTCGGTTGTGTAGCGTTGATTTGGCTCAGTTATGTCGGTTGGGAATTTGTTGAGATAACCGGTGATTTTCCTATGTAGTTATTTACCGAGATGGTGTGTTGCAAATTTAGTCTGTTTTATGAAGCACGAGTGTGTGAATGAACGTCAAGGTCAACAGAGGCTGCCACTGGAGGAACGCGAGAGGCTTGGTGCCAAGACATCGAAGTCAACAGAGGCTGCGAAGAGGAGCGAGTGGAGAGGACGTCCACAATTCGAGAAACGTGGGACTGCTTCAAGGAACGCGTGACACCAGAAACTACACGTCTAGACGTGAAGGAACGTGCGAACGATACAGAGTGATAACTGCAGTGAACAGGTTGGATAATAAGGTCTTGTACCTAACCTGGAATTTACGATATTGTGTTTGGATGTGAGGGCGATGTGGTAGCGTCTAGAAGTGTGTATTTTGTAAAGAGTATCTTTTTTTGAGTTCACGTTTTTGTTAGTTTAGTTGGTAAACGGCCACGGAGAAAAAGAAATAGTGTTTGAGTTTGTGCTGCACAAATGCTTCCGCCTGAGTCAGTGTTTGTGTATGTGCCCGTTGCGTTGTGAGTCTGTGCGTGCGACCGGTGGAAAGTCTGCGTATGTTACGTTGTGTCTTTCTTCGCGCTTGCTTATGTATTATTATTCGCTCTTCTTTTAACCGAGCCGTCGGGGACAAACGGAAAGTTCTCACTATTTTCTGCTGGAATAAAATGGTATTAAGCTGTTCGTATCTAGTGCGCATATAATGACAGCAGCATATGACAATTTATTCCAGCTGGAACCATTCACAGCTTTTAATACGAGCTGGAACACACCCCTGTAATATAACATAACGGGTAACATTGGCCATATTTCTTCCTAAATTTTACACGAAAGTTCTGGGCATGGGGTAGAGTAGCCAAACAAAACTGACGGCTATACACAAGACGTATTTTCGCAGTTTTACTCTTTATGTACGGGCTGAAACGCAAATCCTACGGGCTGGAACGTATAATTTGCTGCGAGCTGGAACAACGCCTTTACGAAAAATCAATTCCATCTAAGATTTTTCTGACACACATTTTTGTGATCTACTCATCTCGCATCTTAGACCTAACACTAACAAAATTGAGACTGAAAACGTGTGGCAGGCTATTCGCTGTAATCATTCCCTTATTGCGTCAGGCCTTTTACTATGGCAAACCCTTTTCTGCTGCAGGCCTATAGGCTACCGACCCTTCTCCCCTCCGCCCGTGCAAACTTTAGTAACTGATTTTGCCTATTACAGGTAGGCGATCAATCGACGAGGAGAGAGAGAGAGAGAGAGAGAGAGAGAGAGAGAGAGAGAGAGAGAGAGAGAGAGAGAGAGAGAGAGAGAGAGAGAGAGAGAGAGAGAGAGAGAGAGAGAGAGAGAGAGAGAGAGAGAGAGAGAGAGAGAGAGAGAGAGAGAGAGAGATGAAACGTTTTTATTCAGGATAAAAAGTTTTAGGCATAGCAATGCCTATCTTCCAAACTGTCCTGAGAGAGAGAGAGAGAGAGAGAGAGAGAGAGAGAGAGAGAGAGAGAGAGAGAGAGAGAGAGAGAGAGAGAGAGAGATGGCCAGGATGTACTGCAACAAAAGTGCAACAATTGCAACAGTTTGCAATGCCAAGACCCTTACGTGCGTGCGTCTAGTATGATTGTATCATGCTACGACTACCACGTAACACCAATCAGAAAAGGAAACGTAACCAAAATCATTAATATTAATTTAAAAAAAAAACAATACAATACAATACAATACAATACAATACAATACAATACAATACAATACAATACAATACAATAATACTTTATTAATCCCTCACGGGGAAATTCACTGTCTGCCCATACAACACATGGCCTCATCAATCACTCATTAAAAAAAAAAAAAAAAAATCACACTCAATTAAAAAAAACACTCAATTAAAGAAATGAACTGTAACAGACATATTGTTACCTTTGAATAACAATAGTAATAATACTAGTAATAATACTGAGAGGGCTAGTACTAAGGACGGAAGAATGTTGACCGACACTATCTACTGATATTACTGTTGAAAAGGGTAACAGCCTGAGGGACAAAAGAGTTGGCATAACGTGATGTACGACTTTTGGGTACTCGGAGTCTGCCACTTCGTTCGATACGTCTGCTGTCAAATTCATATCTAAGTGGATGTGTTTTGTCATCAAGAATGTCTGCCAATTTGTTCGTAATCCGTCTGTTGTACAGTGTGTCCAAATTATCCTGTGCCCTACCAATCACCCCACCCCCTTTCCGGATTACTTTGTTAAGACGATCTTGGTCTCTGTTACATAAATTTCTCCCCCAGCACGTCAGTTCAAAAGTTAAAATGCTAACAATACTGGAGCAGTAAAACATCTGTAAAAGCTGAGTGCTTACATGAAATGATCTGAGCTTTCTCAAATAGTAAAGACGGGTATGCGTTTTTTTCACAATAGCATCTGTGTTTTGTTTCCAGTTGAGCGCGTTGTCAAAAAGAACACCTAAATACTTGTAGGACTCTACACGCTCAACTTCTGTTCCCTTGATAACAACAGGACCGGGATGCTATTTGTTATTCCTGAAATCTATGACTATCTCTTTTGTCTTGCCAACATGTAATTCAAGGTAGTTTCTATCGCACCACTCTACAAAGTCATCGATCTCTTGTCGATAGTGTCTGTCGTCCTCATCTGTAATCAGACCTGTCAGTGCCGTGTCGTCAGCGTATTTGTCCATGACACAGTCGTCATGAGTAGCTCTACAGTCTGCTGTGTACAAAGAAAACAAAAAAGGCGACAGGACAGTCCCCTGTGGTGCACCGGTGTTGGTAAAAAGTACATCTGAGATTAGATCCGAACTAATTCTGACGTACTGTGGCCGGTTAGTGAGATAGTCTAAAACCCAAAGAATGGTAGAGGCATTTATGTTCATGTGAACTAGTTTGGAGGCGAGTATGAATGGTGTTAAAAGCAGAACATCAGTCGAATGGAGGCTCCTGGGTTCTCTAAATGAGAGTAGATGTTGTTTACAACATGCAAAATGGCATAATGAACACCTCTTTGCCTTCTGTAAGCAAACTGAAAGGGGTCCATAAAATCTGCAACCTGTATTTTAAAATGTGAAAGAACAGCCCCTCTCAAAAACCTTCATGACACACGAGGTAAGAGCAACTGGTCTTAAATCATTCATCACAGATACAGTTTGCTTTTTTGGCACGGGGACAATACAAGAGGTCTTCCATGAACAGGGAACGACACACTGGGTAAGTGACATGTTAAAAATATAGCAAAAAATTCGGTACAGTTGTTCAGCGCATAATTTTAACACATTTGATCTAACACCATCTGGCCCAGCCTCCTCAGTCACCACAATCACTTCACTTTGCATGTGTTTAGGTCCACTAACTAGCATTTCCTTGACCTGTTCCCTCTCATCATGACAATCAAATCTTGCATAGAACTGATTTAAGTCGTTGGCATAGTCCGTAGTTTTGCTCAAAACCGGAACAGCTTTTGCTTCTTGTTCCCACTATATATTTCGACAATCTTCCACTAAAATTTAGGTGCATTAGGTAAACGTTATGAAATGTAACCAACGTGTGTACTACAAGACATGTTTTGAGGTCACTAGAACAATGGCGCCTTTTTCAGAACCTTCCAGCGTAATCTAGGTCGGACTTTGCTATAAGTTAGCGAAATGTGTAACATTCTAGTCACACACACACAAAAATCTATCGCAATTCTCCATGCAAATAGTACGTGATTCTAATCTAAAATAACTGAATACCGGATCTTATGACACATGCCCTAAAAGAATAATACAACCACAAACATAACATTACCCCCCCCCCTCCCCCCTGCCCTTTTTACAAAGAAATTTCACAAAATGTCTTCTGAAACCTCAAAATGCAGTTGTGGCTGTGTCAATCTACACAGAACGATAAACACAACAATCTCACATAAAAAATTAAATCAATAAATTATTCTGGAATAATTGTCTCACATTTCCTTTAAACCGTCCTGAACGAAGGGGAAAAATTCCTTTAAACTCCAACATTCTGTGAACCCTTTATAGACTATAACTTAATGTTAACGTTCTGTAAGATAGGGGAATTGTGAATTTGGCAGATTTCAGATAGTTCAACGTTTGATGGTTCTGTGTCGAATACTGTTAGCTTATTGATTTTACGGTAGTCGACACACACCCGGTTGTATCCATCTGGTTTCTTCACGATCACCACTGTGGATGCATAAGACGACTTGGACTCACTAATGACTCCCAGGTCCAGCATCTCCGTCGTGTCTTTCTTCAGTTCTTCAGTTTGGTAAGATAGACGATACGGTTTGCTGCGAACCGTCTCGTCTGATGTCAGAATAACATCATGGTGTCCGTTGTCCCCGGGTCAGGCGTAAAACGATGTTTGAACTCCGTAGTTAAGGCTCTCAGCTCTTTTTGTTGTGCCTGGGTCAGGTTTTGACCGAACTGTATGTCTTCAACACCCTCCTTCTGGCGGAGTTCATTTAGGTCGAACAGGTTTTCGTCGTCCAGTCTCTCATCAGCAGCCATATGCACAGACGCCGCTTGTGGTTTGTCCTTACGACCTCTCTCAATGTACTTCTTCAGCAGATTCGCGTGGCAAGACTTCATGTTGTTGACCTTGACCCTGTAGTCGTTGATACCAACTACTGTGTCAGTAGCTTGTTGTCGGTGAGGACCTCTTCTCTTCTCTTGACCTCCTCCATGCAGTCGGAGACGAACTGGGTCTCTAGATCACCCAGGATGTCATCAGGAATCCCCAGACGTCTGAACATGTCTACGAGCGCTTCTGCCACTGTTGGAGTGTCGATCTTCTTTAGTGATATGGCCTCGGGATATCTGTAGCATAATCCACCAGGGTCAGAATGTAGCGATGGCCATCTTCACTTGGAGGAGATATTGGCCCCACCAGATCCACAGCTTGAAATGCATCTTCTCGAGAGGAACCTTGGGTACCTTTCCCTTGGAGGCATTTTTGAGGTCACTAGAACAAACGCGCCCATTTAAGAACCTTCCAGCCTAAACTAAGTCGGACTTCGCAACAATGACAAAAATCGATCGCAATTCTTCATGCAAATAAAAAATGACTCGTACTAAAAAGTTACGTGATTGTTATCTAAAATAACTCAACTGAACATCGGATCTTTGACATAATTAACACACACATGCCCCCGAAAGGAAAAAAAAAAAAAACACAACCTCAAACGTAACAATATGTCTTTCTTAATTGTGTGAGGAGGTAGAATTTTTGCTGATTTTACATCGGAATGCCAGAAATTGCCTGGCACTGGAGGTTACATCAATATGCTGGCACTGAACGGGTTAATGCTTTAGCAGGTATGGTCATGTCTCAGCAGTAGCCAGTTAACCCATTTAGCCCCAACACCCGACAGCAGGAGATGGATTTACCACGCTTATTCAAGGGTAGTGTCAGACCCAAGCAAATCTGGATGATCATCACTGGTTGTTTGGTGACACCTCCAAAATATGGGAAATGCGGCCGTGGGGTTAAGAGATGAATCAAGATGATCAAGAATCAAAATGGGTAACATCATTTTGGATTACATGTAACTAGTGTTATCCATTAGGACACCAGTTTGGCCCTCATAATATTTGCTATTAATAGACTACACAAGTGCATTGCATGTAACTAGTGTTATCCGTTAGGACACCAGTTTGACCCTTATTATTACTCGCAATCTTTGCTATTAATAGACTACACTACCAGATCCCCAGCTATGGGTAAATAGCCCCACTGTCTTGTGGGTGCCTTGGGAGAGGCAAAGGCTAGGGGAGTAAACCCTATACAAATCCGGGCAGGGATGCTCGATAGCCTTGGTTGGCAGATCTCCTTCGAGAAGGAAAACTCCGAGGAAAAACCTGTGTAAGCCTTGGTCGACAACCCATCTAGGAGAAGGACACTCCAAAACCAAACCATCCTGTGCTCCCAGGAAAGGCCTTTTGACCAGGAGTTAAGGGTGAGGTAACCACGACAGAAACCCCGAGTGCTGAAGACGGAGGTACTGGGCTGCACAGCGCTCTCTAATAAACCACAGTACCACGCATATACAGACTTGGAGATGGATTCAACAGAAATGGTGCTCGCCCTGTGGAGTCTCAGCCTCTTCGGATGGCAGAAGCAAGCCACTCTACAGAGAAACTGTACGGGCCTGTGGAGGTGCTACAGAAGAGCACAGATTTCACTTTGAGAGCCAAACTCCAAGTGTGACGGCGTTCGAGAAGAAGAAGAATAGACTACACAGCAAGTGCATTACATGTATCAGTTCATCCGTGTTATGCACATACATAGTCAACTTCATGTTTGAGTATTTTTCAATAGCAACACATCATTTCATGTGGTGATTAAAAGGGTGTCCATACCTATGTAGGTATGTATGTAAACTAATTTGACTCAAACCCTACTATTTGTTGATACCATTTTGGATGACCATGGAATGTGTAAAAATGCCTATTTCAGTGTATGATTTCAGTTTATAATCAAAGTTTTTGCAATTTCTCTATCAAATTTGACACAAAGGTAGCTGATGATGAAATCTTCCTATACACACTAATGTTGGTTGACTCCTCACAAAAATCAAAGATCACAGAAGGTTGACAAAGTTGTGAAAAATGCATAAAAAATTAATTTCACTAGTACAAAAGCCAGTCTTTATTTCGAGACTCGTGACACTTACTTCAGTTACCTTTTGGAAAGGTCACACAGTTTAGATTATATTTGAATCAGTCGTGCACATGAGCCATACAGGCTTTGTTTGTTCTTTGTGGTGTACACAGTTTATATCACATTGATTTTGAAAGATTGAGATGAGGAGAGGGGGGGGGGGGGTCAAGCCCCCCCCCCCCCCACCCCCACCCCACCCCCTGCTCTCCTGGCCCAAATTTGTTTATAATGCTTAAACAAAGACCCTTTTGTGGGGAGTTGGAACTGAACCCATGGGGCCTGAAATAAGATCAAAAGTGAAATTGTGACATACTTGCAAACAAGCCCAGAAGTACACCCTACACCAAGAAAAGGCGGGAGCTAGCCAGGTCATTTTTGTTCAAAAGGAGAAGGCCACAGCTTAAAGCAGCCAGTGCCAGTTCCAATGGCTCGACTGAAGTGAGAGCGCGCCACTTATTCTCCTTGACAACCCATATGGGTCGACCATGATCAATAGCATGGTCGATCCATCTCCTGCAACAGGTGCATAGTCGTTAGATGACGCCTCCCAAATTTGGGAAATACGTGCGCCGGGCTGAATGAGTTAAGGTAAATCACACCAGTAGATCTGCGACTAGAATCAGGTTCAGAACAAAACAAACCATGGCGTGAATAAACACATCATACTGTATATGCTGTCTTTCATTTTGAAGATGGTATGGGTACTACAAGCATTCTCTGCAGCACCGAAAGCTAAAATCACTTGCTGTCAACAAGCAGCGCCTTATTGCATTTGATCTGGAAATGAGAGACTAGGACAAGTCTACAAATACTGCCGTTTTCTGTAGTACACACTTAGTACAATGACTAGAAAACACTGAATACAAAACAGCAATATGTTAATGCGTAAGTACCGGGTTTCAGCGTCGGTCTTTTCTCCTCTAGTGACATCGTTAATTCGGGCGAACAGTCGGGGGGGGGGGGGGGGGGGGGGGGGTTTCTTCGGATACTCCGGCTCTTCCTCCCTTCGGTACTGGTTTCACCCCAATTTATTAATTTCAAATACCAGCGATCAAAATTTCCGAAACCTGTGTAGCGAATGTCCTGTGTTTGTCTTCTACTGTGTTTGTCTTCAGAGTGAATGAGTGTGTTTCACGTGAGCTTGAGCCGATTCGCAGAATTGGGTAAAGGGCCTATATGATGTCAGTGCCCGACAAAGTTTAGGTATTTTTCCAAATCAAAACAAAGGGCCGAAATCGTTTTGTTGCGCCGCTGTGTGGAAACACACAAAGCGCTTTTCCACCTGCCGCCCAGTTACTTTTTGTCATGCCGCTGTCACGTCACGATTTGGAAACACAGCTTAATTTGTATTATTTTTGGCTCACGTGCGATAGCAAAAGTGAGTCTATGTAATAGGCCAATCCGTCCTCTGTCCGCCGTCTGTGGTAAGGCTTTAACGTTAGCATTTTCTAAGAGACTATTCAGGGCTCAGGCTTAAAAATTGGCCCAAGAGTACCAATTGGCCTAAGCATACCAATTTCAGTGACCTCTCTCAAAGGTCAAGGTCACAGAGGTCCAAAAATGGGTAAAAAATAGCCATATTTTGACACAAATTGTTTGTCCTCAAATACTATTTTCAACTTCAAACCCAAACTTGGTGTGTCTGATGTTAAAATATTTCTATGCATACTAATTTAGATGACCCCCTCGGAAAGTTTAAGGGTCACAGGCAAATATATGAAAAATGCCAGTTTTAGATAAAATTGTAGTTTTAATGTTTTTGCAAACTTTTCAATGAAATTTGGCACATAGGGTACCTATGCATACAAATTTACTGGTCCCTGATTCATGTATATGACTTTGCGAAGTACGATGGAAGAACCTTGGGGAAACATCAACCCAGGAAAATCACAAACTGTACTACAGTGAAAGAGATGACAAACACGAAGAGGGTGTCGGATTTCTTGTCCATAAAGACATCGTGAACACTGTCATGAGTTGTCGGCCAGTCTACAGCAGGCTTATCACCATACGCTTGAGGGCAACCCATTTAATATCACCATTGTACAAGTATACGCTCCAACAACAGACCCCCACCCGGGTCTGCCCTGGGGGACTTGGGTGGGGTTAACTACTTTTTAGTTCCCAGGGTCACCCTGGTCAGCCCCACAGGTTGAGTTTTCCTCTTTATTCTGGGGCATGTGTTTCTGTCTACCCTTTGTCCATTCACCTGTATTTGCCTTTTTAAAACTCTCCCTACTGTCTGCACTGCTTGTAGCTCTTGATATTGGATGTGTGTTGCTAAATGGTCTTAGCTTTATTTAGGCCCCATGTGTTAGATTTATTTAATGTATTGGACCGGCTGGCGACATACATTTAATGTTCTGTTTAGTTGGGGTTTTTTCACAAGCAGTGCAGAGAAAGTCTCGTTGCTGTCGGGACGTTAAGCAATGTACAATCAATCAATCAATCCAACAACAGACTATGGTGATGAGGAAATAGAAGACTTCTATGACCAACTGCAAGAAGTCCAGGACCAGACCCCCAAGAAAGACATTCTTGTAGTGTAGGGAGATTGGATTGCCAAAATAGGAGAGGATGCTGTTAAGAAAAGGAAGGCACATGTGGACGCTACTGCAATGCAGAGATCAACGATCAGAGACTTAAGGCTCCTGGAATTTGCCATTGCAAATGATCTGAAGCTGATGAACACGTTTGGCCGACACAAAGCATGCAGAAGGTGGACATGGCACAGCCCGAATGGAGAGCACCATAACCAAATTGACTACATCATGGTGAAGAGACGCTTCCAAACCAGTGTGAACATTGCCAAGACAAGAAGTTTTCCAGGAGCAGACATTGGAAGCGACCATGACTTAGTAATGATGACCTTCCGACTCCGCCTGAAGAAGTCAACAAGCAGGGTCCCACCAGAATCAAGTTCGACCTCGAGAAGCTTAAAAAAACCAGAGGTAGCCGAAGCACCACTGTTACTTCTAGGTCCAGAAGACACGGATGTGGACACACTGATCAACACATTTAACACTGCTGTAACATAAAACAGCTAATGAGATCCTTGGCAGACACCGACAAGCAAAGAAACCTTGGGTTACAGCTGACATCCTTGATCTGTGTGACAAGCGTCGAGAATTAAACAAGAAGTTAGAGGTAAAAGGAGCTAAACAATACAGGGAAATTAACCAGGATATTATGAAAAGCATGAAAAAGGCAAAGGAGAGGTGGATTGAAGACCAGTGTAAACAGGTAGAATTAGTTAGTTAGTTATTTGGGTTTAACGCCGAGCAGGCGACAAAGGCCATCTCACGGCGGATAAACACGTAGAAGAAAATCTGAACAAAAATAATAACAAAAAGCATACCAGCCTGACCAGTACAAAACAAGGACGCTCCTCTATCATTCAAGATAGTGAAGGAACTGTCTTACGGAAGACCAAGATATTCTGAAGAGATGGACAGAGTACTGCTCAGATTTGTACAACCACAACTACAAGGGATCCAGGCATACTTGTCACCCCAACAGTGACAACTATCCCATCCTCCGAGAAGAAGTAGAGGCTGCCGTGAAGTCGCTGAAAAAGGGGAAGGCAGCAGGAGCAGACAACATCCCTGCAGAACTAGTCCAAGAAGGGGGAGAAAACATGATAAGCGCCTTACTAACTATCTGCAATAAGATCTGGCAGTCAGGGGAATGGCCCACACCATGGACCCGATCACTTATAATAATTCTCCCGAGAAAAGGCAACTTGCAACAATGCCAGAATCATCGCACGATCAGTCTTATATGCCACCCAAGCAAAGTCATGTTAAAGATCCACTGAACAGGCTGAAGACACAGGCAGAGGAAATCATAGCTGAGGAACAGGCAGGCTTCAGACCAGGACGCAGCACAACTGAGCAGATCTTCAACCTGAGAGTTCTTTGTGAGAGGCACCTCCAGCACCAGCAAGACCTCTATCATGTCTTTGTGGATTATAAGAAGGCGTTTGACAGGGTACATGAATGCAGCCCTTTGGTCCACCATGAAGCTGTACAACATCAATGCCAACCTGATCAAAGTAATAGAAAACCTTTACAAAAAGGCCACTAGCGCAGTCTCCTTCAACGGCAAAATAGAAAACGTGCTTAAAATCTGAGACTACACTATCATGCGCACAAACACACATGCACACACGCAAACACCCACACACGCACTTGCGTATCACAAGACATTACTTCCATGCACATATCTCTCGTTTTGGAAGGATATGACTAGGCACAGAAAGAAGTCGGCGGCACCAGTTCACAAAGTCCTGCACGACTGGACCGTGACTGGTTTCGTCATCATAGAGCAGGCGCAGCAGAGCAGAATCGAGTCGTCTGAGAACTTAATCAAGTACTTGTCACTGTGTGCACTCCTGCAGTCATCTGTATACAATATAAATAAGAGTGGTGAAAGCACACAGCCTTGAGGTGAGCCTATCGTTTATGCATGGTCATTGCAAACTACTCTAGTTAAGTGATTCTACATTAAAATGAGCCTGTAAATGAAAGATGTTAGGCCAAAAACAAGCCTTTGTCCATATGTTGAGAATATTACATTAGACATTTCGCTAATAACAAATTCCGCTTATAAAAGCAAAGAAAACTCGGTCCGCTGCGAATTTGTAATATCCAGACTTCACTGTATATGGAAACACACCTTCTTTGATGTTTCCACATAACATGAAAGAATAGGGATCTGACGAGTGGTGCTTTGACTAAATTCAAATCCGATGCGCCACCGCGGCGAAGCACTGTAGCAGTTTTCAACCCATAACGCAACCATCCGCCGAAAACCTCGAACTGAACAAACTCAGTAGATATTTTGCCACAAATCTATACCAACCTTTTCCTCCGATCAAAACTGATAGTTTAGTATCATGTCTTTTTGCAGTCAAACATCATTTTAACTGACGTCGATTTGTTGGGTTTTAGATGTGGCCGGAAATACTCCTCATGCTCATTTTTCATTGGTATATGTAAATTAGCATATCCAATGAAATTAAAACAAGATTGCACCTTACTGTAACGCTTTAGGTACGTATTTCCCCCAGCCCGAAAAGCTCTACTTTAAGTCTGGTTTAAACGCTGGTTTAGCGACTTATAAAACAGTTTGTGATGTAGAGAGGAGACAAAACAATCTTGAGGAGGGGGGGGGGAAGCAGGGCCGGACCCAGGGGGGGTTACCTGGGTTCCGGAACCCCCCCTCCCAACTAAAAAAAAAAAAAAAAAAAGAACAGTGAATTTTTTTTATGCAAAGGGAGTTCCAAAGTTTTATTATTTTTTTATTGTTTTTAAAACATTGCAGTTTTTAGTCACTTTTGATCCAAGGCACAAAGAGTTATTTATAGACAATTCAACGGAAATCCATTTCAAGGGATCCGTTTAAACGTCCAAAACGTTTTCCCGTTGAAACAACCAAGTAACGTAAATGCAGCCATATTTTCTTGTTCTGGCCACAAGCCTCTTCCAGCGCCTTCACCTTGATACAGCCCTAATCCCCCAAAAACGACTTTTTAGAAAGATTAATTAAGACGCTAAGTTGATAATTATGATAATTCGTTGTAACGAACATCCGTTGAAACGACCATTGTTGAATCGTCCAAAAACATCGTTGAAATGGATTTCCGTTGAATCGACCAGGTACCCAAAAGAGTTGCTTTCCTTCAGTGCATGTCTTTCCGAGAAAGATCAGTGAAAAGACGTCTGACGTCATTAAGGTTTGTGGGGGGAAGTTTAAATCTAGATCTATTTTCTTTGGTAACACTTCACTTTTGCTGTCTCCTCGAAAATGCCGAAACTGAAAAAAACAGATGCTGATGGCAGTAGGCGACTGTCATGCTGGTTTTCATCAAGCTCCATTTCAGAAGGTGGGTACATTTTTAAATCCAATTTTGTCTCATAAAAGAAATGTAGTCAGTAGAACTAGGTAAAATTCACCCATTCCGAATTCGATTCAAATGAGCACGTGGCGATGGAGCCGGTACTTCCTCCTATGCTGTAGGAGCTGATACTAGCTGCATATAATGAATATCATAGATATAAAACAGCCCCACTTATTAAAATACCAAAACAGGTAACAATTAAAGTAATGCATAGCCTAAAATTTATTTCACAAAGTATTATGATATATAACTTTAAAAATGTCAATTTAAAGAATAAAGATATCGGCATCAATGATCAATATTGCTTTTATATTTATAAAAAAATCTTTGGACGGCAAAATATCGTTTTCAATAACAAAACCAAGGGCTAAGTTATAAGGTATCGTTTTCACTAGTGCAGCTTACTAGCTATGTATTGTGACGTAAATCTCTTCGGAGAGCAGAACAGAACCGTCTTGATGGCTGACTATGGAAACCATAGCCTATCTGACACCACTTTGACAGCGTCGCCATCAATTGTGACGGCAACATAGCCTTTCCGGGTGCGAAACCGTCATGCCGACTTCGGTTTTTGGAACGACAAGAAGCCATCATGACGGCATCCCAACCACTGCCTTTTTCACATAATAAAATGGAAAATAAAAATGTGCTGAAATTTTGCCAACTGCTGAAAATCAGCAAATTTGTTAACAGTTCCTATGCCTGTGAACAGCGTGCTACAAAATAAGATTATTCACCCTTAGGCCTTTTGTTGATGAAATTTAAAATAAGCTAAGAACTAATCAGAAAACCACTGTTTTTTTTATATTAAATTATTATTATAAAATTGTAGTAGACGTGTTAACACCTGCAATGCATAATCATATATAAGATGTTGAAAAGACGGTTCTATTTTATTTTACATTTTTGTTGTTGCTTTTAGGATAATTTCATGTTTTAATTTTTATGTTATGTCTTTGTTTTTGTTTTTTTGTTTTTTTCTTTTTGTTTGTTGTTGTTGAGTAAATTGTAAAGCGCTTAGAGCTGTTTACAGGTAAGCGCTATATAAGAAAACCTTTAATAATAATAATAATAATAATAATAATAGTTGTTTTTCTAAACGGCAGATGATGCAGTTCCTCGAAAGAGACAAAAATCAACCCAAAGTGAGACCACTGGCAGTGGAGTTCGAAACAGTGACATGGGAACAAGTAAAAGCAGTGTTGGTGAGTAATTTACTGCCCCGCCCCCCCCCCCCCCCCTCTCAAAAAAAAAAATTAAATTAAATACAACCTGAAATTGATACGTGATTGAGTGTTTCAATTTAATAATTAATATTAAACAAAATGACTGGTGTGTTCCATTGGCTATCATTAGCCTAAGAAGACTCTACGAGTCATAAGGTAGCAAAGATTTTGTCCATCATTTGGGGGGAGGGGTCTAAAAAGAAAAGCTGTTATTTCAGATCATAAATATATATCTAAGCTTGACTGAAGTGTGTAAACGAAGACATATATATGCTTTAAATGTAATTATCTTGTTGCAGGTCTCTCTCTCTCTCTCTCTCTCTCTCTCTCTCTCTCTCTCTCTCTCTCCCTCTCTCTCTCTCTCTGATCTCTCTCTCTCTCTCTCTCTCTCTCTCTCAGTATGTGTGACTCTGTGTGTGTGTGTGTGTGTGTGTGTGTGTGTGTGTGTGTGTGTGTGTGTGTGTGTGTGTGCGCGTGCGTGCATGCTGTGTGTGTGTGTGTATGTGTGTGTGTGTCGGCGTGAGAGAGAGAGAGAGAGAGGGGGGGGGGGAGATAGCACCTGCATACATATTTGCCCTTGCTGTATGAACTTTAATGTACTTAATGATTCTTTGTTTATTGCTTTACTTTGTATTTTTACTCATTTTATATTTTTGTGCGTACGCGTATGCGGGTAGGAATGTCTGGAGTGCGTGTCCGAGAGCGTGTGTTTGTTTTTGTGCGTATGTGCCTGAGTGCGTGCGTGTGTAAGTGTGTGTGTGTGTGAGTGTTCGTGCGTGTGTGCATGCGTACTGAATTGCGGTGTACATGAGTGTGTGTGTGTGCGTGCGTGCATGCGCGAGTTGTGATGTGCATGCGTGCGTACCTGAGTGCGTGTGTGGGTATGTGTGTGTGTATGTGCGTGGTGCGTGCGTGCGTGCGTAAGCGAATGCAGCAGTGCATGCAGCAGTGTGTGGTATGTGTATGTTTACATGTCTATGTCACTTATGTAGTAGATGTAGCAACGGCAAGTTTGAAAACTGGTCCTGTTACCAATAACTTCTACCGTTGGAAAATAAAGGTTCATTGTTCATTGTTTATTGTTCTCTCTCTCTCTCTCTCTCTCTCTCTCTCTCTCTCTCTCTCTCTCTCTCTCTCTCTCTCTCTCTCTCTCTCTCTCTCTCTCTCTCTCTCTCACAGGTACACACACAATCGTTTTAGTATTTCAGACTTCTCATAGACCCAACTTTTATTTGTATTTCAGACTCCTCCTCAAGCATTGATCAGCCTGCCGGGGGCCTGCTTTCTGAATCCTCTGCCATGCCAATGACCAACCAGCCTGATGTGAGCCTGCTTTCTGACTCCTCTTCAGATTTCTCCTCTCAGATCACCAGCAACAAAAATATCGATTTTGGTGAAGTTTTCAAGAAACACACGCGAGTCGTTTCACTGTCAAGCCGTGACAAGGAGCATCTTCTAAGGCAACACTGGAGACCATCACCTGGTTTTCAGTTTCCAACAACAGTGATAAACAACAAGAACCGAAAATTTCAGCATGAGTGGTTGCAAAAGTACTCCTGGCTTGTGTATTCTCCTTTCGAGGATGGGGCTTACTGCAAGTATTGCCTATTATTTGCAAAGTCTACTGAAAACCTGGGCAAGTTTGTGAAGACGCCATGCAAGAACTGGAATAAAGCCTGTGATCAGATCAAAAAGCACTCGTTATTACAATACCACAAAGATGCAATGGCAAATGGAGAGCAGTTTTTGACAATCATGGATAAACCAGAGCAGAGCATCGCCAGTGAAATCAATCAGAAAAATGCAGAAAACATCGCTGCAAATCGACAAGTTCTGACAAGCCTCTTCAGGATTGTTGAAGTGTGTGGAAGACAGGGTAACTGAGGGGCAACTGTGATGATGGCATTCTTCAGAGTGAGAACAGAAGCAATTTCAATGCCCTTTTGAATCTGTGCATCAATGCACGAGATGAAACTCTCCGGAAACATCTAGATACATGCGATAAGAAGGCCACATACATTTCAAAAAGTACACAAAACAGACTGATAGAGGTTCTTGGTGATCAGATCCGCAACAAGATTCTTGCAGAAATTATTGCAGCAAAACAGTTTACCGTGCTTGCTGACGAAGTCACAGACAGCTCAAACTGGGAACAACTTTCAATTATATTGAGATTCGTCGATGGAAGTCTGAAAGTTCGTGAAGAGTTCCTGGCTTTTGTCCAGTGCAGAGATACCACAGGTGAAACACTTTACAACAAGATTGTTGAGTGTCTGGGCTTGTGGGGGCTTGATTTCAACAATGTTAGAGGACAAGGTTATGACGGGGCCGCAAACATGGCAGGAAAGTTTAAAGGAGTGCAGGCACGTTTTCAAGCAAGGAACAACAAAGCACTGTACTTTCACTGTGCTTCCCATAGCTTGAGTCTCTGCATTGTAAAAGCATGCGGCTTGCCTGCAGTGAAGAACATGATGGGAGCACTGAGGGAACTGTCACTGTTTTTCTCAAACTCTCCAAAGAGACAACGAAAACTTGAAGATACCATCGAAGCATCTCAGCCTGACACGACAAAGACAAAGCTTGTTGATCTGTGCAGAACAAGATGGGTAGAAAAACATGAAGCACTGGAGGTTTACACATCTCTCTTCCTGGTTGTTCACGACTGTTTGGGACAAATGTGTGAAGACAGTGACAATTGGGACAGTGAGACATTGACCAAGGCAACTGGCTTTCTCCACACCTTGAGCAGCAGTGTTTTCCTCGTTGCATTCGTTGTCGTCCGCAATTGTTTGCGTTACTTAAAACCCTTGACAGTGAAGCTCCAGAAAAGAACAAAAGATGTTGTCGATGCCTACAGGGAAATCAAAGAGGTCAGTAACTGCATGTCTTCTATTAGAAGAGATGTCGACACAGCGTTCGTTGCCTGGTTTGGTGAAGTCAGCAAAATGGCAAATGCTTTGACAACTGATGTTGTTGTTCCTCGTCAAGCATCCCGCCAGACTCTCCGTGACAACCAACCTGCGGCCACTCCAGAAGAATATTTCAAGATTAGCATTGCCATTCCTTTCTTGGAACACCTGTCAACCGAATTGGACTCGAGGTTCAAAAATGCTGACCTAGCAGTTGATGGTCTCTGTCTGGTGCCAAGCACTTTAATAGACAACCAGGATGGTTTCATGCAGGTTCCAGAAGGGGTGAAGACACTGGCAATGTTGTGGGAGTCTGACCTACCAGACAACGCTACCCTTGATGCAGAATACCAACGGTGGGTTTGCAAATGGCGAAGTGCTGCTGAGAATGCGACAGCTATCATCCCATCCACGGCATCAGAAGCACTGAAACACTGTGACAGGGATTTTTATCCCAACCTGTTCATCATGCTAAAGAACCTTTGCACCCTGCCTGTCACTACTGCCGAGTGTGAGCGTTCAAACAGTCAGTTGCGCAACCTGCAAAACTACCTGCGCTCTACAATGGGGCAACAGAGACTCAATGCACTTGCTTTACTGAAAGTGCACAGGGATGTTGATATTGACTTCAAAGAGGCAGTGAACTGTTTTGCCAGAAGATACAATTCACAAATGGTACTTATGCCGAGGAACCTAGTGCAGCAAGACTGAACTGAAGTGAAAGCAGGGCCCTGATGTTCATAAACTACAAGGTAAAGCTTTATACCGTTAACGATCAACGAAAAGTAGTGAATAATAATAGTATACAAAACATCTCTGTTGATAAATAAATGTTTGTGTGTGTGTGTGTGTGTGTGTGTGTGTGTGTGGGTGTGGGTGTGGGTGTTTTTTTTAAGGGAGGGGCAGGTGATAATTTTTGTACCCCAGAGTTTGTCAGTTCGATTGTTCAAAAAGCTCAAAGTCCCCAGACCATCACAAATGGCTTTTTCAAGGCTCAGATTGCACCAGATTGCACCATTTTGCATCCTTGAAAAAAAAAAAATTCCGGGGGGGCATGCCCCCGGACCCCCCTAGAACGCTCGGCGCTTCGCGCCTTCGCTTTATACTGAATCTGTAACCCCCCCATCGACTTTTCCCAGGTCCGGCCCTGGGGAAGATTGCTGGTAAGGCTCCAGTCAGGGAAAAAAAAGATTGTTGACAAGATCTCGCTAAAGTCTGTTTGTTAAAAATTCAAATCCCATGATATCAGCCTATAGTTTAGCCAAGATGTGAGGTTGTAAAGTATTAAAACAAATTTATTTGCGTCCAGGAAAACAGCAGTTTATGCATGCGGTCTTCAACGAGATTAGTTTTTTTTTTTGGGGAAAAATGCAAAGTTTCGTTAACTGTTTTAAAACATAACTCAGTGAAAGTTTGTGGCAAAACTACAAAATTGTGTAATACTGACGCAAACTTACACAATAGTTTGAGTGCAGAAGTGAACAAAACGATCATAAACAGATGATATAATGTCACTCGTGACTCATTTGAGCACTGTCTTAACTTGCTGGATTTTGTTTTCAAAAAGTATTTACTATCTCCTTTAGCTAAGGGCAATCAAGCTATTCATGTAGCAGAAAACACAGTAGCAGAAAATTTGGTTAGAAATGACAGCTGCTTATGAAACAAATCTTCAATTGCACTTTCAGTCTATAAGTAAACAATAATTAACAGAGATTATATAGTAATTTCGTCCGTAACTCATTTGGAGCACTGAAACTAAAGTTAGTTTTTGCTTACTTATTGAAACAAATTTTCAATAGCACAACAAGAACAAGAAGGAAAAATGATTAAAGGTCTTACAATGACAAGATTATCCGAGAACTAAAACAGTTTGTGATGTAGAGAGGAGACAAAACAATCTTCAGGGGGGAAGATTGCTGGTAAGACGCCAGTCAAAAAAAAAGATTGTTGACAAGATCTCGCTGAGGTATGTTTGTTAAAAATTCAAATCCCATGATATCAGCCTAAAGTTTAGCCAAGATGTGAGGTTGTAAAGTATTAAAACAAATTTATTTGCATCCAGAAAAAAATGTTTATGCATGCGGGTCTTAACGAGATTAGTTTTTCGGGGGAAAAAATGCAAAATTTTGCTGTTTTAAAAAATAACTCAGGGAAGGTTTGTCGCAAAAACTACAAAACTACAAAATTGTGTAATACTGACGCAAACTTACACAACAGTGCAGAAGTGAACAAAACGATCATAAGCAGAGATGATATAATGTCACTCGTGACTCATTTGAGCAGTTACACTGAAGTTAGTTTTTGTTTGTAACAGGAACCACGTGTCTTAAGACTTGCTGGATTTTTGTTTTCAAAAAGTATTTAATATCTCTTTTAGCTAAGGGCAATGTAGCAGAAAACTTGGTTAGAAATGACAGCTGCTTATGAAACAAATCTTCAGTGCATAAGTGAACAATAATTAACAGAGATTATATAGTAAATTTCGCTCGTAACTCATTTGGAGCACTGAATCTAAAGTTAATTTTTGCTTACTTATGAAACAAATCTTCAATAGCACAACAAAAACAAAAAGAAAAAAGGCACAATGATTATAAAGGTCTTACAATGACAAGATTATCCGAGTTTGTTTTACATTTCTGTTTCAGTTTTTAACAATACTTTCAGTTTATGAGAAATTGCAATTTTAAAGATAGAGTAAGGCGTGTGTCTTGTGACACGTGACAACAAATTCCTTCGTTTCGTCTATACTTGCAATTGATAAAATTTCACAAGAAAACGATTTTCATAGCGACTTCTAAAACAGTTTGTGATGTAGAGAGGAGACAAAACAATCTTGAAGGGGGAAGATTGCTGGTAAGACGCCAGTCCAAAAAATAAGATTGTTGACAAGACCTCGCTGAGGTCTGTTTGTTAAAAATTCAAATCCCATGATATCAGCCTATAGTTTAGCCAAGGTGTGAGGTTGTAAAGTATTAAAACAAACTGAGAACCTATTTGCGTCCAGGAAAAAAAAAATGCTTATGCATGCGGGTCTTAACAATTTTCGGAATCATTGAATCTCTCTCTCTCTCTCTCTCTCTCTCTCTCTCTCTCTCTCTCTCTCTCTCTCTCTCTCTCTCTCTCTCTCTCTCTCTCTCTCTCTCTCTCTCTCTCTCACACACACACACACACACACATGCGCGCATCTAAACGAGGCATAAAAATGTCTCTTGGCGATGTTTGGAGCGCGCGCGCACTCACGCACTAACAAACACACACACACACACACACACACACACACACACACACACACACACACACACACACACACACACACACACACACTTTGGCGCGCTTTCAAAAGAGCATACAGGTGTACTTGATATATATCATAAAGTCAACCTGATTTCACACAAATTATAGCAAGAATGAAATTATAAATTGAAATTTTAGTTCTGTCACTATTTTATCTAGCCTTAAAGCGAAAGTGAAACTCACGTCACGTAAAATATACAATTACGTAAAAACAAAAAAATACGTCATGACAAATGACGTTTGACAACCAATGACGCGTCTCCACGACGCCCCTTATAGGACTCACTGATTCATTGGAAGATCTGCGAGGCTTTTTGAATAGAAGAATAATAACATCAGAATAAGGGCAAAGACAAAAGGTAAAGACCCTTGACAAGCGAGTTTTCAACAATTAGAGGTGCACGGTATTACCGTATACCGGTATTATATCGGTTCGGAAGCCTCTCGATACGGTATACCAGTACGGTCCGGGAAGGGTCGGTATACCGCGAATTGCAATAATTGAAAGTAAACTTTTTTTTTATAAACCGAAAGTAAACGTTTTTTCCTAGAACAGAGGCAGTTCTGTGAAAGTGCGGCAGACAAAGGCACAATGGCTGAAAGCGAGTACACGATTGTGGCAAATGCTAAAGCAAAGGCCCCTATATGGAAGCACTTTGGAGTCAGAAAAAGAAAAAATGACGGTTCGATAGTGGAGAATATGGCGGTGTGCTTGACGTGCAATGGCGATGTAAAAACTGCTGGTGGAACCTCCAACATGAACACCCACATCAGGAGACACCATCCACAGTTATGGACAAATGTGCGGAGCGAGACATCACCATCGTCATGGGCGATTTTAATGCCAAAATAGGGGAGGACAACACCGGATACGAAGAGGTGATGGGGAGACAGGGACTAGGCTCGGAGATGAGTGAGAACGGGGAGAGGTTTGTAGACTTTTGTGCTCTAAACCGACTTGTCATTGGAGGCAGCATCTTCCCACACAGAAGAATACACAAAGCAACTTGGGTCTCACCTGACCATACAACAGAGAACCAAATAGACCATATCTGCATTAGCAAGAAATTTAGAAGATCCCTTCAAGATGTTCGAGTGAGGAGGGGAGCAGATGTCGCCTCAGACCACCATCTGCTTACCTTAATAATGAAGCTCAAGCTAAAGAAAAGCCGCACAGAGACAACAAGAAGACAGCGCTATAATGTAGGCCTCCTGAGAGAAACTGGAGTTAGAGAAGAGTTCAAACTGGTGCTGTCCAACCGGTTTCTGCTGTCTCCGTTCCTCTTCCTACTGGCCATAGACTGGGTCATGAAGATGACCACAGAGCACAGACGAAGTGGAATACAGTGGACACTGTGGACACAGCTTGACGACCTCGATTTTGCAGACGACTTGGCATTACTGTCCCACACTCATCAACAAATGCAGGACAAGACCACGAGGCTTGCTGACATCTCGTCCCAAGTGGGCCTCACCATTCACAAACAGAAAACAAAGACAATGAAGCTGAACGCAACCAGGGAAGAACCAGTCTTGCTTGCTGGCACCCCGTTGGAGGAGGTGGAGTCCTTCACCTATCTCGGGAGCATCATAGACAAAAAAGGCGGCACTGATGCAGATGTCAGAGCACGAATCGGTAAAGCCAGAGCAGCCTTTCTCCAGTTGAAAAAAGTGTGGAGTTCCAGAGAGCTGTCACAACACACCAAAGTCCGGATTTTCAACTCCAATGTAAAAGCAGTTCTCCTATATGGAGCAGAGACATGGAGATTGATAAAAACCACAGTCAACAGAGTACAGACCTTCATGAACAGTTGCCTTAGAAGAATTTTGAAAATCCACTGGCCAGAGAAGATCAGCAACGTCAGACTCTGGGAGAGAACAGAGCAGATAACAGCAGAGAATGAAATTGGGCGAAGAAGATGGGGATGGATCGGTCACAGTCTGAGAAAGCCAGCTTCCAGTATCACTAGGCAGGCATTGGAGAAGCACAGGACAGGAGTTGCTGGAGGTCTCTCGTCGACGGCCTATACCCGGGTAGGTGTGACAGGCGTAAGTAAGTAAGTCTCTCTCTCTCTCTCTCTCTCTCTCTCTCTCTCTCTCTCTCTCTCTCTCTCTCTCTCTCTCTCTCCGTGTGTGGTGTGTGTGTGTGTGTGTGTGTGTGTGTGTGTGTGTGTGTGTGTGTGTGTGTGTGTGTGTGTGTGTGTTTTGTGATAAAAGTTGTAAAACAAAAAAATCAACATTTAGGAACGATTGTGAGTTTTTTTTTTCTCCTTTTGTGTACATTTAAAATAACTAGAATTGATTGATTTTTTTATTTCATCTGTTACAGCTGAAAACATCACCAGGGTCATCACGGAAGCAATCAAAGAATGGAAACTTCCGGGTGTGCTGGGTCTCACTTGTGTCGGACAACGCATCAAACATGGTCAAGGCTGGAAAGCTGCTGCAATGCCATCTGCACTTGGGATGCTTTGCACACACACTCAACCTTGCAGTTCAGAAGGCGCTCAAGGTAGATGGAACCGCAGCCATATTGAAAGGCGGATATCTACCTTCTTTCACAGGAGTCATTTGGCTTCCAACCTTCTCCATGCAAAGGCAGAACTGCTTCAACTGAAGGCAAAAAAGCTGAAGGTTGATGTTTGTACCAGGTGGAACTCCGCCTTTGACATGCTGTCACGATTTCTGTACCTGCAGGATGCTGTCGTAGCTATGATTCGCTCCAAAGAACTGAGCTATCTCAAAGAGCGTGAATGACGAGGAGGCCGCCGCCGCACATGAACTTGAAGCTTTTCTGAAACCTCTGAAGGACATGACGACCTTCATGTGCACGGAGGAGATGCCGATTTCGTCTGTGATCATGCCCCTTCTTGAGAGTCTGCTTGGCGAAAAAGGACATCTTCGCCCAAAGCCAGACAACTCCATGTCCGTCCAGCAAATGAAGGTTATCATGGCAGCAGATCTGGAGGGCCGGTATGCAGAACAGAGCGAGATGTTGCAGACGATTTCAGCTTGGACCCGCGCTTCAAGTCTTTCTCCTACATGGCACCAGAACAACGCGATGGCATCTTCCGCAAACTCACTGTTACTGTGAGCTTGCACACAAAACCCAAGACTGTCGAAGCAGTCAAAGCAGATCCTGGAACTTCAGCAGAATTTGGAACTTCAGCCCAGTCCGCCAGCTCTTGATGAGCATGCCCATGATGTTGAGGTTCTTGAGGAGATCCAAGAAGAGCATTTTGTAAAGACAGAGAGACCCGAGGACGAACGGAAGTACGAGAGCAAAGGAGCGTGCCTGCTTGACTCCCTCCTGGCACATGTCGAGCCGAGCAAGACCACCTACCAGCAGGGAGCTGAAAAAGTCGAGAAGTATCGAGAGGAGAAATCGATTGGCATGGCGAAGAACCCACTCTTGTGGTGGAAACAGGATGAGTACCGCTTTCCTCTGTTGGCTAGGGTGGCGAGGATTTACCTCGCTATCCCGGCTTCGAGTGTGCCCTCTGAGAGGGTGTTTTCGACAGCTGGGGACATTCTGACCAGCCAAAGGGCTACCCTGAACCCAGAGCATGTGGACAAGCTCCTCTTTCTGAAAAAGAACTTGTAAAGTCATGCACTGTTCTTTTCAGAAAGTGGAGACTGTCCTACTGATATGGCTGCCATGCCTAATCGTTTTCGTACAGTTCAATAACAATTTTTTTAAAAAAGCATTAAAAAGTTTCTCTTAGTAGGAGCGTAATTTTCATTTTCTGTGGTTTTTTTTTTTTTTTTTTGTTTTTTTTTTTTTTTTTTTTTTTGTTTTTTTGTTATCCATCCAGAAAGTCTACGTCTGTAGGTTTCATTTAATGATTCAGTGGGGGGTGGGGGGGGGGTTTCCCCATAGTATTTGTTTACGTGACTTTGTATTCAAAGTTTTTTTTTAAATATAAAACAACCGATTACTGGTGTGTTTGAGTCTGTCTTTTCTCATTTTGTTTCAACTTCTTCATGCATTCTTGTACGTACAAGTGGGCAGATTGTCATCAAATTACATGGGATCGGGGACGGCGGTATACCGTTGGAAAATATTGGTACTGGCAAAAAAATATCGCGCTATATACGACAAGCACGGATCGAGAATGGCGCACGGCCTAGGTCACTGTCACACGATAGTCGCTTCAATGCTGAATATTAAATTCTGAACTATATTTTAATGAATTACAATCAGAAAGAAGAAAAAAAACACGTCCTGACTGTTAAATCGCATTACTCTGACAATATGTAGACAGTGCGGCTCGATAAACACTTTTCAAAAGTCAAACTGAAATTGACAAGCTTCCAGTAAGAGTGGTGTTTGCGCTTGATCGTTACCCTTTACAAATCAGAACGTGTATTTAGGTTAACTATAGAAGTAACTTGACTACTTCGGCCTTCGGGGTATAAAGTAGAAAACCCATGCCACCAATAACTTATACACGAGAAAGGCGTGCAGGTCAGGCTGAACGCTCAGGTTGAAATCGACTACTCACAATAAAATTGAAATTCAATCATTTTGTCTCCATGTATTAGTAAACTAATACTATCCTGAAAATTTCTGTGTCTGTTATTAAGCATAATCGTTGACTCAGCGGGCATCATTGTGGGACCGGTCTGCTTGTTGGGGTATTAGTTTCATAGCCACTGCGCAAATCCAATTTGATCGTCCCGGTCAGATGATCGAAATGTTCTTGGATGAGCTATTCAACCCAGCGTGAGTGCGCTCGGTCATTCCCAGCTAACATATCACATGAATGAAAATTTTGAAAATTGCACATCAACATCTGCTCCAGTTTTCTCTTGAATTCAAACATGCACCAGTCACAGTGAAAATAGGCAGTTTGGACTCTCCCCCTATCCCCTTCCCCCCCCCCCCTTTTTTCCGTTGGTTGATTTTTCGGCCCGCTGGGAAGTTAAGGTCAGGCTTTTTGCATCAGATTGAATACCCCTCCCGCTCAATCGAGCTTACTTAGCTCACGTTATGAACAGTTATACTTTCGAAAATAAATAATAACTTTTCCGCTTACTGGAAGTTGCCGGGCACCCGAGTAAGTCAAACTGCAAAGTTACGTGCATTTCCCAGGACAGTGGATTGATGCGCACATAGCGGGCAGCTTGGGGCCAGTCGAATTTCATGGTGACCTCAGTGACACTGTCAAAGTTTCCTGTAAAAAACTGTAACACACAAAAAATACAGACCAATACCTTGTGAAATGCTAAGAAATTAGCATCACACGTTTTGAATAGTCAAAGGGGGCATTTCAAAAGTCATACGCATCAATAGACCTACATATCGATAGTCGTATGCTCAGTCCTACACATCGATGGTCCTACAAATTCATAGTCGAAAGTCAGCCACCTCGGACCCAAAAATAAATCCCTGAAACAATTAAAACAACCTGTCCCAATACAATAATTCTCCCCAAAAATATATGCTCATACACAATACCCTGGCCGCGGTGCCGTTCGAAATTATTACTGATTATTTGTATGACATGAATAAGGGCAGCCGAGTAAGTCAAAAAGTCCTTGCACTTTTCCCATTGTTTCTTTCAACCCAACTTTTCCCCCTCTTTTAAAACAGTTGATTTATTTTTCTATTGCGCATTTTACATGTATTTTGAATTGTTTGTAATCATCCAGATCATCTTGCACTCTTTTAAACTCATCACCACTAATTTTATTATCTTCTAAATCTTTACTTAAAAATAAGTTTCATCATGCTACTCAGATTTGCTGCAAGCTAGTGTCTGTCTTTAAGGAGCTTCATGTTTGTTTGTTTGTTATTGTGTGCCTTTCAAACCAAAGCTACAGAAAAACAACTTCAATTGCTATGCCAATTATGCGTTTTCCTCCTGTTGCGAAAAAGACCAATAGCAGCAGCAGCACAACCATCTGAAACAGCAGCAACATATATCGCCGTTTACATCTTGAATATTTTGCTTGTTCACTTTAAAGATACTTTAACTTTTCTGTAATATTCATTAGACGAAATAAATGAGACAATTTGTGTAACTTGCGGATGTGCTCAGTTCCGATCATGGGTTCATTAATCATGGGTTATTTTGTTTGTTTGTTTGGTCCGCCGTGAGATGGCCTTAGTCGCCTGCTCAGCGTTAAACCCAAATAACTAATTGTTTGTTTGGTGGTTGTTTTTTTTTTGGTGTTTTTTGTGTGTTTTTTCTTTAATTTTTTTACAGCATCTGTTTTTACAAGACATTAAAGAACCTATAGAAAGCAACCTTTTGATATTTTTCGTCCGTGTGTTCAAGAAATTTGACTATAAAAATTACTGTTGTTTTGCTACATGACTGTACTGTGCTCAGATTTGTCTATGCGTCATAAGTCCTCTACATTTAATCTAATTGCACAAAACAGCAGTGGGGTGTCATGTCTAAGTGTCCCTGACAAAAGTAGGAAGTAAAATAACATTTAATGAACATATCATGAGAAATCTTCCTTTCGCGCCTAACGCCTCCTGTAACGCACAAACCTCAAAAACACAACCTCCAAAATGTCTAAACTCGTACAAAAAAGAGCTCATGTAATGCAAGATTATTTCTGTAAACTGGCGTAAAACACACACATACACACACACACACACACACACACACACACACACACACACACACACACACACACACACACACACACACACACACACACACACACACGGGTCTACATCTCTGAGGACTTCACCCCTCGGGTGAGGGACGTGCGCCGCAAGCTGCTACCCTTCCTCAAGGAGGCCAAGCAGGCGAGGAAGAAGGCCTTCCTCCGCTTTGACTCCCTCGTTGTTGAGGGAAAGACCCACGCATACGACGCTGCTACCCAGAGGCCAGTGGAGCGCAGGGGGCAGAAATGAGGGGCAGGCCGGCATGTTGACCCAGCAACCAGGAGAAGACAGCCCGTCCCTCATTCAGACCCCCAGTGCCCTCACCATGTGTCTTCAAAGGACGACTTACCTGCACACACACACACTCAAGTGCCCACACTCAAACCCACACCAGCACACTGTGATGATGAAAGTGGTAGTGGTGAAAGTGGTAGCTCTGTGTTTCGCATCATGGCATGGAATATCCAAGGTCTTGTAAATAAGCTGAAAAGTGTTTCTTTTAGGCAGTTCTGTGAAAAGTGTCAAATTTTTGCATTTTCAGAGATCTGGTCATGTAAGCAAAATGTTATAGAGGATACCTTTCCAGAGTATCAGGTGTTTTTTTCACCACGTACACAAAAGTTGAAAGGGGGCGTGTCCGTGTGTGTACATAAATCTATAGCCTGTCATGTGTTGCGTTTAATGCAGGCAGCTGAGGATATTGTGTTTCTAAAGATCGGTAAGTCTGTTTTGAACTCTGCATCTGATGTTCTGGCAGCATTTGTGTATGTGGCTCCAGAGCGTTCTGTTGTATATGGTGAAGATAACGTTGATGGTTTTGAAGTGTTAGAAAACTACATGGCTCAAGTGTTACGTGCTCATCCTGAGCTGCCTTGGCTATTATGTGGCGATTTTAACGCCCGCACCGCCGGTCTGTCTGATACTGATTTTATTGATGATAGCCTTTACAGGAATTAACAGATCTGCTAGAGGATGTACCACAAAGCCCACGGAGGTCAAAAGATATTGGCGTAAACAGTTTTGGTCGGAAACTGATAGAACTATGTCAAGAGTACTGTTTGTTTATTGTCAATGGCAGAACGAAAGGTGACAGTGAGGGAGAAATTACGTGTGTGGCCAACAGAGGCAAAAGTGTGGTGGACTACTGTATTTGCTCTCAATCCGTGTTTGACCTAGTGACCGATATGTTTGTTGCAGACAGGTGCGAGTCAGACCATTTCCCCATTGTAACCACGTTTACTTCTATTCAGTCTGTTTATTCATGTGATGATGATGATTTAAATGATGATATAATACTAGAGGAAGGGGTTAAATTTGTTTGGAAAGAAAACTACGCTGAGTCCTTTTGGGCATACATTGAAGATAATCAGGAGACTCAATTTCAACACTTTTCGTCAGCGCTTGACTCGAGTGTAGAAGAAGGGTCGGCCTGTTTTGTAGCATTCATTCAGAAGGCGGCTGACAAAATGAGGTCAGGTAAGAAGGTAGGTGGTGAATCCCGTGCACAGCCGCCGTGGTGGGACTCGGACTGCGAGTTAGCAAAACAAAACAAGTACATACAGTTGAAGCAGTTCAGACACACAAACACACATGACGACTTAGGGAAGTATCTTGACATGAAGAAAGAATTTAAGAAGTTGTGTAAAACAAAACAAGTAGAGTACAACGCACGGGTTTTGAATGAGCTCAACGATGCATGTAACGATGCAAATTCAAGAACATTTTGGCAAAAAATAAAGTCTCTGACTGGCGTTAAGAAATTGTGTTCTGATGTTATTTCACCACGCGTGTGGTATGATTATTTTCGTAATTTGCTAAATGTGGATCAGAATGTTGATGATTCAGGTTTCAGCAGACAGGCCGAGGGTGTTTTGAATGACCATATATTATCTGATGATTGTGATGGTTGTCACAATGCAAAATTTGACGAGGAAATCACGCAGGATGAAATTCGCAGTGCTATTAATAGTATGAAGAAAGGGAAAGCATCAGGCCCTGATGGCTTGCCCACTGACCTTTTTCATCATGCAGGTGAAATCCTTGTGAAATTTCTGCATCCTTTGTTCAATCGTGTGTTTCAAAGTGCGGAATACCCTGACAGCTGGACCATGGCTGTGATATTTCCACTACATGTTGACAACTAGAAATGTTGACAACTACAGAGGAATTTCTCTTTTGAACGTTATCAGTAAGTTGTACAGTTTTGTCATTAACAACAGGTTGATTCGTTTTTGTGAAGAGAATGATTGTATTCCTGAGGCTCAAGCTGGCTTCCGTAAAGGGTACAGTACTATAGACAACATTTTTTGTTTACAGGCACTAGTGCAAAAGTATCTTAGCAAGCAGGGTGGCCGTTTTTACACCATGTACGTAGACTTTTCTAAAGCTTACGACAGTGTGCACAGGACAAAACTGTTGTATCTCTTGTTACGTAAAGGAGTTCATGGTAAGTTGCTTCAGACACTGGAGAGTATGTACAAACATGTAAAAGCTGCTGTAAGGGTTGGAACCAAAGTTACCGACTACTTTGATTGCATGTCAGGGGTGCGACAAGGTTGTGTGTTGAGCCCACTGCTGTTTTCTATCTTTCTTTCAGAATTTGAGACAGAAATATCATCGTGCGGTGCACGTGGCATTGATATTTTTGCGGACCCACTGGGTATTTTCCTTCTTATGTATGCTGATGATATAGCCATTGTCTCTGACTCTGTAGCAGATCTCCAAAAGAAAATTAATTGTTTAGAAAAATACTGTACAAAATGGGGTCTCACTGTGAACATGGACAAGACAAAAGTGGTGGTCTTCAAAAATGGAGGTTTTGTGAAAAATTGTGAAAAATGGTTTTATGCTGACAAGCAGATTCAAGTCGAGTCCAGTTATACTTACCTTGGTGTGATATTTTCCTCTACTCTGAACTGGGCTAGATGTGTAGAAAACTTAGCTGGAAAAGCCAGGAGAGCAGTTGCAGGCATCAAAAGACTATACTTCAAATTACAAAACTTGCCAGCTGACACTGTTTTTCACATTTTTGATGTCAAGTTTAAGCCCATACGGGTCAGAGGTTTGGGGTTTCCAGAGGCATGATGTAATTGAGCAGGTTCATATAAAGGTTTGTAAAATGGTCCTTGGTGTTGGAAGAGATGTAAAAAACAATATTGCGCTGGGTGAGTGTGGAAGATTTCCTATGTATATTGATGCCTGTGTTCGAATGGTGAAGTATTGGTGCAGACTTCTTACCATGTCAGAAAACAGATACCCAAGACAGTGTTACACGATGTTATGTATGCATGATGCCTCAGGTAGATCGAACTGGGCTACGCAAATAAAGACTCTGTTGTGTATGCATGGGTTTGGGTATGTGTGGGAAATGCAGTCAGTTGGAAACACTCCTCTGTTCATTCAGATATTCAAAGATCGGCTGATGGATTGTTTCCGACAGGACTGGCATGCATCCCTTACATCAAACACAGAATACTGCCATTACCACCCAGAAATACTTAGAGCAAGTTACATAGGGCAGCTGACTTCTTGTGAACTCAGGCGGGCAATTTGTTTACTTAGATGTAATCGTTTACCTTTAAACGGAGTATCCAGATTTGGAAAACCCATCACTAATCCAGAATGTAATTCATGTGATTGGCATAAGGCTGAAGATTTGTGTCATTTTCTTTTCGAGTGTCCAAAATATTCCCCTTTACGTAAAAAGTACATTCCACTGTTTTACTACAGATTCCCATCCGATCTCAAAGTTCAGCTGCTGTGTGGAAACCTACATGATAAACTGGTCTTTAAAGTTGCTATGTATATTTCAGGGTGCCTTAAATTAAGGAATTAGAGGGATTTGCTTTGAACTTTCGTTTGACTTTTGTTTATTTATGTGCGCTGATGTAATGCTATGTGATTGTGTTCTTTACAACCACCTTCCTGTATTTTCTGGTTGTAAATTGTATTTTGTGTTCATATGGGCCTGATGGCCTGCAAAAACTGAAATAAATTTATTATTTATTTATTATTTATTTACACACACACACACACACACACACACACACACTCACAAACACACACACAAAAAAACACCAGTATGACAACTTTTGTTTCCAAAGTCCGTCCATATTTTATCAAGGGTGTGTTTGCCGGCGCGAAAAGGTGCAGCGCCGTGATCCAGCGGGCACCCCCAAAAGTTCGGTTTTACTGTACACTGACTCTGCCTTGGTGCACATAAGCGCAGGACATAATCAAATCACACATTCCTTCTGGCATATTCCCGCCACAACCTTCACTTTCTCAGCGTGAGTGTGTGTGTGTAGCTCACTTTTTGTGCTGAACATTTAAACGCCTGTTGTCATCCATCACGTACGAAGATGATTTCTAAGACGGGACACCAAATAGGTTCCGAACAAATTTTGACCCCACCTGGAATCGAAACTACAAGAAGAGTCGAACGCTCTACCGACCTCAGACCACAATCGGCCTTTCATACAGTCCCATCTGTTAAATTGCCTTAGCCTTAGTCTGTCCCAGTCATCCCCTAATTTTTAAATTCCCCAAATAACACTACCACCCACTTGCTGCACATTTGCCATGCACAAAATTTTTTTAAAAAAATAAACAAACAATATGGGCCCAAAAGCTTTTTCTGTTTTCAAGCTTACCCTTCCGATCTATCTTTTTCTACCCTACCCATCCTCTGATCAACACACAGAAACAAAGAAGGACACGCGGCGCTTTGTAGTCTCTGTGCCGGCCTGTGGGCTAATAGTACGAGCAGCGAAATAACGTCACTTTAACTCATTCTACCCCAGACACACCACAGCAAGATAACAATCGACCATGATAGTTCAAGGGTGATGCCAGAATAGCTTGGCGCCCATAGGCTGTGCTGTATGTAGGTCTTGATATTGGATGTGTGTTGCTAAATGGTCTTAGCTTTATTTAGGCCCCATGTCGTAGGTTTATTTAACATATTAGACCGGCTGGCGACATACACTCAATATTCTGTTTGTTTGTTATTGTTTTTGTTTTGTTTTGTTTTGTTTTCTTGTTTGTTTTTTTCACAAGCAGTGCAGGCACGTCCTGAGAAAGCCTTGTTGCTGTCGGGACGTTCAACAATGTACAATCATCATCATACTTTAAGCTTCACGTCACGGCATCGAGGCCGTTTACATCTGCACATCAACCCGGGTTGAACCCGAGTACAACCCAGGTTGGAGCGTTTACACTTGACCCAAACCGAATTGGAGCAGGGTAGAGACTGTGCATGAATTTCAGTACCGTTGACAGAACAGCTTTCGTGTGCACATCCACAGTGAACATGAGATGTTTCTACGGCTGGGCTGAAGGTGCTCATTATAAGTTTCAGTGCTGCACGATTTGCCTCCAGCAGTCTTGAGACCGTGGCAGAAAAAAACACTTCTGATAATAAAATTAGTGGTATCCGAACTGACAGTGTAAGAGCGTTGTTTATCAACAACGTCTGGTCAAAACTCTGAACTTTTACCCTCTTCTGCGTTGGAGATAAGAAGATAGTCACCGATACAAACACATATGGCGGACGACGATATTTCACTCGTGCGAAGAACAAGACCTATTTTGTGGGATTTGTGGGAGGCGCAACGCTGTTTGTGGGGTCGCTACTGCAAGGAGTACAAAAACAAACATCGTTCAAATCACGAAGCGGCATCATGATAGCGGCAGCCATTTTGAACACCTTCGCAGACAGTAAGTACGCCGAATCAAGCACTTCAGTTAAGAAAGAGAACCATGGCAAACCTGGTTTGCTGAAGTTCGCCAACCTCAAAAACAAACCAAAAGCCGGATCGCCGATCTTCTCCGATCTAGGTTTACCGATCGAAAGTTCGTCCAATTCAGAACAGCTCTTAGGAACCATAATTAGGGCCCTTGTCGCTGTCACACACACACACACACACACACACACACACACACACACACACACACACACACACACACACACACACACACACACACACACACACACACACACACACACGGCGTTTTGGCGCAAATGTACGTTGTCTAGCAATGTTTGCGTAGCTAGACGTTACGTCATTGTCTAACGTATTGAAAATACGGTAAACGTTGAAATGAGGTTGGGTCGTAGCACATTCCAGATCATGCACAGGACGTTTTTGGCGTGCGGGGCAGAAATTCTGGCAAAGAAGTAACAAGATAAAAATGACGTCGCGTTTAGCTACGCAAACATTGCTAGAGGACGTCTTTTTGGCGCCAATGTGTGTGTGTGTGTGTGTGTGTGTGTGTGTGTGTGTGTGTGTGTGTGTGTGTGTGTGTGTGTGCGCGCGACTAGAGCCCGCGTTTGAGGACGGACAGGCTTGAAATTACATGATTATTGTCCCTAAAAGAATAATCTTGAGGCGGAATTTTGGTCTACTGTATTTTTGTCTACTGTACTGTCGGGCTCATTCCGGAGCATGCACATCGTCTTTATTTATGTGTGCCAGTGTGTGTGGATCAGAGATTGGCGTGCGGCGAGAGAAATTCTGGCAAAGAAGTAACAAGATAAAAATGACGTCACGTCTACCTACGCAAACCTTGCTAGAGAACGTCTTTTGGGCGCCAAAGCGCTGCGCGCGCGCGAGCGCGCGTGTGTGTGTGCGTTTGTGTGTGTGTGTGTGTGTGTGTGTGTGTGTGTGTGTGTGTGTGTGTGTGTGTGTGTGTGTGTGACAGCGACTAGAGCCCGCGTTTGAGAACGGACAAGCTTAAAATTTTAGGATATTGTCAATAAAAGAATTATATCTGGACCTTGTTTTAAATGTTTTGATTAAGATACTCAATGGCGAGAAAATGTGCGTTTCACAAAAACCGGTTCATTTACACTGGAGTCTGTAATTTTTCTTATTTTTACTAGATATTTTGCGTATAGCTAGATAAAAAGGGACATATTGAATGAGTTCGTTAATCAGCATTGTACCTCTAGAACGTTTTGAGTGATAATTAAATATTGATAGTGATCACGTTTTGGGGTTTAATTTCAAGAATTATATGGGTTAATCTTAAAACAATTGAATCTTTTTTTACGAAAAAAAAAAACAATCTTCTCATTAATAATCGCATGATTTTTTTTTGTATACGGTATTTACATAAATGATAGAAGCGCTTTACAAGAACGCCTGCAGCGCGGTTCTATTTAACAATCAGTCAGGCGAGTTCTTCAGGACGACGATCGGTGTCCGTCATGGATGCCTGCTCTCTCCTGTCCTTTTCAACACATTCCTGGAGAAGATCATGCAGGAAACCCTCCACGACCACCATACTTCAATCTCTATTGGTGGCAGATCCCTGTGCAATCTTCGATTCGCAGACGATATTGACCTCATGGCAGGCAGCAATAGTGAGCTCCAAAACCTGACAGACAAACTTTCAAGTAGCGCAGGGTCTTATGGCATGGAGATCAGTACGGATAAAAGCAAAGTGATGATCAACACCACAAGCGACAGCAGCAGCAACATTCACATGAACGGCCAGAAGCTAGAAGAGGTCAATAGCTTCAAGTACTTGGGAGCCACCCTGTCCAAAGACGGTAGTTGCGTAGCAGAGATCCGTATCAGGATAGGTACAGCAACATCCGCAATGGCCAGGCTGGACAGGATATGGCGAAGTAACTCCATCAGCTTCACCATCAAGTACAGGCTTTACAAGTCCCTCGTAGTGTCTATTCTACTCTACGGCTGTGAGACTTGGACACTGCTTGCAGACTCAGAAAAGAAAATCCAGGCCTTTGAGAACAAGTGCCTGAGGAAGTTGCTCCGCATCTCGTACCGCGAGCACAAAACCAACGAATATGTACGGAGCATCGTCACTTCCCTGGTGGGCCCACATGAACCCCTTCTGGCAACCGTGAAACGGCGCAAGCTTGCTTGGTTTGGCCACGTGACCCGACACAACACCTTGTCCAAGACTATCCTCCAAGGCACTCTCGAAGGAAGTCGTCGGCGAGGTCGTCAGAGAAAGAGTTGGGTCGCAAACATAAAAGAATGGACCGAACTCGAGATGCCAGACTTGCTTGCCACCGCCCAAAATAGAACTCAGTGGAGAGCACTGTCTGTTGCTGCTGCCTTTCAGTCCCCCCAACGCCCAGTTCGGGCAAGGGACTGATGATGATGATGATGATGATTTACATAAGCCTGCAGTTTGTCTCGGCTGTCGGGTACGATTAGGTCTATATGCCCTAGGTGTGAAAATCAGACAGTTTTCGGCACCACTTTTTCGGAATCATTTGTAAAACAGCAAATATAACTTCAATATTTCTTTTACCAAAAAAACTATTTTCTCATTAATGTTGCATGATGCATGATTTTTCGTAGACAGTGTTTGCTTAAGCCTGCTATTTGGGGCGGTTTGTGGTGCAGTGGTTAAGGCGCCTGCCACCAATGCTAACGGTGCGAGGTTCCATTCTGGGTTCCGGGGTCGGACTTTTCTCCTCTAGTAAGTGTCACCGTTAATTCGGGCGGACCGTCGTTTGTTTTTTTTTTTTTTTTTTTTTTTTTTTTTTTTTATCTCCTGTTACTCCGGCTCTTCATCCCCCTCCACTTTCGTATCAGTTTCAGCCAACTTAATCAAATTTCAAATACAAACGATAAATAATAATTTGTCCCGGCCCAGGGGTAGGATTAGGTCAAATTGTGACCTCAAAGCTCTAGGCATGAAAATCAGCAAGAAAATTGCCAAATTGATCCTCTGATATGAAAATCAGCAAGAAAATTGCCAAATTGATCCTCTGATATGAAAATCAGCAAGAAAATTGCCAAATTGATCATCTGACAAGTCAAATGTTAGTACTGCGATGATGACGTATAACATCGAGTCGTCACTATGAACACAGCGTCGTGGGGCTAATGATGCCATGACGTGAAGCTTGAAGTGACGTTATTTCACTGCTCGTGATATTATTCTTGTTCAGAATAGCTATGCTACGCCAGACCGCCGTGTGCTCGTGCCAGTGTGTGTGGATCAGAGATTGGGTGAGAGAAGTAGATGCATTCCTGTCGCTACATCAGCCCACAGAGCGTACTAATGGTGGGAAGCACCGTGTCCGTCTTTATTTGTGGGCGCCGACTTGTGTGTTGATCAGAGGTTGGCTTAAATAGGAGGTAAATGGATCAGCATAATAAGCCTAAAAATATGAACAACTCTAAATGTTCATAAAAGATAAACGCATGTGAGCTCCAAACAATATGGTAGACGATGAAATCCTCATCTTGTTATTATTAGTATTATTATTATTATTATTATTATTTAATTAAGATGCACATTGGCGAGAAAATGGCCGTTTCACAAAAACCGGTTGATCCACACTCAGGTATTTAGATAGGACTACGGATGTGCACGTAGCGAAAGTAAGGACTAATTCCCGGACTACGGATGTGCACGTAGTGAAAGTAAGGACTAATTCCCGTACTAGGCTGCAATTAAGCTTGGATCAGACAAAATGCAAGTCAGTATTGTTCATTTTAAGCATCCTGTAGCTGCAAATAGATTGGCGCACCTGTAGCTAGTTATAGAGGTAAAAGAATGTTGCCGCAAACTGTCACAATATGACAAATCGGCGAGATTTAAGTGTGCAAAATTTGATCGATCGCGTGTCCGATTCGTCAGGCCGGATTCTGCTGCTTAGCTGCGTCTCTATTACACTAAATACACGTGTCAACATTCGTGTTGGTTGTACAAATGACAATATGTCGTTAGTTTAGGCAATTTTAGTGTCCTACGAACTGAAAAAGCTTATTTGATGTTGGGACTACGCTGTGCAAAAGAAGATCTCTGTTGTTCAAAAATGGCCTACGGTGTGAAGGATTTGGGATTACACTGTGCACACGACGATGAAGTAAATCCACACTGATCTTCTGTATAATTGACGAAAGAGCCTCTTTGAGAGTTGTAGGAATAAATAATAAAATAAATAATAAAACTATAGTTTTGTAATTTCATGCGAATGAAACGATCTCTCTCTACCTCTCTCATACCAGTACATGTTTTTTTGTTTTGTTTTGTTATTTTGTTTTTCTTATATACGTTTTATTTTTTTGCTTTATCGTCTGATGTATAAGTGTAGAGTAGCAGGACAGTTTGGAAGACAGGCATTGCTATGCCTAAAACTTTTATCCTGAATAAAAACGTTTTATCATCATCATTTCTCTCTCTTTATGACTTTTACAATTGTGGCTAACTTTCCGATTGTTATATTTAAAATGTACTTAACGACAGACATGATTAATACGGACAGACATGAGATAGGCCCGCGTACCTACTGTCTCCATCCTTATAAAATATGGCCCACCCGGGTCTGCCCTGGGGGACGGGTGGGGTTAACTACTTTTTAGTTCCCAGGGTCACCCTGGTCAGCCCCACAGGGTGGGTTTTCTCCTCTATTCTGGGGCATGTGTTTCTGTCTACCCTTTGTCCGTTCACCTGTATTTGCCTTTTAAAAACTCTCCCTACTGTCTGTAGCTCTTGATATTGGATGTGTGTTGCTAAATGGTCTTAGCTTTATTTAGGCCTCATGTCGTAGGTTTATTTAACTCATTCTACCCCAGACACACCGCAGCAAGATAAGGATCGACCATGATAGTTCAAGGGTGATGCCAGAATAGCTTGGCGCCCATAGGCGCCAAGCTATTCTGGCATCACCCTTGAACTATCATGGTCGATCTGTGTCCTGCACTAGAGTGCAGTCTTCAGAGGACAACGGCAACATTTGGGGATTTCGGTGTTGGGGTAGAATGAGTTAACGTATTGGACCGGCTGGCGACATACATTCAATGTTCTGTTTAGTGGGTTTTTTTTTTTTTTACAAGCAGTGCAGGCACGTCCTGTTGCTGTCGGGACATTAAGCAATGTACAATCAATCAACCTTATAAAATAACATTCCAGCTCAGTTGCGATAAACGAATTCGCATCCGGCTTCGAACGAAAATGACACATTTTTTAAGGAAAATTGCATCATCGCATCGGGTTCGGATCGTATTCGTATCGGGTTTGTATGGAAACGTAGATTAAGGCTAGTCTGGCTAAGATAGGCCGTCACGCACGACGGCAGGTCATTCACCGCTCACTCGCCCCCGCCCCCCCTCCCTCCCCCCCCCCCACACTCTCCTCCTCTGCAGAGGCCTCGGTGCATACGTGCGACAACGCAGGTGTAAAAGTGCGACTCAAGCGTTACCTCCGGTGATTTGAACAAAACCATCGGTGAAATGATAGGGCATTGACCCACCTCCCTTCACAGCTACAGACACTGACATATTCGCGAAGCGGCAGATACCATACCACAGGTAACAACAGAATATCCTGCTAATTGATTACAACAAGAAAACACAATAGAACATTACTACTAAATAAGCGGGAAAAACCAAAGTGTTTATTGACGCTAATACTACATAAACACACCTATGGTTACACTTGCTAAATGTCAGCCGCATCAGGTAATACAAAACCATTTGTTACAGTATGTTATGCGTCATATTGCCCCCCCCCCCCTCTCTCTCTCTCTCTCTCTCTCTTTACCGCCCAGTCACTCAACATACTCCGAATCAAGAAAATCCCTTATTGAGCCGCGACCTAGAATTGATCTCTATAAAACGAGTTTAACGTTCTCTGACTCTAGCCTTTGGAATGCCTTGCCTAGAAAAGTCACAACATCAGCTACTTTCTCCTCGTTTAAAGACAGTCTCATCAAGTACTTCCTTTTGTCAGCAGCACCGCCGTTACTGTGCACATATTGAAAAATACTATTCTGATTAGATCATTAACTGCATATATCCCAGTTTTCCATGAGGAGTCCGAAATAGCTCAGGCGGTTAAGCGTCGGAGCAAGAGAGCAAAGGGAATCGTCGGGTCCCCGTCCCGGACCCGGTAGCTGGACTCACAACTTACAGGGAAAAAAGACGGGCTTGTTCAATAGCATGTCCGTTAATAGGTCCTGGTAAATCAAAGTGGCACAGATGTAGTGCGCCTGAATTGATCAGTATTCAGGTCGTACTCCATAGGCAATAGATTTCCCTGTCCCCCATAACTCGCCCGTTAGGACCGTCCATTATCACTTCAGTGCCGTGGACGTTAAACTCCAAACTAACCTAACCGGCGACACACGGTAACTGAGCACCTACAGGGGACTCGGAGGAGGTCTGGCCCCCAGTCACGCGGCATGCAGGCCCACCGGTGTGTGGATAGGCCCTGATGCCCGTGAACCTGACTCCCAACTATGGGCAAATAGCCCCACTGCCTTATGTGTGCCTCGGGAGAGGCAAAGGCTAGGGGAGCAAAACCCGACAGCAAACCAACCAATGACCAACGAAGTCGGAGTGTTGCCATCTGGTATAGTGTGGAAACCCGACAGGCAAACGAGCATACACGCAACCCTCATGGATTATGTCTCAGGTGGATATTAATCTTGACATCTGAGGCAGAAACTCGCGAACACTGAAGAAGAAGAAGAGCGTACTAATAACGGGAAGCGCCTTATTTGTGTGCGCCGACGTGTGTGTTGATGAGAGGTTGGTTTAGAGAGGATGTAAGGTTTGTGGTTGTGTTATTCTTTGAGAGCACGTGTGTGTTAATCATAGGAATGATCGATCCGATATTCATTTGAGTTATTTTGGATAAGAATTACGTACCTTTTTGGTAGGATTTATTTTCTTTTGCACGGAGAACTGCGATCGAGTTTTGTTTTGACGCGTAGTTTCACTACGATGTTGTAAAGTTTGACCTACTGCACCTGCCTGGTGAGACTCCACAGGGCGAGCACTATTCCTCTTGAATCCATCTCCAAGTGTTATATGGCTGTATATGCATGGTACTGTGGTTTATTAGAGTGCGCTGTGCAGCCCAGTACCTCCGTCTTCAGCACTCGGGGTTTCTGTCGGGGTTACCTCACCCTTAGCTCCTGGTCAAAAGGCCTATCCTGGGAGCACAGGATGGTTTAGTTTTGGAGTATCCTTCTCCTAGATGGATTGCCGACCAAGGCTTATGGGTCCCATCTACTCAGGTTTTTCCTCGGAGTTTTCCTTCTCGAAGGAGATCTGCCAACCAAGGCTATCGAGCATCCCTGCCCGGATTTGTATAGGGTTTTCTCCCCTAGGCACCCACAAGGCAGTGGGGCTATTTACCCATAGCTGGGGATCTGGTTCATGGGCATCAGGGCTTGTCCACACATCGATGGGCCTGCATGCCGCATGTCTGGGGGCCAGATCTCCTCCGAGTCCTCTGTAGTTCAGCCCGAGTCCGTAAGGTGCTCGGTTACCATGAGTCACCACGAGGAGGCACTACATGAGGCTTGTTGTTGGAGAGGCTGTGCACTGGCAGGGTGGGAGCTGAAAGCGAGAGCGACAAGCACAGACGCCACACTACCACACTAGACGCATCACAACAACCATTTGACCCACGCACCAACACTTATACAAAGTCTCGTCTGTAAATGTCCACACTGGCGACACAAAGTTTCTCATACAACGTACACCACCGTTACGTTGCGTCTCTCACAATGTACACCCTATACAGGCCACGTACCTACGATAAACTGTGTGTCTCTACAACTGACAATGCAAGATAATGTACACCCGTGCTCTCCTAGCACCAACTTTATATAGTAAGACAACATTCTAGAATAATCCAAAGAATTTACTCAACGCAACCAATCAGAACGGAACACGTAACTGAAACTCATAAATATTAATATATTAAAAAAATTCTAGAATAACTAAACTGGTCTACAAAATTCGAATTCAGCCCCAAATCCCAGTGTATCACACAAAAATATGGCAAACCGTTTACGACTTTTCATAATACCCACTGACCGGCTGCTAAATTCACGCGCACAGTAAACAACTATGTCTAAAATTACTACAGTGTAGCAAACTGTTGCTTATACTTCACTATGAATTTCACTATTTTGCCCTTTTTGAGTCTGTAGAAGTTTCTTTTAAAGACTCGTGCGACATTTTAGCCTGCCATATTTTTAAGGTATATTTACATCTTGTCTTAAGATCTTGCTTGTAGTCTGGCTGACCAGATTTTTATCCATCCCGCCGTGAGATGGCCTTAGTCGCCTGCTGGGCGTTAAACACCAATAATAATAATAATAGTCTCTGACGAAAACCATTTCGTCTGCTGGTGTGTATACACACGCTGCGGCTTACCTGACCCAAACTTCATGTTGTGGGCGCCCAGGTATATTTCAGCGAAATCTGCTAGGGCCTTCAGGGTCTGGTCTTTTGCTCCCTGAGGTGGGCGGACAGGTCCTTAGAACATGCGCTGAGGTCTTGTTCTTTGATGATGAGGTCACGCAGGTCTTGGTACTCGTTTTTCAAGTCGGCCAGCTCTATCCATTTCTCCAGGTTCTCCTGATTCTCTCAATGAACAGGCCGGGTGTTTCTCCTTCCTCAGGCTTGAAATTCTGGAATCGTCGTCAGTGAAGTCGTACTGTCTCAGCAGGGCGGCTCTCAACTGCGCATAATCCTCGGCTTATCCTCTTGGCAAACGAGTGTAAAATTCAAGCGCTTTGCCAGTTAGAAGTGCGCTCAGTTTGATGGCCGAAGTCTCTTCTTTCCAGTTGTTGCTGCTTGCGAAGCGCTTGATCCGCTCCAAGTAAGCGTCCATTTTATCTAAATTTTCTGCAAACGGCGGTAGTTTTGGCGCACGGGCTGTTTGCTCTGTGCTGGCTAAGGCTGCTGCTTCAGCTGTCCTCTGGCTCTGTGCCTCTAAATCCATTGTCTTGAGCTGAATTTTCGTGTTGTCGCTGCCTCTCTGCCTCTTTTCGCTGTCTCCTTTTTCTCGCTCTTCTTCTCGCTGAATTTCGAGTTTTCTTGATTTCACTGTCTCTGGCTCTTTCTTCTCTCTCCAATCTTGTTTTCTTTCTCCTTTTCTCTCTCCAGTCTCTCCTTCTCTCTCTCTCTCTCTCCTGTAAAGCTCTAGGAGCTTAGCTCCCTCCAGTCCACATTCCTTCCCAATCCTCTGAAATGTCTCCAATTCCGACCGCCGTGAGATGGCCTTAACCGCCTGCTCGGCGTTAAACCCAAATAACTAACTCCATTTCCGATGTCGCCATCTGTGCGCTTTACTGCTGGCTGTTGTCTCCGGCTACCCTTTCCATTGAGCCAACTAAAGAAGTCCCGTCGGAGGTGCCAAATGTTACCTGGTAGTCGCCAAATGTTACCTGGTAGTCGTAGTCGTAGTATGATACAATTACACCAGACGCACGCACGTGGGGTTCTTGTAAAGAAACTTCACTCAGCTGCAACTCGTCACACGTGGCACAAGGTTGTAGACCACTCAGGAGTAACAGTTCCAACAATATTTTATTGCAGCGATGCGATCTCCACACTGTCGTATAATAAAGCAATTGGTCTATGGGAGACAACTCCTTTATAGTGGTTGTCTCTCCGGTGATTATGTCCCTTAGATCGCGCATGCCCAGTAGATAATAAATAGCGTGTTTGCCGCCGAGTTAAGAAATGGCTTCCCTGTATTTTGTGAGTGCATCTGTGGTTTGAATCCAAGTCCATCCAGCCCACATAGAAACGGTAACACGACATGGTGTCAGAAGTAAACGTGCAGCATCAGTGACTGTTCATTTGAAGTGTATATTTCTGGAAGAGGACAATGTTCAAGCCACCAAAGGAATTTAACTTTCATGAGCCAGCCGCGTGGGCCGGTTGGAAAGAGCGTTTCCAGCATTTTCGTCTGGCAACAAAGATGAACAGAGACAGTTGCGAGGTGCAGGTTAGTAGTCGTTTGTACGCCTTAGGAGCAGAGGCAGGCAAGATATTAGCAACATTCAACTTGAACGACGAACAGAAGAAAGACTTTGACATTGTTGTGGGCATGTTTGACGAATATTTTCTTCCGAAGAGGAATCTCATTCATGAGAGGGCTATGTTCCCGAAAAGAGACTAGCATCCTGAAGAGACAGTAGAAGAGTACAATAGAAGTCTGCATGACCTTGCAACGCACTGTGAATTTCCGAATAACGACGACTGCATTCGGGATAAACTTGTAATAGGCCTGCTAGACAAAGAACTTTCTGAGAAGCTTCAACTTTCAGCAGACCTAACACTGAAGTCAGCAACTACAATGGCTCGACAACAAGAGCAGGTTAAAAGAGAGTTACAGCTACAGGGAGCCGCAGGGCACAACGTTGACAGAGTGAGCCATGGAGATAGATATCACAGAAAGAAAAACTTTCCTCAAAGGGGAGGTAGGCAGATGGACCAAGCTCCAACTTGTAATAGGTGTGAACTGTCTCACATGAAAGAACGCTGTCCGGCAATGGGAAAGAAGTGCATGAAGTGTGGTAAAATGTCACATTTTGCTAGAGTGTGTAGATCAAAGACAAAGAGTTTCCAAGAAGTTGAGACTACAGATGTGGAAGAACTCTTTGTTGGATCAGTGATGACTGACGATCCTCCTTGGCGAGTTAACCTGGTGGTGAGAGGCAAGCAGATTAGCTTCAAGATTGACACGGGCGCAGATGTCAGTGTCATCAGCAGAGCAACGTGGGCGAAGCTTGGAAAGCCTTTTCTGAAACAAGACGTCACACTTGTCAGCCCAGGTGGGAAGTTGAGGAGCCTAGGAGTATTCTTTTTTACTCGCCAAACAAAAAAAATCACTCGCCATGGCGAGTAAATTACTCGCCACTTTCAGGGCTGCTTGTACACTCGAAACTACTCAAGCTTCCATCTACGTCATAGATGGGGAGGCAGACAACCTCCTGAGCAGAGGCACAGCCACAGAGCTTGGTCTTGTGAAGCGTATCGGAACTGTCCGTCTGGGAACAGTGAAGTGAAATTGCTTTTCTTGGCCACATTGTGAGCGCCAAGGGTATCAGACCCGACCCAGCCAAGGCAGACGTCGCGAGCTGAGAAGATTTCTGGGGATGATTAATTACCTCGGGAGATACCTACCACAACTTTCAGCTACACTCACAAACCAGATAGGTGAGGCTAGCGCTGGCAGAATTGTACACATTGTGCATTTAGTAGTGCACCTTCCTGTTTGTGTATGCATGTTTCTCCTGCCTACTTCTTAAGTTCCGGAGAAAGACATGGGTTATATACGAGACCTGATGCATCCTTTTAGAGGATGCAGATGATCGTCTTTTTATGTATTTCTCTGTGGGCTGGCGATTGGGTGCCTGATAGGCTGGGGCAGGGGATCTAACTGTTTGTCTGTCCAGCGCTGAGTAATTCCCCTTGGTATATGTGTACATTTCAGCTACACTGAAACCACTGAACGACGTGCTGACTACAGAGAGTGCATGGGCCTGGGGGCCTGAGCAGGCTGCAGCATTCCGCAAAGTTAAGGAGATGCTGACCACAGCACCGACACTGGCCTACTTCGATCCTTCCAAGCCGACCATAGTATCTGCAGACACGAGCAGCTATGGGATCGGTGGTGTTCTCCTACAGGAAGGTAGTGATGGACTACACCCTGTTGCATTCTGTTCGCGCACCCTCACGTCTTCAGAGCGTCACTACGCGCAGATCGAGAAGGAGTGTCTGGAAGGATTACCTTGTATCGGTTGATTATTATTCAAGGTACATAGACATAAAACTCTCCCAAACAACCAGACATCAAACTCAGTGATCGAGAAGTTAAAAGAGATCTTTGCCACCCATGGCATTCCAGAAACTGTGATCTCAGATAACTAGCACAGTTTGTTTCTTTCCAGTTCGCAAGATTCGCCAGAGACTGGAAGTTCAAGCACGTGACTAGAAGCCCGGGTTATCCACAAAGTAATGGTGAAGCAGAACGTGGAGTCCAATATGCAAAGAACATTCTAAAACAGGATGATAACACATGGCCCTGTTGATCTACCATGCTATGCCTATCCCTAGTTTAGGTGTCAGTCCTGCAGAACTAGCGTTTGGTCGCAGGATACGTACGACTTTGCCTGTGCTACCTTCTACGCTAGAGCCAAAGACAGTTGATCCAAAAGTTGTGCAACAGCGAGATGCCAGATCAAAGTTATACAAGAAACAGCACTTTGATCAGACAGCACGTCCCTTACCGGAGCTTTCCCCAGGATACCCTGTCCTTGTGAGGGATGAAGCGTCCAGGTGTGGTGATCCGTCAAGTCGCAACAAGATCATAATCTGGTCAAAACTCCAAGCGGAGTACTGAGACATAACCGTAAGCACCTTAGACGCAGTGTGCATACCGAGAGTCAAGCTGCTGCCAGTGAGCCGAGGCAGATGGTCGAGAACAAGGAGTTAACCAGTGGATCGACGACGCCAGACGAGCTTCAACAGCCGCGGCAGTCCCAGGATTCGCCTTCAGCGCAAGACTCAGCCCAGACAGAAAGTCTACAGCCTCCAGGCAGACCACCTGATTCACAAACTGTACAGCCATACACTACTAGATCTGGCAGGGTGGTGATCAAGCCTGCAAGATTCCAGTAATTAGAGGACCTGATCTTCGTTGTGGTGTAGTTACCCATGTATGGTGAACATACATGTAGAGTCGCATTTTTTGCGATAGATAGGTTTCTGTAGAGTAAAAGCTGAGAGCTTGTGTTTTTAGGTTCATTCTTTTATTATGGTTAAACAGACGCTTTGCTGATTCTCTTATTATTAATACAATACAATAATACTTTATTAATCCCTCATGGGGAAATTCACATTTTTGCCACACTCACTCGCTCATTCCACAAATTACAATAACAGAGCTACACAATGACTCGGGACGGGTGAAGCCCCGGCGTCGCCAAGGCATCTAATGGCCAGCGCCAGTGGCCTCATCCCGACCCGAACCTCCCTGACAAAAACAGAATACTAAGACAGCCCTATGTCCCCTGAACACACTATTATAATGTTCTTTATTAAGTTCCTGCTTGGCTAAAACTAGTACATAAAACAAGTTAACAACAGAAACAAAATACCCGCGTCGATACGGAGATGATCTCCGATCTAGGCAACATAAACTGAACAACGGTCAAACAGCACCTGGGGGCCCGTCGCCGCCATAGTACAGCGCCGGTGTTTAGACAGTCGCTCCGGCATAAACAGTCACCCACCTTAATTATACTGAACTTAACTAGTATATAACTTTATAGTCATTTTAAAAACAAAAGTAGTAGAACTACATCATTAACGTGAAAGCAGTCCAAAATGGTTTCTAAAAATTACACACGCGGCTGTTCAGTAAGAAACACAGTCACTGCGTCTGGAAGGTGTCTGTCATTACATCATTCGGAATGTGGGGCCTGAAGCTTGCTGGTACTCCGGCGCTTCGTTGAGTGCACTAGCGCAGGCAGTGAGGTTGAGCGTGGCGTGCCGGAAGAGCCACTCCTGAGATGAGATGAAGAAAGGGGAGGAAAGCACGTTGGTGGCATTGATATTTAATGATAGAGACTGAGACTTTCTATGGGAGACTGAGACTGAGACTTTCTATGGGAGACAACTCCTTTATAGTGGTTGTCTCTCCGGTGATTATGTCCCTTAGATAGCGCATACCCAGTAGATAATAAATCTACTAGTATATAACTTTATAGTCATTTTAAAAACAAAAGTAGTAGAACTACATCATTAACGTGAAAGCAGTCCAAAATGGTTTCTAAAAATTACACACGCGGCTGTTCAGTAAGAAACACAGTCACTGCGTCTGGAAGGTGTCTGTCATTACATCATTCGGAGTGTGGGGCCTGAAGCTTGCTGGTACTCCGGCGCTTCGTTGAGTGCACTAGCGCAGGCAGTGAGGTTGAGCGTGGCGTGCCGGAAGAGCCACTCCTGAGATGAGATGAAGAAAGGGGAGGAAAGCACGTTGGTGGCATTGATATTTAATGATAGAGACTGAGACTTTCTATGGGAGACTGAGACTGAGACTTTCTATGGGAGACAACTCCTTTATAGTGGTTGTCTCTCCGGTGATTATGTCCCTTAGATAGCGCATACCCAGTAGATAATAAATAGCGTGCTTGCCGCCGAGTTAGGAAATGGCTTCCCTGTATTTTGTGAGTGCATCTGTGGTTTGAATCCAAGTCCATCCAGCCCACATAGAAGCGGTAACACGACACAAACAATGTATCCACAAATGCTTCCACACTGATACACTGTCTCCTCTACAATGCATCAACACTTTTGACACACTGTGTCTCTCAAACAATGTACCCACATACTTCCTAACACGGTAGGTTACAAAGTAAAGTAGATTATAGCACTGTCAGGGGAGAGAAATGTGCATGATCGACCAGTGATCATAGATCTACTGTGGCCAAAGCACAAAAAAAAGAGATAGGAAAGAGAGGGGGCGCTAAAAAAGTGACTGAAAGCAATGCATATGGAAGCCCCCCCGAAGGGGGGCGTATCACATATCCCACTGTTCCAGCCACTCAGTGCATGGAAATTTAAATCTAGGTCCCCCCGAGGGGGGTCCAGATATTTAGCCGGTGTGGACAGCTGTTTCGGTCTTGGCGACCTCCTCAGCACACCATCGGCGATACTGGAGGAGGCAGGAATTTCTGCCCACCTGCAAAGACAACCACATTTTACTGTGGTGTCTGCAAGGGCATACATTCCATGCCACCACCTAGAGCCAAATTTCCATGCACCCTAAAAGAGAACCTACCAAAAGGGGGGAAGGGGTTGCAGTCGATATTGTAGTAGGAAATGAAAAGAAAAGGGGAGACTGCCAGTGCTAATATTTTAGGAAGGTTACAAAGTAAAGTAGATTATAGCACTGTCAGGGGAGAGAAATGTGCATGATCGACCAGTGATCATAGATCTACTGTGGCCAAAGCACAAAAAAAAGAGATAGGAAAGAGAGGGGGCGCTAAAAAAGTGACTGAAAGCAATGCATATGGAAGCCCCCCCGAACACAATTACAAATTTCCAGAATAATCCAGCAAATTCTCACAACACAACCAATCAGAAAAGAAAACGTAACCAAAACTTATTAATATTCATGAGCACTCGAGAAGTTACTACAAATTTCCGCTACTATCTAAGCGCCTTTGATACAGTGTTACGAAATGTTGCCGAAACCTTTGGCGTCATATCTGAGTTCACTAGAAAGATCGCGACCCTGCTCGAACCTTCCAGTCTAATGTAAACTTTACAACACTGTAGCGAAACTACGCGACATAACAAAAATCAATCGCAATTCTCGGTGCAAAAGAAAATGGTCCACAACCTTGTGCCACGTGTGACGAGTTGCAGTTCAGAAAAACTGAAGATCTTGTCCGGGGGTACATCCCGGAACAAAACCTTCAAAGAGTCTGCTGTGAAGTGTTTA